>CM051239.1:79986980-80556980 GCA_027917425.1 Gastrophryne carolinensis | reverse complement strand
TCCCAGGTTCCCCCTTGCTCTAGCCAGGGTGGTGTCCTTTTGGGGAATACGGTCGGATTTCGGTCAACACAGGGTGTTGCTCACTCAGTCCAAGGTCTGTCTGATTCAGGAGTTGGTTTGGATCCTTCTTTCCAATCCTCGGCCGTCTGTTCTGGAGCTGAGAGCCTTCCGTCTGGTTCTTGCTCTTTTGTCCCATCATGGTCTGGGCCTTCTGGTTCGGCTACGCTCGGACAGTCAAGCAGCGGTTGCTTACTTCAATCATCAGGGAGGGACTCTCAGAGTGGAGTCCCTGATCCTGACCTGGGCGAAGACACATGTTCCTTGTCTCTCGGCAGTCTGCAGTCCGCTCCGGTGGGGGACACCGGAGGTGGTCCTGTTTTCCTTTCGCCACAATTGCAGGCTCCCGATCTTTGTGTCACCCTCCCAGGATCCTCTGGCTCGGGCGGCGGAAGCCATATCCCTGAGCCGGGGGAACCCGGGTTTTCTGTACCTGTTTCCTCCGATACTCATGCTAGGCTGAGTGGTACGGAAGCTGGTTCTGGAAAGGGTGTCCGCCATTCTCGTGGCCCCAAGAGGACCAAGACGAGTGTGGTGCGCAGACATCGTTTGGCTGACAGCGAATCAGCTCGTTCTGCCTCTTCGGCCCGATCTGCTCACTCAGGGTCGGCTGTCTTACCCCAGTTTACCAACGCTGGTTTTGATGGCTTGGCTGCTGAGACCTTCATCTTGAAGGAGGAGGGTCTTTCTGACTCGGTTATTAAGACTTTGATCGCTGCCCGAAAGAGGGCTTCTTCTATCACCTACTATAGGACTTGGAAAGCCTATATCGCTTGGTGTGAGGTTAGGTCTTTGCCTTGTAGGGTCTTTTCGGTCTCCAGGGTTCTGGAGTTTTTACAGTCAGGGCTGGACTCTGGTCTTCAGCTGAGTACTTTGAAAGGGCAGGTTTCTGCCTTATCTATCTTTTTTCAGAAGCGTTTTGCGCTTCATCCTTTAGTTAAAACTTTTTTCCAGGGGGTTACGCATGTGCGGCCTCCCAGGAAACCATTACTTTCTGCTCTTCAGGCTCCTCCCTTTGAGCCTTTGCAAGATATTGCTTTGTCTACCCTGACTCAGAAGATTCTTCTTGGTAGCTATCACTTCGGTTCGGCGTGTCTCGGAGTTGGCGGCCTTGTCTATTCTGGCGCCCTACTTTGAGAGGCATCAGGACAAAGTGGTCTTTCGGTTCAAACCAGACTTTCTTCCTAAGGTTGTTTCTGCTTTTCATTTGAATCAGGATATTGTTCTTCCCTCCCTGTGTCCTAAGCCTAAGAATGACAAGGAGAGGGTTTTGCATTTTTTGGATGTAGTACGCTGTGTTAAGTACTATTTGATTATTACTTCTCCTTTTCGTAAGACTGATGCCTTTTTTGTTATGCCCTGTGGGCCTAGGAAGGGTTTGGCGCCGGCCAAATCTTCCATTAGCAAATGGATACGTCAGGCCATTATTGCGGCCTATTCTGCTAAGGGGAAAGTTCCTCCTTTTCGTATCACTGCTCATTCTACTCGCGCCGTTGGAGCGTCTTGGGCTTTTCAGCACCAAGCTTCTGTTGAACAAGTTTGTAAGGCCGCTATTTGGTCTTCTGTTCATACTTTTTCTAAGTTTTACAAGGTTGATGTGCGGGCCTCAGGGGATGCTGTTTTTGGCAGCAAAGTTCTGCAGACTGTAGTCATTTAAGTTATGCTTCACCTTGCCTTTGGATACCCATCCCTTGTGGACACTGCTTTTGGATGTCCCGATCGTAAGTATTAAAAGGGAAGCGGGGTGTGTGGCACACCGAGAATAATACCATTTTGTGAGTACTCACCTGAAAAATGGATATTATCGGTGTGCCACACACCCCGCTTCACCCGCCCTTTTCGGTATCCCGAATCCTTTATATGGTGAAGCTTTTCTTTATTTTGAGGTTACCGTTGGATTTCCTGGTACCTTGTCTTTCTGCTTTTTAAATAACTGGTGATTCCGTGGGAGGTCCCAGGTATATATAGGCCGGAAGGGGCTCGTTTTCAAGACTTCTCCCTGCACGTCGCCACCTGCTGGTGGAGTAACCCGATCGTAAGTATTAAAAGGGAAGCGGGGTGTGTGGCACACCGATAATATCCATTTTTCAGGTGAGTACTCACAAAATGGTATTTTTACTTGTGTGTGTGTGTGTGTTTTATTTAACTGTTAACCCTTTGTGAACTGGTAAGGGGTCCATGAGACCCCTGTACCAGTTCACAAGGCTGGGGTCTGGCAAGTCACCTGCCCTAGCGGGTGACTTGCCATTAACCCCTGCACCCCCAATTACCTGCCTCCCCAAAGCCCAGGGGGCCCACACAGGCCATGTGGGCTTGTAGGCTGCAGGGTGGGGGGGGGCCACAAAAGCTGCCCCCCCCCCCCCCCACTCTGTTCCTACAAGCCCCCATAGCTGGTTCCGGGCTGGTTATGACGGGTAGGGGGGACCCTACGTCAATTTTTTTTTTTTTTTTTTTTTTGAATTCCCCCAAAAAATGAGGGGACCCTACGTCATTTTTAAAAAATGATTTCGGATGCCCCGTGGGGAGGGATCTGATCCGGGCCGATCAGCCTGGGTGTTGGTCCACTTAAAAAATAAAAAAAATAAAAAAAGTAGGGGGGTGACCCCATTTTTTGGGGGGAATTTTAAGGGTTAGGGTTAGGCTAACCCTTAAAATTCCCCCCCAAAAATGGGTCCCCCACCCCCTGGGATTAAAAAGAAAAAAAAAAAATTTTTTTTTAAAGAATTAAAATTAAAAAGACAACGACATAGGGACCCCCCTCCCGGGGGGGCACTATTTTTTTTTTTTTTAATTTTAAGGGTTAGGGTTAGGCTTAGACAAAAATTCCCCCAAAAAATTGGGGTCTCCCCCCTGGGAGGGGGGTCCCTATGTCATTTTAAATTAACCCCTTATGTTTATAGTGTGGATAGTAGTATTTTATTTGTAAATGCTCTTTTCAGTTTGGGGGGTCTCCTGGCAAAAATGGGGGGGCTATCGATACATATGTGATACCGTTGTAATCGGGAGAAATGGGGCTATCACATGCAATATGGTTTTTATTACAAAAAAAATGTTTTATTTAAAATAAAGGAGACAATTTTTACAAAATATTATTTTATTTATTTATTTTTTTTTTTTACGCAAAAATATTTAAAAATCAGTAGAAAAATTACAAACAAGACATTTAATGTTAAAGCCTAAATTCTGCTGCAAAAAAAATATATATATATTTTCCAAGAAATTCCGACAAAAATCACGGTTAAACATGCCGCAAAATGGGGAAATATGACCAACTGAGGGTGACAAAAGTTCAAGTAGGCTGGCAATTAAAAGGGTTAATAGTACCTATGCATGTTGGGTATTCTGCTCGGGGGACCTTGCGCTTTCAGATTTAGCTTGTTTTTTTCTTATTTGCATATTGATATTTTAGGAAAAGGTGTTTTTTATTCTGCTTTTTTATACATTTTTTTGTGAAACCCTGTGCAACCTAAGAATTCTTCAAGGGATTACTTCCAGAAAGATGAGCCCACGACAACAAGCTGGGTACGCTTAGAAAGCTTAAAATGTGTACTTTCAGGGAATATATGGTTTATGGGGGATATTCAAAATGTGAAGGGTTGTTTTGGTAGAAAAAGCACAAGGTGCGCACTTTGCAGAGCTGAAATTTTGAAGTAAAATTACCGTTACGCACATGCTTTACTTTGGTGTGTTTGGCAACTCCTCCCTTGACAGTAGCTATGCATGCTGGGTATTGTTCTGTTCGGGGCATGTTGCTTTTTCAGATTTTCAGTTTTTTTCTTGTTTGCATATAGTTTTTTTTAGGAAAATGTGGTTTTGATTCTGCTTTTTTTATACTTTTTTTAGGGAAACCCTGTGCAACCAAAGAATATATTGAGGGATTACTTCCAGAAAACTGCACCCATGTCAACAAGCCTGGTACGCCTAGAAAGCCTGAGGTGTGTACTTCCCGAGAATATATAGTTTGTTGCGGGTATTTCAAATGTAAAGGGTTGTTTTTCTTGAAAAACTGCAAGGTGCGCTTAGCGCGTAGCATAGTTGTATTTTATCTGAAAATCTCCTAAAGCGTTGTTTCAGTTTGGGGGAGTCTCCTGGGCAGGAAAGGGTGTCTACCTATACATATGTGGTATCGCTGTAACCGGGAGAAATTGGGGTTTCACGCGCAATAAGATTTTATTGACAAACTTACATTTTTTATTACAAAAAAACACTACAAATTGTAAAAAAAATTTTTGGGGTTTTTTTTGCACATATTTCATCCAAAAATATTGAGAATACACCTAAATAATGACAAACAAGACATTTCATGTTAAAGCCCAGACTCTGCTGAAAAAAACAATATATCACTTTCCTGGGAAATCCCTTCAAAAATCAGTTGAACAAGGGGAGCGCAAAATAGTGCAAAATGGTCTGGCAACAAAGGGTGACAAAATCTCAAGGTAGGCTGGCGGTTAAAGGGTTAATGTGACTGGCAATTCATTTTTAATGGGGAAGATTGGAAGAGGGGGAAAATTCTGGATTTTAATTATGCAGTATGATTAAAAGCAGCACAAAACCCAGCGTGCCCGCCCTGGAATCTAAAAGATTTTACTGGACGATCTAGGGGGACCCTGGCACAACTGGCCGTTTGCATTGGAAAAGACCAGTATGCTGCATTTACAACGCAACGCAAACAGGAGTCTTTGGCAATGCAAATGCAGGGAAAATGCAACTTAACACAAAAGTGCACCAGTGAAAGGAGCCATGTGATCCTATAATTTAGCCACTCCTTAACTTTGCTGTAGGGCAGATGAGTCTGCATGAATGTTTCATTGTGCCTCCACCTAGCTAATTTTGTAGTATTTGTGAAAATTACTGAAATGACTAGATCTGTCCAACCACTTCATATCTTGTGTGCGCAGCAACGTTTTGTGAAGTAGAATAAAAAGACTGCAAGAAAAGAGGGACACCCACAGTACCCTCTAAAAAGTGCCAAGGATGAAACAGTTGCACCACTTTAAGGGTCTAAAAAAATATTCAAATTTATTGACTAATTACATATATTTACAATCACAATGAACATTAAGACTATACAATAACAACTACATGACATAAACATTTAAAACCACAAGGGGGCGCTGGAGGTCTGTCTGAGTGCAAAAAGTAAAATACTCTCCATTAAAAGTGTGTATCCAAATCCTATATACTATAACTAGTATGCTCTCAGATGCAAAAGTGCAAAAATACAACAAAAAATGTGCTAAACCCACCTATTAATCAATTCAGATCCACATGAGTGTACAAAAATAAAGCAGAATAACATACCATTGAGCAGGAAAACACGCCGTGGTGATGGAAGTGAAAGAGAAAGAAATGAACAAAAGTGCATACAGACCAACCAGACGTGGACCCCCCACAGGTAACAACGCCGAGCGCGTTCGTAGTGTCTCCTGCACTACTTCAAGGGCCCTATAGACTGGTGCAACTTTTCTAGCTTGTCTAAAACTTGTAGAATAAAAAGACAGCGTACGGCTTCTGATAACGGGAGGCATTGGAGAGGGATGGAAGGTTGCGGTAAGCTTGATTTGGGTAGTGAGATTTAAAAAAAAGGAACAAAAAAATTTACCAGGTTGCATCGATCACACATACGGCGCCCTTGTCGGCGACACTGCTGATGGAATTGAGTGACTGATGAGTCCCGTCATGGCAGAGTTCTCTGTCTGATCTGTGCTGTATGGCACTCCAGAGAGCAGATTGCTCAGCCCTAGGTTGGGGGATCTAAAGAGGACCAAAACCTGAGTGAAGTGTCAAACACTGTAGTCTGGGTCAAAATCCATAATTCTCCATAATTCTAGATTCCCACAGCAGTAGGCTGTGGAAAAGGGCATCAGCGGCCGCTCACCTCCAAGTAATACGTAACATTTCTACTGTACTTCTACTGAACTTGAGAGTGTGTGTTTGTGGAGTGCATAAATTGCCTCCATTTGTATAATATTTAGCCATGCAGCAAAAAGATTGCTTTCACAGAATATAGTACAGTGTAATCTGCTTATTTAGCAAAGAAACATTAAATATTGGTTTTGAGCATAAAGTAAACATTTACTATCTAGACAACGTTTGGAATATGTCTGAAATGTCTTTCTTAAGAGCTCAAAGCCAGTAAAATCTGTAGCGCCATTTGCTAAGAGAGGTATAATTGCATTGCATTTTGAGTTGTATCCAATCATAGATGTGCAGCTTTGTGATGTAATACAGCGTTTGCACTTTCCCTTCCAATTGAATGTGTATTTTAAACTTAAACCGGACTAACACTCATTTTACAAAAAGATGTGGCTGCCGTCGGCCAGTCGAGGAGCTGCATTTCCGAGAGGGAGTGAGTTGTCAGGCAAAATTTGTGGACTTTACAACACCCATGTTTTGTAAAATGGGTGTTGGTCCAGTTTAAACTTGAGTTTTCAATATGACAGCCAGCATGGAAGACCCAGGATATTCTATATTCTAAGCATACAGTACGTCCTGCTCCATATATAATACTTACACGTGGGTAATCCTCCACCAGATGGTGCTGTGCACTGCAGACATGCAAAAACAGGCTCCTCCCGGCCCTTCATATACCCAGGGACCTCCCACAAATCCCCAGATTTCTCTGCAGCGCTGACTGCGAAGACATGAATTTTCACTCTGTCGCAGGTGAGCGGGGCTATTACAGCCTGCGGCCCTGTGGGACTATTTCCACCCGTCCTCCTTGTGATGTGCCTCCCAGCCTGGGCTGCGCTGGTCGGGTGAAGGTAGGCAGCACCATGTGTGCTTACGGAGCCATGCTCCACCCCAGTCCCCCACCATAGGGTAGGCAGTTAGGCTGATGGTGAGCCTCTTGTGGATGCCCCTCCCGCATTATTGCCCCGTGTAGCGGTGGACCCTACGCGACGGGTCGCCGTCCTCCCTCGTTTTCCCCCAGTAGTTAGGGGAAAAAGACAAGGGGGGGTATGTGTGTGACGGTCCCAGTGTACTCTAATGTCACGCTTATGGCCATAGTATTGCCCCTTATTTACATCTGGGTGTCAGGGTCGCGCTTTTCGCTCCTTATCATGATTTGGCTGCCGCCGTACGTATGTCCCTCCTTGGCTGAATAGTATGCCGCGCGGGCGGCGGCTTCGTACAGACGCTGTGGCATTTTTTCTTTTGCAAGACTTCTTTTAAGTGGTTTTATCCTTGCGCGTTTGGCGACTACCTCAGAGCTTCGCACTCTTCGGGGTGGGCGGGGACTTGGCTTGCCGCGCTTCGCGTCACAGCCGAGCATTGAGCCCGCCCTTCGAGGTTCGCTGGGCGCCATTTTGATGATCTTCGCGCGCGTGGTGGCGGCTCCCCTCCTCCTTGGTCTGTAAGTGCCCTCGTGGGCGATTCTTTATTACATTTTTTACTAGCTGCGCATGGCCCTGACACCTCTTATCCCCTTTATGTCTTTCAGACGCCAAGTCTCCGGTGGCTTCTGCCGGATGGATATATATAATTAGCGGGTTCCCCTACTAGTCTCCCACATTGATCAGCGGGTCTGGGGGCATCCAGGGTTGCCTATTGCGTAAATCCCTACAGACATATTGTGTCTAGATAATCACCATATGGAGGAATCTCAGAATTATGTGACCGGGGTCCCTTGGGGACAAGACCGGCTGTGTTCAGCTTGTGGACAACCTAATGCTGATGCTGACAGAGCACGGGTCTGCGGACCCTGTGCTGAACAAGCACTGGCCCTGCAATCAGGGTTGCCAGTGGCTGCTTCTCTGTTTAATACACCTGTCTCCCCGTGCTTAAATCTCACGCCTGTCGAGTCGCACTCGAGCGGGGATGACCAGCAAGTCGTGCCGCGCAGACTGCCTACGGCTGATCAGTAAATATATTTAGCCATGCAGCAAAAAGATTGCTTTCACAGAATATAGTACAGTGTAATCTGCTTATTTAGCAAAGAAACATTAAATATTGGTTTTGAGCATAAAGTAAACATTTACTATCTAGACAACGTTTGGAATATGTCTGAAATGTCTTTCTTAAGAGCTCAAAGCCAGTAAAATCTGTAGCGCCATTTGCTAAGAGAGGTATAATTGCATTGCATTTTGAGTTGTATCCAATCATAGATGTGCAGCTTTGTGATGTAATACAGCGTTTGCACTTTCCCTTCCAATTGAATGTGTATTTTAAACTTAAACCGGACTAACACTCATTTTACAAAAAGATGTGGCTGCCGTCGGCCAGTCGAGGAGCTGCATTTCCGAGAGGGAGTGAGTTGTCAGGCAAAATTTGTGGACTTTACAACACCCATGTTTTGTAAAATGGGTGTTGGTCCAGTTTAAACTTGAGTTTTCAATATGACAGCCAGCATGGAAGACCCAGGATATTCTATATTCTAAGCATACAGTACGTCCTGCTCCATATATAATACTTACACGTGGGTAATCCTCCACCAGATGGTGCTGTGCACTGCAGACATGCAAAAACAGGCTCCTCCCGGCCCTTCATATACCCAGGGACCTCCCACAAATCCCCAGATTTCTCTGCAGCGCTGACTGCGAAGACATGAATTTTCACTCTGTCGCAGGTGAGCGGGGCTATTACAGCCTGCGGCCCTGTGGGACTATTTCCACCCGTCCTCCTTGTGATGTGCCTCCCAGCCTGGGCTGCGCTGGTCGGGTGAAGGTAGGCAGCACCATGTGTGCTTACGGAGCCATGCTCCACCCCAGTCCCCCACCATAGGGTAGGCAGTTAGGCTGATGGTGAGCCTCTTGTGGATGCCCCTCCCGCATTATTGCCCCGTGTAGCGGTGGACCCTACGCGACGGGTCGCCGTCCTCCCTCGTTTTCCCCCAGTAGTTAGGGGAAAAAGACAAGGGGGGGTATGTGTGTGACGGTCCCAGTGTACTCTAATGTCACGCTTATGGCCATAGTATTGCCCCTTATTTACATCTGGGTGTCAGGGTCGCGCTTTTCGCTCCTTATCATGATTTGGTTGCCGCCGTACGTATGTCCCTCCTTGGCTGAATAGTATGCCGCGCGGGTGGCGGCTTCGTACAGACGCTGTGGCATTTTTTCTTTTGCAAGACTTCTTTTAAGTGGTTTTATCCTTGCGCGTTTGGCGACTACCTCAGAGCTTCGCACTCTTCGGGGTGGGCGGGGACTTGGCTTGCCGCGCTTCGCGTCACAGCCGAGCATTGAGCCCGCCCTTCGAGGTTCGCTGGGCGCCATTTTGATGATCTTCGCGCGCGTGGTGGCGGCTCCCCTCCTCCTTGGTCTGTAAGTGCCCTCGTGGGCGATTCTTTATTACATTTTTTACTAGCTGCGCATGGCCCTGACACCTCTTATCCCCTTTATGTCTTTCAGACGCCAAGTCTCCGGTGGCTTCTGCCGGATGGATATATATAATTAGCGGGTTCCCCTACTAGTCTCCCACATTGATCAGCGGGTCTGGGGGCATCCAGGGTTGCCTATTGCGTAAATCCCTACAGACATATTGTGTCTAGATAATCACCATATGGAGGAATCTCAGAATTATGTGACCGGGGTCCCTTGGGGACAAGACCGGCTGTGTTCAGCTTGTGGACAACCTAATGCTGATGCTGACAGAGCACGGGTCTGCGGACCCTGTGCTGAACAAGCACTGGCCCTGCAATCAGGGTTGCCAGTGGCTGCTCCTCTGTTTAATACACCTGTCTCCCCGTGCTTAAATCTCACGCCTGTCGAGTCGCACTCGAGCGGGGATGACCAGCAAGTCGTGCCGCGCAGACTGCCTACGGCTGATCAGGTCATGTCGAGGTTGGCAGAGCGCTTGGGACCTGGAAGGAAGCGGTCCCTGACGCCTCCGGTTTCACCCCTTCCTACCGAGACTGAGGAGTTCGCGGCTCCGCGGGGTTTTGTTCTGATGAAGGTGAGCTGTTCTCCGACTCGGACTCCCCTGAGGAGGGGCCGAGGAGTCACGATGATACTGGCCCTGATTCCTGGGGCCTGTGTGACACTGATGAATTGCTGAAAAAAATTTTGAGATATTGTCTATCCCTCCCTCTGGTGAGGGAGGCCTCGAGAAGCGAGTTTCCATACAGCGACACCGCGCTTGGAATTTCTGGAGCAGGATCATTTCCAGGCTCTCGTACTCAAAGAATGGGAATCCCCTAGTAAACTTACAGGGGTTCCAGGGGACTGGGATTGGAAATACCCTTTTCCCCCTGATGTGGTTAACAGTTGGTCATTACCTCCTGTGGTGGATGCACCGATCATAGGGGTTCTTAACCCCCCCTTCATTACAGCTCCTTCTTATCATACCCTTCGGGATGCTGAGGACCGGTGCATTGATAGGCTGGCTTCCCATGCCTTTTCTTGTGCAGGGACGGCGTTGCGCCCGGTCTGTGCCGCGGCTATCACTGCCGTGGCCACTAGAGCCCTCATCAGAAAGATGATTGACAATCAACCTGAGGATCTTCCCTGGGAGGTGTTTAACGTACTCTCCAGTTGCGATGTATTTGTAAGGTTTATCCTTTTAGCGCTGGATGACACCATTAGGATGTGTGCAAGAACTTCTGCCTTTGTGGTAGCTATACGTTGCTTGCTCTGGCTGCGACAGTGGGGTGTGGACAATGCTATAAAGAAGACTCTTACTGGGCTTCCCTTTAAAGGGTGACGCCTATTTGGGGCCCGTCTGGACCTTTTTGGGAAAAAAGGGCAAAACTCCTCTATGCAGAAGGCTGTCTCGGCCTCCTCGGGGCAGGAGCACCCCTCCTTCCCCCTATGTTAGTGTCAAACAGGAACCATGGGTGTGCTTCCAGCTATTTGGTGTAGATTCCTGTCCCAGGGTTGGCAGACAACGCCCTGGCCCCTCCGGCAGGACTAAGTCCAAATCCTTCACCAAAACTCCCCAAGCATGATGGGATGCCCTCGCCCTTCTGGGTGAGGGGATGGCCGCAGCACCTTGCTCCTATCAGAAGGCGTCATGCCTTCTTCTGGTGGATTCAGGAGGTAGTTTCCTCTGGAAGCAGGATAGAGTTGCTGGGCGGTCCCTTCCCGTGATTGTCAGGGTGCCTTTGGTCCCTGTCTTTCTTCAGGTTTTTTTGTGCAGGCCTTGCTCGGCCTGCAGGGTCTGGGGCCACTTGCAGGTTGCCCTTAACAGGCAGAGGCAAGGGTTTTTACTTCTACCTTTTTTTCCACATTTCCTGCAAAAGGATGAGGCAGTCTAGTCCATTCTGGACTTCCTTAGGTTCGACAATTTTACATTCACTGGCAGTTTCTGCATGGTTTTCTCTGGGTTGGACCGCCGGCGTCCTATGCCCAGGGGACTCTTGCCGTTTGTGGAGACCTAAGATTCTTATTTCATTTCCACAGTGCTTTTATGGACACTGAGGCCCTTACAGATTGTGTCGCAACACTGTTGTTTGTGGCCTTGTTATCTGGCCTCTCTTCTGCTCCCAGAGTGCTCGCCAAGGCACTGACGGGGGTGATGTCTCCGCTGAGACCCAGGGGCGTCCGCGGGACGAACTACCCGGTCGTCCTTCCTTGTTTCCCAATTTCTACGACGGGCCGAGTTGGTTACTCGGCTGGTAGTGTCCTTTGGGAGTCCTTGGTTGGGTACTCTATCATCTCATTTCCTCTTGTGTTCCCTTATTTGGTATTTCAATTCTGGGGTTGAATTTAGATTTGGTTCAGGCTAGAACCGTCTTCATTGACATTCAAGTGGACAATCTGGTTGTATGGGCTCTGTCCCTCATTGCTGTCCCCGTTCTGCGCCAGGCCGGGTTGCAGCTGGTGGGCCCATTGGTGGCTGCCCAGAATTTTCCTCAGTGCCCTTGGGCTCTTCTGCTACCCATATTGGTAATGCTGGGCAGATTCCATTTTCACTGGATCTGGGTATGTGTACCTTCCCCCTTGGTAAGGTGGTTCTTATGAGACTGTTGTACTCAAGGAACCAGTCAGAGGGCACCCCTTATTTGCGTTTTTTCCTGTAGATGGATGTCATATCTATCAGGTTGACAGGGAGGAGTTTTCATCCAAAAACCCCCTGTGGTTCAGAGGTAGGGCCCTTGGGGGGGCCCATTCATCTTTTGGATTTTGAAACAGTGAACTTTCGGGTTGGCTCTATATGCCTGGCCTACCCCTCTTCTGGACCTCCTCCTTGAGGGCTCCTGGTCTGTCTGCTTACGGTGACCGGTATTGATGATCTGCTTGGGAGCAGGTTGATTATCCTGGAAGGTATCTGTTCCTGATCTGGGAGAAGGACTGCGCTCCCTGCCCGTCGGTGGTATTCGCCCCTATGGATGTCCTTCTGAGACAGGATGTGCTAATCCTTTTGTCTCTTTGTGATCCAACTTGTGTGGTCCTGTTGAGGACCCGTCACTATCTCTAGTTCTCGGCCTTCTTTTCTCTGTCCGAGTATTCCTGACTGTGTCGTGAGGCCTTCTTGAGTTGTGCCTGGACACGCTATGCTTATGTCTTATCTTCGTTTATCCTGCTATGCGGGGATCTGTGCAAGATACTCTGGAATGGGGGACCAGTTATTCTGGTGGCCTATGGGCGTGTGGTTTGCAGTCATGGTGCTGAGGACTGTGGACCTGTACGTGCTCTCAGGTGCGCTGATCTGCTCACTCAGGGCCTCTTTGTGTCACCCCAATCTACAGGTTCTGGTCTAAGACGACCTGACGGTTGATTCCTCCAGCTTGATGGAGTAAGGCTTACCTTCTCGGTGACTGTGACTATGGGAAGTCTAGGACCTAGCCTTTTATTCTTCCTCTGTCTATTACAGAGTGTGACATACCTATATTGATTGGTGTGAGTCTAGGGCTGTCCTGTTGGGCGCTCTCTGTTCTCTAGGTTATGGCCTTGCTGCTGCATGGGTTGGAGTTGGCTTTCCATCTCGATGCTCTGTAGGTTCAGGTTCTGCCCTGTCCGCCTTCCTGTAGAAGTCTTTTGCTCACTCCTTCCTTGGTTGAGCTTCTTTTGGGGATTACTTGTGTGCATTCCCCGCGTGATTCTATGATCCTCCTTGGGGGTTGCTTTTTAGTCTGTTGCCTTTTTGGGGCGTTCTCTTTGGAACTGTTCTGGATGCTGTCTGTCTGTTCTTACCTTCCAGTTGTCCTTCTGGGGGCTGTTACTTCAGTCAGATGTGTGCCTGAGCGGGCGGCTTTGTTTAGCTAGCCCTTGTTTATTGATATTTTCACCTAGATGAGGTGGTGTTCCGCTTTACACTGGTCCTTCTGCCTAAGGTGGTGTTTTAGGCTTATGTATTCAGGACATTGTCTTTCTTCCGGGTATTATCGCTTGTAACGCTGCAAGAAAGGGGGTTCACATTCCCTCAATAGGTGTTGGAAGCCTTTTCCTGGATGGTCTCTTGTCCTTTAGGGGGACTGATGCCTTTTGGGGTTTGCGGGCGTTTCCATCCGCATGTGCCTGATTTCATCTGCTTTCAGGGGTTACGAGGCCCCTTGGCCTGGTCTTTTCTTGGATGAGTTGTCCCTTCTGGTCCTAAAAAGAGTTTTTGGCTTCTGCCAAGGCTACTGTTAGAGTGGTCGGGCTGTTTCTCAGGCCTGTTTTACGGGGAAAAATCTTCTCCTGTCATTCTGGTTCTATTGTTGTCCTGGTCCTTGGACCCTTCAGCACCAGGTTTTGGTTGAACGAGTTGCTGGTCCACTACTTGTTTTCTGTTTATACCTTCTCCAAGGTTTTATGTGGTTGACGTTGGAGCCTTTGCTCACGTAGCCCTTGGTAGCAAGGTTGCAGGTGACAGTGCTTTGACTGTCTGCTGTGCCTTTTTTGTTGGGGATCCCACCCTACTTTATGGACACTGCTATTGGATGTCCCACGTGTAAGTATTATATATGGAGCAGGACGTACTGTATACTTAGAATAATACAATTCTGTGAAATACTCACCTGTAGAATTGGTATTATACGCATACAGTACGTCCTGCTCCACCCCACCCTGGTTTTACATTATTCTGGATCCCCTGTATGGTGATTGTTATCATGGTTATTATTACCAGTTTTTTGGTGGTTGATTTCTCCCGGCTTCTTTTTCTCACTGCTTTTCAATGCTGGGGATTTGTGGGAGGTCCCTGGGTATATGAAGGGCCGGGAGGAGCCTGTTTTTGCATGACTGCAGTGCACAGCGTCATCTGGCGGAGGATTACCCACGTGTAAGTATTATATATGGAACAGGACGTACTGTATGCGTATAATACCAATTCTACAGGTGAGTATTTCACAGAATTGTATTTTTAGAAAACCTGCTGGTAGGCAATTATAACTGCAGGCATCTTTTTACCCTACCTTTTCATCCCTTCAATGCTGAAGAGTGAAAGATATGCCATCACTTAATGCTGAAGTGTAACAGACCTACTTCTGCATGGAGCATACTCTGTTTAGTCTGGACTTCTAGTTCTGCTACATTTGAACATTTACATTTTTCCCCTCAGTTGAGGTACATGCTCTGCTTTGTACTCTTGTGAATAGCAGCAATATTTAAAAAAACATACATATGAAGCACTTAAATTGATTTCCATGATCATTTAGGCATCCTTTTGGCCTAGGGCATGTGTAGGACCTCTGTGACCCCCACCTTAACTTTCCACGCCTTCCTCTGCTCAGAGCCTTTCTTTTTTGATATTCATTACAAATTACAAAATGCAGAAATGTACTGTATATACTCGAGTATAAGCCGAGTTTTTCAGCCCACTTTTTGGGCTGAAAAAAGCCACCTCGGCTTATACTCGAGTCAATATGGTAATTGAGCTGCACTTCCAGGCTGCTGCGTGCAGGTCGTCGGTGGGCGTGCCCCATATGGCCGGCGTCCAATGAAAACATTGGACGCCGGCCATATGGGGCACGCCCACCGACGACCAGCGCGCAACAGCCAGGAAGTGCTGGCGGCGGCAGCGGGAACGGCGGGAGCGGCTGGCGGGAGCAGCTGGCGGCGGCGGCGGATGACGGCGGCGGGAGCAGCGGCGCTGAATGGAGAGAGCGACCGGCAGGAGGAGGAGGTTGGTGGCGGCAGCAGCAGCAGGTACCGTTTGTGTGTGTGTGTGTGTGTGTGTGTGTGTGTGTGTGTGTGTGTGCGCGCGTGTGTGTGCTGGTTCATGCTGACCTCCCTCTCATCTCTATGCCCAGTCCTTTAGAGCAGGGGCAGGGCCAAAAAATGTGGCATGGTGCAAGATGCCTTTCCTGTCCACAGCAGCATTAACCCTGCCTGTCCCTGCTTTCCCCCCAAGAATGTTTAATGTCTACTGTCCCAGGGGGCACAGCAAAAAGCAGGGCAAAGATAGGGGCGAGGGGGAGCAGGACAGAGACAGAGATTCAGCATGCCAGAGATGGAAGTGAAATGTGTAGCAGGGTGGAGATTGGGGTGCAGCATGGAGCAGGGCAGAGATGGGGGTAAAGAGTGCAGCAGGGCATACATGGGGGGGCAGCATGGAACAGGTATGTGTGTGTCTGTGTCTTTTTCTGTGTGTGTCTCTTCTGTGTGTCAACTCCAATTCCAATTGAAAAAAGCCGCCTCGGCTTATACTCGAGTCAATAGCTTGTTCCACTTTTTTGGGGTAAAATTAGGTGCCTCGGCTTATACACGGATCGGCCTATACTCGAGTATATACGGTAATCTGGCTTTCAAGTTCTGTACAGGCTGCATTTTAATGTATTTATGAAATTCTCAAAATACAGTGTGAAAGCCAGGTTAAAAGAAGAACCTAGCCAGCGGCCAGGCCTACAGCTTGCGTTGTAAGCAATGCCTGGGGAGCTAACGTCACTCATTGAACTTGGATAAAACAGAACGAGCAGTTTCCCATCACATACACAATTTATGTATCTTTTCTCTTCTTTTCAAATTTATCTCACTACAGCTCATGTGTATACACTTATTTTAACTGTATAAATCCTCAAGATTAACTTAAAACAAGTCCGACACACTAATAAGCTATCGTGGTTGTGATGAAGTCACTACTGCTACTGGCCATAATGCATAACGTATGGGGGAGCTGGATCAATTTCCATGCGGGGATGGGACCACAATGTTATTACCAATGAAATAAAGGTTACAATTCAATGTTTTATTCTAAGTATACAGCACGTCCTGTTCCAGAAGATATTCCTTACACTTGGGATATACTCTCCAGTAGATGGCGCTGGACTGCAGAGACAGAAAAGGGGCTCCTCCCGGCCCCATAAATACCCGGGACCTCCCACAAAATCCCCAGTTCTTCTCTGCAGTCCTAGCTGCGATGACTAGAAGATGTCTCTCTACTCGCAGGTGAGCGGGGCTATTAGCCTGCGACCCTGTAGGACTATTCCCACCCGTTTCCTTCTACTGCCTCTGCTGCTCTGGTTCGGGTGAAGGTAGGCAGCACCGCTGCCAGGTGCTAAGGAGCGCTGCTCCAACCGCAGTCCCCCACCAAAGGGTAGGCGGTATAGGCCCATGGTGAGACTTATGGTCGCCCCCTGTCCCCAGAGTGGTTCCCTTTAGGCTGGCCGTTGCTTCCCCCTCGCTCTCCCTTGTAGTTCTCGGGGGGGGCGGGGGGGTGCGTGTACTTGGATTATCGCGTGTGTGTGTATTTATTCCCTGTGAATTGGTTGCACTGGCTTCTTTGCTGCCGCTGCCACCGCACGTTTATACTGCGGTCGGCGGCGACATCGCCTCAGGCGCTGCTGCGCCATCATTGGCTGGTCTGGTCAGGTGGGCGCGTTTTTGCGCTCTTCGGGGGGGCGGGACTTGCGGATGACGCGTTTTGCGTCACGGTCTCCGCGGCCTGCCCCTCGAGGTATATGCGGGCGCCATTTTACTTCTCTGCTGCGTGTGCCTGGCGTCTCACTATCGCGGTCCGTAAGTGCCCCTGTGGGCTGATTTATCTGTATACTGTATATTTTGCATTTCACTTATGGGATCTTTTGCTTATGTCTTGCAGGCGGGTCAAACTTGTGGTTTCTCCCGGCCCTATCCCCTCTATTTAGTGTTAACTCTTATTGGAGGGTTATTGTATATCATTACTCCCGCTTCCCTAGCGGGTTATTGGGGCATCCCGGGTTGCTTTTATTAGCGTCAATCCCTATTGGCCTGTTGTGCCGTGATAACCATATGGAGGCTTCTCAGGATAATGTGCTCGGGGTTCCTTCGGGACAAGCCCGGCTGTGTGTGGCGTGTGGGGTATCCCCTGTAAGTGATGATGTCAGGGTGTGTGCCCCCTGCGCCCAGCAGGTACTTGCCCTGCAGTCTGGTTTACCTGCGGCTGGGCCTAGTGCTGCGCCCCCTCTGGCCTCGCCTACCCCCCCACGCTTACACCTGACTCCCAGTGAGGTGCATACCAGTGGGGAGTCACAACCTGATTTGGCTACCCGGGTAGCCAGCATTGAAAGGCATATTGCTGGTTCTGGTCCGCGTAAGGCTTCTGCTAAGCGGCGGCATCTGGCACCCGGTGTTACTCTCTTTCCTATGGAAGCTGAGGAGTTTTTTGATGTTACTGGTTATACCCCCCTGGAAGAAGGGGAATTCTCTGATTCAGAATCATCTGAGGATCAGCCTAGGGGTTATGCTGAGTCTGGGTCTGACCCATGGGCTTCGGATGATACTGACAGACTTTTGGCTCACATTTTTGAAGTGCTCTGTATCTCTCCTCCTGCCGTGGCCCCGCGGCAGCAAGGGGAGCTGTTTGATACTGTTAAGCCACGTTTGGAGTTTCCTGAACAATCCCACTTTAATAATCTGATTCTCAAGGAGAGGGAAAGGCCTAGCCGGCTTCCCGGGATACCAAAGAGTTGGGATAAGAGGTATCCCTTTCCCGCTGAAATGGTTGAAACGTTGGTCATGTCCTCCAGAGGTGGATGCACCAGTTCTGGGGTTGTCCAACACATCTGTCATGCATTCCCCTGATACAACTACCTTAAGGGATGGGGAAGACAGGCGCATGGATCAGCTAGCTTGCCATGCCTTTGCCTGTGTTGGGATCGCGCTCCGTCCGGTCTGTGCCTCTATCAGGGCGGTTGCTGTTAAAAGATGATACCATTAGAATGTGTGGCAGGGCTTCGGCCTTGTTGGTGGCAATGCGCCACTCGGTCTGTCTGCGCCAGTGGGCAGCTGACAATGCTGCCAAAAAGGCCCTCACTGGTTTTCCCTTCAAGGAGCTGCACCTCTTTGGGGAACGTTTGGACTTGTTTGCTAAAGGTCGCAAATTACCTCAGTGTAGAAGGCAGCTCGGCCCTTTCGGGGTTCAGGTGCCTTTTCTCCTTCCTTCAGGGGCTCCAGAATGGGACAGGGAGCTTCCTTTGCTGGTGCCCGTGGAGATTTTTGGGGCAGGGGCAGAGGACGTGGCTGCCCTGGCCCCCCCTGGTGTCCCAAGACTAAGTCCTCTCCCAAGCCCCCTCAGGCATGAAGGGGCGCCCTCACCCATCCGGGTGGGGGGGCGGCTTCGGCTCTTGGCTTTGTCAGATTCAGATACTTTCGCATGGAGACTCTGCACTCAGCTGTGACTTTCCTACGCCCAGGGGACTTCATGACCTCTGTAGACATCAAGGATGCTTACCTTCATGTACCTATATTCCAAGTATGTCACACACCCCGCTTCCAATATTCATGACATATGGGTTATAACTAGTAGAGGGCAAACTTCTGCAGAGATGACAGGAAAAAAAGAAGCCCCTTCCGCACATTACCCAGTATTCGTCTCTGCAGGACGACGAGCAAGTCAGATGTCAGCTGTGTTTCTTCCTTGCAGGTAAGCTGGGTCTTCTCCCAGCCAATTTGTTCTATTTCTGCTCAGGTCTTTTTTGATTTAAACCCATGTTTTGCCTCCCAGCTTTGACTGTAGGTCCGGGCAAGGGTAGCCAACACCTTAGAGGTGTATCTAGGGAGCCATGCTCCCCTGTGAGACCCCAGATTAAGGGGTAGGCGGTATCCAGGTTGGTGATCCTGGTTTGGGATGCCCCGTCCCTGTTTGTTCCCTTCCACTCCTTAGTGTGGGATTCCCCCCCTTCCGGGTCTCCCTGTTCCCCTCTACAACAGGGGGGGGGGGGGGTGCCTTCCTTCCTCTTAAACTTCTTTATTGTTGGTATGCATGTGTGTGTGGGTGCTCACTCATCACTCGTGTGGATCGTTTTTTTATTTTTTTTTTTGTGCGGGCCTCCGGCTGCATGTGGAGGCCATTTACTAGGTGAGCTTCTCCTCAGGTTGCTCGGGCAGGGCTGGGCGCTTGTCACGCTCGCCGCGGCCCGCCCCCTCTGCCTATGGTGCCATAGCGAAGCCCAGCTATTGCTGGGATCTGCGTCTCTCGCTCTACTGGGGGATGTGGGCGGGGCCAGGCGCGGCACTGGCCCGCCCTTCTTCTCTCTCTCACAGGACTCCTCGCTGGCTGGACGCCATTGCATGGCCGTGAGTGCCCTGTTGGGGGCCCCCCCCCTTGCTTGTCTTATGTGCGCGGCCTGCCCCATTTTAGCGCGTTGGGGCTGGCCTGCCCATTCCCTTATATTGGATATATTTTTCCTTATTGATGGTTATATACATTATGTTCATTATATGTACAGATGTCTGCATGTGTGTGCCTTCTTATGGGTCCTTTCACATTGTGTCTTTCAGGAGGACTCCCTTTCAATCAAAATAAAAGGGGGTTCTCCCGGTCCTAGGGTCCCTCGGAGATTAAATTTGGGGTCCTACAAATCCTCCCACTAGGGACTTAAAGGGGCATCCCGGGTAGCTCAAGCAGCGTAATTCCCTCTGGTCATTGCGACTACCTTAAAATCACCATATGGAGGCTCCCCAGGATACCGGGCTCGGGCTCCCTTCGGGGCAATTCCGGCTGTGTGTGGGCTGTGGGGTATCCCTTACAGGGGATAATGTACCGATTTGTATACCATATGCTCCGCAGGCCATAACGCGGCAGTCGGGGTCCCAGGCGTCTGGGTCAGTGCCGCCGGCCTCATCACCTACTCCACCCCGCCTTGTCCGTACCCCATGTGACACTGTCATTAGCGGGGAGTCGCAATCTGATGTATGTGCTAGATTGGCCAACATCGAGAAATTGATTTCTAGCTCTGCGGCCAGAAAGGCCCCAGTTAAGAGAAGACACCTGTCTCTGGCCGCGCCGGCTCTGGATTTTGATGAGTATGACTTGACTGGTCGGATTATTCCCCGCTTGAGGAGGGGTAATTGTTTGCGGACTCTGATGTTGAGGATCAGCAGTTTTTTGATGCTGGGCTGGCGCAAGGGGATGCCGTGGATACCCCCAGAGTCCTGGCCCATTTATTTGATGTGCTGGCTATTTCTCCTCCTGCGGAATCCCCTCCGCAGAAGGGGGAATTCTTTGGGACCTCGAAGCCTCGCTTGGAGTTCCCAAATCGGAATCATTTTGAAAGCTTAATTCTTAAGGAATGGGAGAGACCTAGCCGGCTCCCTGGTGTTCCTCAGGGATGGGATAGGAAGTATCCCTTCCTTTCGAGGTGCCAGAGCAGGCAGAGGTTTTGCCTACTCTGCCTCTATTCCAGGAATCGCCTCTGGAGCCAGAGGACGTGCTCGTCCAGTTCCAAGCTGGAGTTCCAAGGCCAAGCCCGCTGCCAAGCCAGCTCAGCATTCAGGGGTTGCCCTCACCCTTGCGGGTGGGGGGACGGCTGCGGCACTTCTTCCAGGTCTGGACCCAGGAGGCCTCAGACAAGTGGATCTTGGAAGTGGTGTCTTCCGGGTACAAACTGGAGTTCGAGTACTGGTCCCCTCCCAGATTCCTCAGATCTCTGGTCCCCTCGGACCCCTGGGCTGCGCAGGGGCTCCTGGTGGCAGCGCAAAATCTTCTGGACATGGAAGTCATATGCACGGTGCCTTTAGCAGAGAGAGGCCGGGGCTATTATTCCAACCTCTTCACTGTGCCCAAAAGGGATGGATCCATAAGACCCATTCTGGATTTGAAGCTTCTCAACAGGTTCATCAGAACCAAGAAGTTCCGCATGGAGACTCTGCGCTCAGCCATACTTTCTCTTAGTCAGGGGGACTTCACGACGTCCATAGACATCAAGGATGCTTACCTTCATGTACCGATCTTCCCAGGACACCAGAGATTTCTCAGGTTTGTGGTGGGAGATCAGCATTTTCAGTTTGTGGCCCTCCCGTTCGGGCTGACCTCGGCACCAAGGGTGTTCACCAAGGTGTTGGCGGGTATAATGGCCCTTCTCAGAGCCCAGGGCATTCGCATTGTGCCGTATCTGGACGACCTCCTCATTACGGCATCCTCTCTCGGACAGGCGGAGCTGGACACCAGGATGGTGGTGTCAGTGCTGGAGAGGTTTGGCTGGGTGATCAACCACCCCAAGTCTTCTCTCTCCCTGTCAAGGGATGTTGCATTTCTGGGCATGAATCTGGATACCATTCAGACCAGGGTGTTTCTACCTCAGTCGAAGGTGAAGATGGTTCAAGATCTGACGTCTTCTTTTGTCAATCCCTCGCCCGTCTATCTGGCTAGGGATGAGACTGGTGGGGTTGATGGGGGCTTCATTTGAGGCAGTCCCCTTTGCTCAGTTCCACATGAGGTCGCTCCAGCTCCATCTACTGTCTGTTCGGGACAGATATCCGCTGTCATTGGATCAGTCATTTCTGATGTCTCCCCTGGTTCGGCAGTCTCTTCAGTGGTGGCTGGAACCAAGGAATCTTCTGAGGGGCAGGTCTTTTCTGACCCCTTGTTGGGAGATGGTCACCACGGATGCCAGCCTGTCGGGCTGGGGGGGTTTCTGGAAGGAGCATCAGTTCCAGAGGCTGTGGGGTACTCGGGAGGCCCACACCCCCATCAATGTCTTGGAGCTGAGAGCTATTCGGTTGGAGCTGTCACACTTGACGCATCACCTCCACGGTCTACCGGTTCAGGTTCGATCAGACAATAGGACTGCGGTCGCTTACATCAATCGCCAAGGAGGGACTCGCAGCAGGAGTGCCCTCAGGGAAGTTTCTCTGCTGACCGCCCATGCAAGAATCAATGTCCCATGCATTTCAGCGGTGTACATTCCGGGAGTGGAGAACACGGAGGCGGACTCCCTGAGCAGGGGATTCTCTCGCCGAGGGGAATGGTCGCTCAACCACAATGTGTTCCGGTCCCTCTGTCACAAGTGGGGGATTCCGGAGGTGGATCTTTTTGCCTCACGTCACAATCACAAGCTTCCGGCATTTGTGTCTCTCAGGATCCTCTGGCTTTGGCAGTGGATGCCTTGTCTCTTGCCTGGAGGGATCTGGGGTTTCTGTACCTGTTTCCCCCCTTCTCCATTGTGGGCAAAGTGGTGCGCAAGCTGGCTCTAGAGAGTGCGCCAGCAATTCTGGTGGCCCCAAGGTGGCCAAGACAGGTTTGTTTCGCAGACGTCATACGGCTGGCGGTTGATCAGTACAGGTTGCCCCTGTTTCCGGATCTGATCACTCAGGGTCAACTTACCCCAATTTACAAACGCTGGCTTTGACGGCGTGGCTGCAGAAACCTCCATCTTAGAGGAAGGTTTGTCTGATGCTGTGATTCAGACACTTGTTAGAACTAGGAAGAGGTCTTCCTCTAACATCTACTACAGGACTTGGAGGTCCTATATTGACTGGTGTGAGGCTAGGACATTGCCTTGCAGGGTGTTTTCGATTCCTAGGATTTTGGATTTTCTTCAACACGATCTGGACCTGGGGCTCCAGCTTAGTACCTTGAAAGGGCAGGTTTCTGCCCTGGCGGTCTTCTTTCAAAGGTCCTTTGCTCTGCATCCCTTGGTTAGGACTTTTTTCCAGGGGGTCACTCATGTGCGGCCCCCTAGAAAGCCCTTGTTGCCCGTTTGGGAGTTGAATTTGGTTCTGTCAGCCCTCCAGGGGCCTCCCTTTGAGCCGATGCAGGATGTTGCTCTTTCTGTGCTCACTCAAAAGGTTGCCTTTTTGGTGGCTATTACCTCTGTTCGGCGTGTCTCTGAGTTGGGGGCTCTGTCCATTCATTCCCCTTACTTTGAAAGACACCAGGACAAGGTGGTTTTTCGTTTTAAGCCAGATTTCCTTCCTAAGGTGGTTTCTGCCTTCCATCTCAAACAGGATGTGGTTCTCCCTTCCTTGTGTCCTAAGCCTAGCAATGACAAGGAGAGGGCCCTGCATTCTTTGGATGTGGTTCGTTGTGTGAAGTACTATTTGGTGGCTACTTCTTCCTTTTGTAAGACTGTCGTCTTGCTCGTGGTGCCCTCCGGGCCCCGGAAAGGTTTGGCGCCTGCCAAGTCTACCATTAGTAAATGGATACGTCAGGCCATTGTTGGGGCCTATCCTGCCAAGGGGAGGGTTCCCCCTTTTCAGATCACTGCTCATTCTACTCGTGCTTTTGGGGCTTCTTGGGCTTTTCAGCACCAGGCCTCTGTTGATCAAGTTTGTAAGGCTGCTACTTGGTCTTCTGTTCATACTTTTTCCAAGTTTTATAAGGTTGATGTGCGGGCCTTAGCGGATGCTGTTTTTGACCGCAAGGTTTTACAAGAGGCAGTGGTTTAAATTTGTGCTTTGTTGCCTTTTCTTTTTGGGGATCCCCACCCATGTTGGATGTCCCATATGTCATGAATATTGGAAGCGGGGTGTGTGACATACTTGGAATAATACCATTTTGTGATTACTCACCTGTAAAATGGGTATTATAAGTATGTCACACACCCCGCTTCATCCCGCCCTTTGGTATTCTGGATCCTTTATATGGTGAACCTTTTATTAAGATTTTTGGATTTGGCTGTTCCTGGTCCCCTTACTGCTTTCTTATACTGGGTAATGTGTGGGAGGTCCCAGGTATTTATGGACTGGGAGGGGCTTCTTTTTTTTTTCCAGTCGTTTCTGCAGAAGTTCGCCCTCTACTGGTTATAACCCATATGTCATGAATATTGGAAACGGGGTGTGTGACATACTTATAATACCCATTTTACAGGTGAGTAATCACAAAATGGTATTTTTTCCAGGTCATCAGAGATTCCTCAGGTCGCTCTGGAGGATCAGCACTACCAATTTGTGGCCTCACCTCGGCCCCCAGGTTATTCACCAAGGTGCTGGCAGGAGTGATGGCCCTGCTGAGATCTCAGGGCATCCGCATTCTTCCCTACCTGTACGACATGCTTATTGCTTCCCAGTCCTTCCATCAGGCAGAACTGGACACTCAGAGGGTGGTGTCCACTCTGGAGTCATTCGGCTGGGTGATCAATCACCCCAAATCTTCCCTGTCTCCTTCCATGGTAAAGTCCTTTCTCTGCATGACTCTGGACTCATCTCAGGTCAAGATCTTTCTTCTTCAGCAGAAGGTGGAGGTCCTTCAAGAGAAAGCTCAGCTCCTGCTGTCTTGCCCTCATCCATTCATCAGGCAGGGAATGCAGCTGGTGGGCCTGATGGTGTCCTGCTTCGAGGCGGTTCCATATGCTCAGTTCTACATGATCTTCAGCTTCACCTCTTGTCAGTATGGGATCGGGACCCTTTGTCCCTCGATCAGGTGTTTGTCTTGTCCCCTCAGGTCAGGCGGTCTCTAGTGTGGTGGTTGCACTCAAGAAACCTACTGGTGGGCAGATCCGTTCTGGACCCCTGCTGGGAGACTGTCACCATGGATGCCTGTCTGACAGGTTGGGGGGGATTCTGGAAGTCTCTGACATTCCAGGGTCAGTGTGGCCCTCAGGAGGCCCATGCCCCTATCAACATTCTGGAATTCCCCTTTTTTTTTTTTTTTTTTTTTTTTTTTTCTCTTCCCTTTCACTTTGATTAGTCACTTAAGATAATTACACTTATTTATTTATTTTTAGATTTTTACACATATTGATCACGTATATAACACAATGAATAATATTTCACTTATAGTTTATAAATAAGGTAGCACCTTTTGTCGCACTTGAATATGTTAGATGTTAGAATATTTTTTTTTTTTTTTTTTTTTTTTTTTGATAGGTTGCATAGATCCCCACACTTTCACTGGGTATAAATTCCTTATATATATTGACCACTTATATGACACAACAATATTTCACTTATAGTTAAAATAAGGATGCACTTAATGTTGCACTTGAAACATATATTTCCCAATGATGGGAGAAATATAATAGATGGGTCTTTTTTTTTTTTTTTTTCTTCCTGGATTGCTACCCGCGCCAACCGCTGCCCCCTTGGCTGGACTAGTGTGGGGAGTTGAGTGAAGATGGTAGGGTTCTTGGATTGGATGCACACGGCCCCTATGGATGCTTTCCTGCAGCTTCCTCGCCCACGGCCCTCCGAGAGGCTGGGGTGGCTACGGAATGACATCGATGTTGGCCAGGATGTGAGTTGGGGAGCGGATGGCCCTTAGTACACAGGCACTGGATAGGTGATATTTGAGTTGCGAGGTATGTGGATAGACAGCCTCGGTCTTAGATATAGGGAAATGATTTTTGTGCCTTTTCCCTTCCCCCCCCCCCCCCCCCTTATAAAAATTTTTTTTTTTTCGTCAGGATATGACTATGCAGTTAATTTGCACTTGTTTCCAGGAAGTGGAAGTAATATTAGTAGTGCCCTTTTGAAAAGAAATAGTTTCGAAACTTGAATGTGATGGGGTAATGATATGAGTAGGGATATTTCTGGTTAGATGTATAGTAGAAATAGAGTATGGATTAGATAAGGGTTAACCCATAGACCTCTAGGATCTATAGACAATAAACGTTCGAATAGCATATAGAATAGACTGGGAAAAAGATTTGTTGCCGGGAGCGGACACTGGTTTTGTATCAGTAAATTATTCGATCACCGCCCGGGTCCCTGGTGTTCTTAGACCGTGGTTTCTCTGTCCCTACATCTTCTGGGGGCAACGGGAGTTGGAGGCTAGAAACAGTCTGTTTCGGCCTCGAATTCCCGGTAAGCCCCTAGAGAAAAGTTCGTCACGGGCAGAGCCCGTCTCGGTGTTTAACGAATAGTTCTTTAAATAAAGAGGGTACTTTCTCCCTCTTTTTCTCTTTGTTCTTTTTTTTTTTTTTTTTTTTTTCTCTCTAGTACCAGGGGATATTTCAATTTAAACTACTAAGATGTCTAACAATAGAGGTAGCCCACGTGGGGCGCGAAAGATCAAGGACCTGACACCTTGCATGGTGCAAAACCTTAAAGCAATATCGATTAATGCAAAGGGGTTGAATACCCCATTAAAAAGATCTAAATTATTTCAGGAATTAACTAGACTTAAAGCAAATATTGCATTCATTCAAGAAACACATTTTAGGGGAGGAGGGGCTCCGAGACTGGCCTCTAGATTTTTCCCTCAGTCATTTACAAGTAATGCACCAGATGTTAAAGCAAGAGGAGTAGCGATTTTGATCGCCAAAAATACCCCCTTTCGGGTTGAGGAAAGAATAGCAGATGAACAAGGGAGGTACTTGATTCTCAAAGGCTCCCTGTATAATAAAAAATACACTCTGTGCGTGGTATATGCCCCTAACACGGCC
The DNA here is from genome assembly GCA_027917425.1 of Gastrophryne carolinensis. NCBI lineage: Eukaryota > Metazoa > Chordata > Amphibia > Anura > Microhylidae > Gastrophryne > Gastrophryne carolinensis. Next base: position 80,530,543 of record CM051239.1, on the reverse strand, counting down.
CTATTATTTTGGGGGGAGATTTAAACGTGGCATTAGACCTATTACTAGATTCCTCAACGGGGCGGTCAGCTATGACATACGGGGCTTTAAAGAGAATTAAGAAAGACCTTCATGGGGCTCAACTCTGTGATTCTTGGCGGATTAAATACCCTAGTGTTAAAGATTATTCTTTCTATTCTTCAGCACACGCCACATACTCCAGAATTGATTATATCTTGATATCTCATAGCCTCTTGCCCCAGGTTACGCACTCTAATATAGAGGTCATGACTATGTCTGACCATGCACCAGTGACCCTTACCTTAGCCCTAACTGGAGGCCCAAAAGGAGAATGGACATGGAGACTGAATGACTCTTTATTACAAAATGAGATGCTAAATCAAAAACTTCAGAATACGATCAAAAATTATTTTGAAATTAATAAAAGTTCAGACACGTCTCCATTTAATAACTGGCAGGCCCATAAGGCAGTAATTAGAGGTGAACTTATTAAATGTGCAACTGAGAAGAAGAGGGAACGAGAGCAAGAGCTACAAGAACAAATAGAAAGAGTGCAGAAATTAGAAAAAGCTCATAAAGCATCACTGGCAAAAAATAATCTTTTGGCACTTACTGAGGCTAGACTAACATTGAACTCACTTTTGTCCCTAAGGGCGGCTTATATTATAAAACGATGTAGAAGGTTTTATTTTGAATGGGGTAACAAAAGCAGCGCCTTATTGGCAAGGGCGCTTAGGAAACAGCAAACTTTAAACTTTGTAGATACCATTGTCAATACACAACAAAAAAGCTGCATAATACACCAGATATAGCTAAGACCTTCCAGCTCTTCTATCAGAAGTTATATAATATCCACCCGGACGGATCAGCTCCAACACAAGATCACATGGCTTTGATAAAGAAATATATTGAGGAGTCGGGGATGCCTAAGATTGGAGTAGATGAGAGAGAGAGATTAGAAAGTCCCATCTCTATAGAGGAGTTAAAAGCAGCAGTAAAGGTCTCTCCAAATGGAAAAGTGCCGGGGCCAGATGGATTTACAATAGCATATTATAAAAAATTCCTTTCATTACTTGCCCCGCACTTTCTATCGGCGTTTAATTCATTAACAACAACCCCCGCTCAGACTAAGATCCCAAATGAGGCATTATTGGCACATGTGGCGATAATTCAGAAACCGGGAAAAGACCCGCTTTCATGCGGAAGTTATAGACCAATCTCATTATTAAATGTGGACTTAAAACTATACGCGAAAATTTTGTCCAGTAGACTATTAGGGATGCTGCCGAATCTAGTAGACGGGGATCAGTCTGGATTTATACCAGGACGAGAAGCTCGCGATAATACAATTAGAGTACTGAATTTGCTGCATAAGATTAAGCAAACTAAAGAACCGGTCATTTTTTTATCTACTGATGCCGAGAAGGCATTCGATCGGGTAAACTGGCATTACATCAGAGCAGTTCTTGAGCACATAGGTTTAGGCCCCAAAGCTATACAGATGATTATGGCTTTATATAAGGACCCCAAAGCTAGGATTAAAGTGAATGGCACTCTTTCAGAACAAGTGGATATTAGAAATGGTACTAGACAGGGCTGCCCTCTCTCTCCAGTAATTTTTGTTCTATCTATGGAGCCTTTCTTATGCAGGATCAGGGGGCAAGGAGATATACGAGGAATTTCAGTAGATTCACATATACATAAGATATCAGCATATGCCGATGATCTCCTATTTTTTCTTGCAAATCCGATAGTTGGCCTACCAACTTTGTTAAGGGAATTTGAGCTTTTCGGTAGGCTCTCATATTTGAAAATAAATTATGATAAATCAGAAGCTTTGGGGTTAAACCTTCCCTTAGAAATGGAGACGCAATTAAGAACATCATTCCCTTTTAAGTGGCCTCCTTCGGCCATTACATATTTAGGCACAAAGATTACGAAAACAGTAGATGAAATCTATGCAGCAAATTTCGGTCCTCTCTTCTCTAAAATTAAAAATGATTTGACAAATTGGGATTTACCCACTTTCACGTGGCTAGGGAGGATTAGCATCCTTAAAATGTCCGTACTGCCAAAAATCCTATATTTACTGCAGGCCCTCCCGATTGGGATTCCTAGAGCATATTTTAAGTCCTTCAACTCAATATTTAGAAAATTTATCTGGATGGGACGTAAACCTAGGTTGAAACTTCGAGTGTTATTCAGAACTAAACAGTTAGGAGGGTTGGCTTGTCCAGATTTAATGCGCTACTGGCGAGCGACCCATCTTCAACGAATATTAGACTGGCACCATCAAACTACAAAGAAGAAGTGGGTAACTCTGGAGGCGTCTTGGCTTCATACTCCTTTAAAAGAGGTACCATGGGCGACTAGAGCGGGGAAAAATCTGTGTAAAGACCACCCACTTATCTCAACTACATTGAAAATTTTTGAAAAACTAAGAGATAGAAAAGGAATATCTCCTTGGCCAACCCCTCTGACGCCATTGATTCACAATCCATCTCTCCCTATAGATATACTTCCAAGTCTTCGTAAAAGCTTTGAGGAAAAAGATGTCCCTAGAGGATTACATATTATCCAATCCTCTGGTTGGGCGCGATTGGACGATTTGAGAGAGAGATGGGATACGCCATTATTCGATCAGTGGCTTTTGTTTGTCTTTCAAAGCTTCCTTTTGAGCCTAGGACCTAGACAGGCATACCTTAGATCCCTCACCCCATTTGAACGACTGGCAAGAGAGGATGATCCCCCCCACGCACTTAATTTCTAAAATATATGCTTTGTTGGAAGAAGATGAGGAAGAGGAAATATTGCGTTTTCGTTCAAATTGGGAGAGGGACTTGGATAAGCAGCTTACGGCAGATCAGTGGAAGTATATTTTCCTGGCTACACATAAGACTTCAGTTTCATCTAAAATCCAGGAAACTAATTACAAGTACCTCACAAGGTGGTATTATACCCCGAAAAGATTACATGGTTTCTCTCCGACTCACCCTGCTGAATGTTGGAGATGTCAAGGAGCAGTAGGAAGCTTCCTTCATATTTTTTGGAACTGCCCAAAAGTTGTTCCTTTTTGGCAGGCAGTAGCCGACATCTCTAGTGATATTCTGGGGAGACCGATAACTCGAGATCCCTCTCTATTCCTTCTACACCTGTCAGATATGCCTTTGAAGACCTATAAGAGATCTCTCTTGAGACATCTCATTAATGCAGCAAAGATAATGATACCTAGATTATGGAAATCTGAAGCAGTACCATCGGTGAGGGAATGGATAGGAGAGATTAACCATATTATGGAGATGGAAGAACTTACCGCTGCGGTCCATGAGACCAAGATACAACATCAACAGGCATGGTCACCATGGCTTATCTTTAAAGAGACAGTAAGATTTGAACAACTAATGACTGCGGATGTTCCCCCTTCCCATTTTTCTTAGTCCCATTGATTAGCCGTTGAATGATATAATCTAACTTATAGTGATAGAATCCTTATAGATGAAATTAGAAAGCTGAAATGGGTCCCTGAATATGTTAGAGCATAAAACTTAAGGTAAGAACTATCCCCCTGGTCTATTACCTCTACTTTTCCTTTTTTTTTTTTTTTTTTTTTTTTTTTTTTCTTTAGTTATTTCTTTTTTATTATTTTTATTTTCTACTTCTATTTCTATTTTCTATCTTTTTTTTATTTTTATTATATTTTATTTTATTAATTTTCTTCTCTTATTAGATATAGTAGATGAAGTATCTTAGGTTGTTGATTTAGACTGACTAGTGATATATGATAATGTATAAATATGTTAAATGTCTAAGATAATGATGATTGTAACATATATGTTATATATGTGTATATAAAAATGAGATAAGGAAGGAAAGAAAAAAAAGAGAAAATAAAGAATTTAAAAAAAAAAAAAAACATTCTGGAATTGAGGGCAATCAGGTTGGTTCTCGCCCACTTGACCCCTCACCTGAGGGGTCGGGCTGTTCAGGTCCGCTCAGACAACCAGATGGCGGTTGCCTACGTCAATCATCAGGGAGGGACCCGGAGCAAGAGGGTCCTCAAGGAAGTGTCCCTGATACTGTCCTGGGTGGAGGAAAATATTCCCTGCATCTCAGCTGTGTACATCCGGGGGTGGAGAATCTGGAGGCAGACTCAGCAGGGGGACCTCTCGTCTGGGAGAGTGGTCCCTCAGCAGCAGGGTGTTTCGCTCCCTGTGCCACCGCTGGGGTCAGCCGGACGTGGATCTATTTGCGTCTCACAAGCTTCCAGTCTTTGTCTCTCTGTCCCAGGATCCTCTGGCCTTGGCCATGGATGCCCTGGCAATGTCCTGGATGGGGTTCCAGCTCCTTTATGGGTTTCCCCCCCGTTTCCACTGCAGGGCAGGGTGCTGCGCAAGATAGTTAAGGAAGGGGTGCCAGCCATTCTGGTGGCCCCCTGTTGGCCAAGAAGAGTGTGGTTTGCAGACATTGTGCAGTTGGCAGTGGATCAGTACACTCTACCACTGGTTTCAGATCTGCTCACTCAGGGACACCTACGCCACCCCAATTTACAAATGCTGGCTTTGACGGCCTGGCTGTTGAAACCTCCATCTTGATGGAAAAAGGGCTGCCTGCCTCAGTGGTCAATACCATGATCAGGGCTAGGAAGAGGTCCTCTTCTTCCATCTATTACAGGGTCTGGTGTATCTACATTGACTGGTGTGAGTCCCACTCGCTTCCCTGACGTGTGTTTTCTATTCCTAGGATTCTGGAATTTCTCCAACATGGTTTGGATCTGGGTCTTCAGCTCAGTACTCTGAAAGGCCATGTGTCTGCTTTGGCTATTTTTTCCAAAGATCCTTTGCTCAGCATCCCCTGGTCAAGACTTTTTTCCAAGGGGTTACTCACGTGCGTCCCCCACGTAAGCCTATGTTACCAGTCTGGGACTTGAATTTGGTCTTGTCTGCCCTGCAGGGGTCTCCCTTTGAGCCCTTGCAAGGGGCTCCTTTGTCCATCCTTACGCCTAAGGTGGCCTTTTTGGTGGCTATCACTTCTGTTAGGCGTGTTTCTGAGTTGGCGGCGCTTTCAAGGTGGTGTTTCGTTTTAAGTCAGATTTTCTACCTAAGGTTGTCTGCCTTTCATCTCAATCAGGACATTGTTTTGCCTTCTCTATGTCCTAATCCTAGTAACCCTAAGGAAAGGGTTTTGCATTCTTTGGACGTAGTCAGAACTCTGAAGTTCTATTTGGTGGCTACTGAATCCTTCAGGAATACTGATGCTCTTTTTATGCTTCCGTCTGGACCTAAGAAATGCCTGGCCCCGGCTAAGTCCACTATCAGTAAGTGGATACGTCAGGCTTTGATTCAGGCCTACTCTGCTAAGTGGAAGGAACCTCCCTTCCGCCTTACTGCTCATTCTACTTGTGCTATTGGTGCCTCTTGGGCTTTTCAGCACCAAGCTTCTGTTGAACTAGTTTGCAAGGCTGCTACTTGGTCTTCTGTTCATACTTTTTCAACGTTTTACAAGGTTGATGTTAGGGCCTCAGCTGATGCTGCTTTTGGCCGCAAGGTTCTGCAGGCGGCAGTGGTTTAAACTGTCTGCTGTTACTTTTGGGGATCCCACCCTACCTTACGGACACTGCTATTGGATGTCCCAAGTGTAAGGAATATCTTCTGGAACAGGACGTGCTGTATACTTAGAATAATACAATTCTGTGATTACTCACCTGTAGAATTGGTATTATATTTATACAGCACGTCCTGTTCCACCCCACCCTTGTTATCATTATCTTTAGTTACCTCCTTTATGGTGATTTGTTTTTATGTTCAAATTTTCAGGTCGTGGTTATAGTTCTCCCGGTCTCTTGCTAACTGCTCTTCAATACTGGGGATTTTGTGGGAGGTCCCGGGTATTTATGGGGCCGAGAGGAGCCTCTTTTCTGTGTCTGCAGTCCAGCGCCATCTACTGGAGAGTATATCCCAAGTGTAAGGAATATCTTCTGGAACAGGACGTGCTGTATACATATAATACCAATTCTACAGGTGAGTAATCACAGAATTGTATTTTTCTCTTCCCTTCCATTCTGAGCACCATCAGTCAGCAAGGCCTATATAGGCCAGGCTGTGACAGGAAATCCTCAGTTCTTTTCTTGCAGTCAGAAGGAACTGTGAAGATGTCATGGATTTTATTTTGTTTGCTTTCATTTCCTTTGACAGTGCTGACCGCGAGAGGGGTGTTGACTCCCAGACCCCTACTGCATGCACTTTTCTGAGGCCCCCCTAGAGATGCCTGGAGTTGGTTATTAAACCAATACCACGGGGACTGCGCAGGGCGAGGGGTACGCTCTCACATAAGGTAAGGGCCTTCGTAGCTTGGGATGTTTTCTGGTCATGGCCTCCGAGGATCTGGACCCTTCTGTTGAGTAGGGTATCTGACCTCAGGCCTGGACATATGTGGCCCTGGTGTGCTCCCTTTCCTGGGCTGTCCCCAGCAGCCGCTTGATGGTGCTTTAGCTGGGGCAGGACTCCCAGGTAGCTGCACTGAGGCTGACATGCCGCCAGCACTCATTTGAGCTCAGTTGGTGGTAGAGATGGGGGGGAGCGGCTTTGTTGCCCCAGTTCAGGCCGTCGGTGGAGGACGTGGAGAGGAGGTGGGCTGGCCGAATTTGTGCTGTTATTCTAAGTATACAGTACGTCCTGCTCCAGATATAATACTTACACTTGGGTTATCCTCCGCCAGATGGCGCTGTGCACTGCAGACATGCAAAAACAGGCTCCTCCCAGCCCTTCAAATACCCAGGAACCTCCCACAAATCCCCAGATTTCTCTGCAGTGCTGACTGCGAAGACATGAAATATCACTCTCTCGCAGGGGAGCGGGGCTATTACAGCCTGCGGCCCTGTTTGGACTATTCCCACCCGTCCTCCTTGTGATGTGCCTCCCAGCCTGGGCTGTGCTGGTCGGGTGAAGGTAGGCAGCACCATGCGTGCTTAACGGAGCCATGCTCCACCGCAGTCCCCCACCAAAGGGTAGGCGGTTTAGGCTGATGGTGAGCCTCTAGTGGATGTCCCTCCCGCATTATTGCCCCGTGTAGTGGTGGGCCCTGTGTATAGGGTCGCCATCCTCCCTCGTTTCCCCCCGTATTCGGGGGAAAAGAATGGGGGGGTGTGTGTGTGTGTTTGGCGGTCTCAGTGTACTGTACTGTCACGCTTATGGCCGTAGTTTCGCCTTGACTGGCATCTGGGTGTCAGAGCCGCGCTGCTTGCTCTTTCTATTTTGGCCGCCGCCATCTTTGCCTTCTCATTTTTTTAATTAAAATATACTGTACTGATGGCATCATCGTCAGACTACGAGTATCCATAACAGATGCCTTTGCTAGCATATCCTAGGCTTGGATTGTCAAGCCTTGACGGCTGCTTCAGAGCTTCATGCTCTTTGGGGGAGGCGGGGACTTGGAGTGGCGCGCTCCATGTCACGCCCAGATTAGGCCCGCCCTTTGGGTTCGGTTGGCGCCATTTTGTTGATCTTCGCGCGCACGCGTGTTGGCGGTCCTTCTCCTCCCCTGGTCTGTAAGTGCCCTCGCGGGTGATTTCATCATTAGTATTTTTTCTATCTGCGCATGGCCCTGACACCTTGTTATTCCCCTTCTGTCTTTCAGACGTTACAGACTCCAGTGGCTTCTCCCAGCCTAACATAAATTGTAGCGGGCTTACAAAAAATTCTCCCACATTCCTAGCGGGTCTTTGGGACATCCAGGGTCGCCTATTGCATAAATCCCTACTGACATTTATTGCATTGATAATCACCATATGGAGGCATCTCAGAATTATGTGACAGGGGTCCCTCTGGGACAAGACCGGCTGTGTATAACGTGTGGCTATCCCCACGCTGATGCTGACAGGACACAGGTCTGCGCACGGTGTGCCGAGCGAGTACTGGTCCTGCAACCAGGATTGCCAGTGGCTGCACCTCGCTTCAATACTCCTATTTCCCCTGGCTTAAATCTCACTTCTGCTGAGTCGCATACGAGTGGGGAGTTGCTGCCGGCTGCGTCTTCCAGACTGCCTACAGCTGACCAGATTATTACGGGGTTGACAAAGCGCTGGTAAGAAGCGGTCCTCGACGCCCCCTGCTTCTGCCTTTGCTATGGGATCGGAGGAGTTCACTACTCCGCGTGCCTGTACCCCTTCTGATGGAGGAGGGCTGTTCTCTGACTCGGGCTCATCTGATGAGGAGCCGAGGAGTCATGACGATTCTGGCCATAAAGACTGGAACCAGTTTGACACCATTGGTTTGTTGATTAGGATCTTTAAGGCCCTGTCTATCTCTCTCTCCCTAACGCGGCTCCTAAGCCAAGAGGGGAGCGTTTCCATACAGCGACACAGCGCTTGGAATTTCTAGAGCAGGCTCACTTCCAGGCTCGTCAGACAGGTTGTCCCTTCTGGTCCTAGGGAAAGTTTGGCTTTTTCCTGGACTACTGTTAGCGTTTAATCTGGTCAGGCTGTTACTCAGGCCTATTCCTTTAAGGGGAAGAGTTTCTTCTCACCTTATTCTGCTTCTACTGGTGCCTTGGTATTTTTGACCTTCAGCGCCAGGTTTTGTTGAACAAGTTTGCTAGACCGCTACTTGTTTTTTTTAAATTACCTTTTCAAGGGATTTTAAGTTGTTGACACTTAGAGCTTTGCTCATGTCGCTCTTGGTAGCAAGGTTGCAGGTGACAGTCCTTTTACTGTCTGCTGTGCCTTTTTTGTTGAGGATCCCACCCTACTTTATGGACACTGCTATTGGATGTCCCAAGTGTAAGTATTATATCTGGAGCAGGACGTACTGTATACTTAGAATAATACAATTCTGTGAAATACTCACCTGTAGAATTGGTATTATACGTATACAGTACGTCCTGCTCCACCCCACCCTGATTTTTGCATTATTCTGGATCCCCTGTATGGTGATTGTTATCATTGTTATCATTACCAGTTGTTTTTTGGTGGTTAAATTCTCCCGACTTCTTGTTCACTGCTTTTCAATGCTGGGGATTTGTGGGAGGTCCCTCGGTATATGAAGGGCCGGGAGGAGCCTGTTTTTGCATGTCTGCAGTGCACAGCGCCATCTGGCGGAGGATAACCCAAGTGTAAGTATTATATCTGGAGCAGGACGTACTGTATACGTATAATACCAATTCTACAGGTGAGTATTTCACAGAATTGTATTTTTCACCACTCCTCTTCTCCCTGTCACGAACCATCGGCATCTTGTGGTGCCGGAGATGTCCCGCTGCCAGGTGACACCGCCTTGTTGCCGTGGTACCGGTGGTGGCCTCTACTGTGGTGCCTTGCTTCTGTGAACTGCCTGCTACATTGACCAGCCTCTGTGACCTGCTCTGGTCCCTGCTTGTCTGCTGAGGACCTATTGGCGACAGCTGCCACCCCATGTGCTTCTCTGCTCATGGATGATGTTGCTCTTTGTATTTATTTCAGCCGTCGGGAGTTTTCCTCAGTGCCAGGCAGTTCGCTAGTAGTCAGACAGGCATGGGAAACTGAGGACTAGTATATTGATTTATTGGCTAGCAATTAGAGCAGCGGTCATTACCATGTCAGAGGGATCTGATGCACCAGTGTTTTGTATCTTAACGGAGGGTGGTGCCCCAGGTGCCAGCCGAATCTGACCTTGAGCAAGGGACTCCTGTGCACTGGGTGTACTCCAGTCCTGCGACACCATACGCAATTGCCAGGTTCTGCACCTCTGCCAGAACATCCGATGTCCCCTGTGGCTTTGTGCTCAGACTCCCCGGCGTGGGATACCTTTTTGGGGAGGCCCGTCAGATCAATTCTTGTCCCAGGGTCTGCTCCTGTGGACTGGACAGACAGGGTGGCATGGTTGGAGAGCTTGGTCAAGAGCCTTTGGCATCTGGGGCGCGCCGAGTTGGTGCCCGACCAGACAGGAAGGCTATGGCCAAGCGTACACATGTTCAGGAAGAGAACTTTAAGGATTATAGTTTTGACAGCGAGGACCTATTTAGCAGAAAGGGGTTCAGTAGCGGAGAAGAGTTGGACTCGCGCATGTGACTTTGTCAGATCACGGTACAGATCCGATTGATGAGCTTATTGAGGCAATATTGGAGGTCTTGCACCTGTCTACTTCTCTGCTGAGGCAGAAGGGTGAGCCTTACAAGCGCCAGAAGACATGGCATGTATTTCCCATTTTGAAAGGCTGGTTGAAGTTCTGGACGCCAGGTGCCCTTTTCCGGAGGAGAGGCGGTCAAGGTTTGGTCTTCTCCACCTGATGTAAACACTGTTAGGTCTGGCTGGGGATACCCTGGTCCCTACTTCAGATAGCGCTGCCTTGAGAGAGCCCCGTGGTTATGAGGTTGGACTAACTTGCTTGGGGTCGACCATGCACCTACCTTGCGCCACGTCCATGGTTGCGACGGCAGACGAAGGTCTGGATGAAGAGTTGTTTGAGGCAAGGGGTTCACGGTCCTCCCCGCTTCACCTGAACTTGCATTGTGTCGGCTATGGATGAAATGGTGTACCTGGCTCATCACGGTATGGCTGAAACTGTGGCCAGCTGACACTGGCCCTTCTCTGGGGGGGGGGGGGGGGGGGGTGTCACCTTGGAGTGAGGGGGGGGGGGGAGTCAACCAGGCTTCCTCATAAGTGGAGACAGAGGACCTCGTTTTATAAGTCTCATAATTTTTTGTCCCTTCTGGAGGTTCGGAGGTGCAACAGACTTCAGACGCCGCAAGTACTATTCCGACAAGCGAAAGCCACAGGAGAAGTCTAAGCCCCCAATCGCCCATTAAGCCCAAGCCCCAGCCAACCCCTCTTAAGGTTGATGGGGCGCCTCACCCAGGTGGGTGGGGCAGCTTCTGCACTGTGTGGAGTGATAGGTTAGCCGATATCTGGCTCTGGGTTTCTGGCATCCAAGCCTTCCCGCGTGGTAGAAAGGGCAGTGGCTCGACACTGCGCTATTGATCTCTTGCTAGACCTGGGGGGATAGAGTGCCTATGCCCCCCTCAGGGGGGTGCGGTTTCTACTCTATACTTGTCGTCCCTAAAAATGATGGGTCTGTTGGCCGATCCTGGATCTACGTCATCTGAACAGTTTTTTTGTTTGGGTGCGGAAGTTACGCATATAATCTCCGAGGTCAGTCATGACTGGAACGGGGAATTTTTGAGCTCTGTGCAAATAATTCTTATCTGCATGTCTCAATATTCCCGGATCACCAGCAATGATTGCACTTGCTGTGGGCACCCGCCATTTCCTATTTGTGGCACTGTCGTTCGGACTGTCCACGGCCCCGCGAGTGTTTACGAAAGTCTGGGTGGTGGTGATTGCCCTCCTGCGCATCACCCCATGCCTCAACGACTTATCAGGGCCCCAGAGCTGCCAGGTGCACTGTGGGATGTCCGGACGATTCTGTCCATGCAGCGGCTTTCGGGGGGGATACTCAAAGTCCCATGTGGTCCCCTCCAGGCAGAAATGCTTGCCCTTCAGGAGGGGGTGATACCTCTGGGCCTACATTTAGTCAGCCTGATGATGTCCACCATCGAGGCAGTTTATTATGCTCAATTCCACGGCAGGCCTCTACAAATGCTGCTGCTGTTAAAGTAGAGCAGGACTGTGAAGACTTTGGACTGTCGCTTCACCTTGATGCCTGGCGATCCCTGGATTGGTAATGGACCAGCGTTCATGGGGGGGTGGGTCATCCTGATCAGGCACCAGTCTGAGTTGGGGTGGCAATTTGGACATCCAGCCAGCAGGAGTGCAGTCTTCCAATCAAGGTATTGGAATGGAGTGTGATTCTGCTGGCTCTTAGGCATTGGACTGGTTAGCCCTTGGGCCTTCCGGTCAGGATATAGTCTGAAAAATGCACGGCTGCGGCCTACATAAATCATCAAGGGGGTACTTGGAGCTAGCAGGTGTTCCAGGAAGTGAGTTGCATCATGTGGTGGGTAAGAGCTTTATGTTCTCGGCGGCATTCCGGGGCTGGAGAATCTAGGCCGGTTTGAGCAGGGAGTTAGTGGACTGAGGGGAATGGTCCCTTCACTAGGAGACTTCAAGTCCACTGTGATTGATGGAGAGTGCCGGAGGTGCACCTGTTCGCATCTTGGCACAACCGGAAGTTAAAGAGGTTCGTGTCCAGGATGCAAGACCCCCTGGCCATAGCAGTTGCCTATACTCTGGTTGGGGGTGCAACCTGTTCTACACATTCTCATCTTTAGCAGGGCCTGGACCCTGGCCTACAGGACCCTTAGGGGCCAGATCTCTGCCTTGTCCATTTTTTTCCAACGGCCGAGCGCTCAGGTTGGACCGCACATCCATGCAGGACGCAGGTGATCACTGGTTCGGTGCTCTGATCTCGATCTAGTCCTGTTGGCGCTTTAGGGGCTCCCCTTTGAACCCATGGGGGAGGCTACTCTGGCAGTGCTCACTTGGCTTTTCTTGTGGTGATCACCACCATCCGGTGGGTTTCGAAGCTGCCAACACTTTCTATCAAATTGCCCTGCATAAGCTGCATAAAAATAAAGCAGATTTTTTGCCCAAAAGTGGTTTCTCCTTTCCATCTGACTTAGGAGATTGTGCTGCCCTCCTTGTGCCCACGTCGCACTCATCATAAGGAACGGCTCCTGCATTCCCTCAATGTCGGGGCATTAAGGTACTACCGCCATAAGCTGGGCATCTTGTTCGTGATCCCAGAAGGACCAAGGAGGGGCCTGGCAGCTGCCAGATCCACTCTCAGCAGGTGGATCAGGCAGGCAGACATACTGGCCTATGCAAGAAAGGATAAGGTGATGCCCTTCCAAGTCACCACTCACTCCACAAAGGCAATTGCCACTTCTTAGGCTCACCAAAACCTGGCATTGGTGGACTAGGTATGTTGTCTCTGCACACCCTCCTCAAATGTTACAGACTCAATGTCGTGGCATCGGCAGATGCCACTCTAGTAAGGTGTTGCAGATGGTAGTGAACCACTCTTCAGTGGTCTAGTCTCTAGATTCAGTTTCGCTATTCCTGGTTGTCGGCCGTTTGCTATTTTTGCACGATCCCACGCTGGGTGAGGGTACAGCTTTGAGATGTCCCATGCGTTTCTGACTTTTGGTGACCCAGAATGGAAATTTCAATTTTTGCTTCATCTTTCATCCTGGGGCACACACCCACTTTACTGTTGTGTTACGGCTGGGTCAGTGGTGGTTGATGGCGTCTACGTGATTTGAGTTTTGTTGCACTGTTTCTATTTGCATGCATTATTTGCCGGCTAGCACTTTTACCCTCCTGGGGCTGTGGCTGAGCTGCTCTTTAACTGAGGAGATCCTGCCACAGCCTGCCTTATATAGGCAGGGAGGAGTTCATTTTTTTCTATCTTGCAGTCCCTGCCTAGTCTTAGTCCTCAAGATCAACTCTATTACCTATTAGCTGTCTTTTGTCAAAACTAGTTCTTATTTTAGATCCTAATATTTTAATGGTGAATCCAGCAGTTCACCCAAAATAGCTCCAAACCACCGTACCTCCTCCACAGCAATAAATAAATGAGCTAAATATATATCATGAATTCATAGATTTATTTATTTACAATTACCCACATAAATCACATTACAAACAATTAAAAAACATATAAAACTAGACCGTACACTCCCAGGGGCATCCCATTTTTAACCATATCCAATCCCATAACTATAATATTTCAGTGCTAATTTTACAATCAATCCAAAGTGCATAAGTGCATAAGTGCTTCTGTGCAAATATAATATTAAAAATACAAAATGTGGCAAGAAAAAAGAAGGAAAAACAGACTCAAATATAAAATACAACAATCAATTTGAAAGCATACACATCACCTGAGTGTGTAACTCTGAGTGTCCCCCAGGAATGCCCAGGTCGAGTAGCGATCCCCCAACGCGTTTCGTGGCCCCCCCCCCCCCCCCCCCCCCCGCTCAGACCACTTTTTCAAGGTATAGAGGTATATATATAGTTCTTATTTTAGCATTTTTTTATTAGTCTGGCTATAGCCTAAGCTATGCTCAAATGTTCCAGGGAAGCTATTTAATAGTTTTCTAATCATTATTCTGTGTTTATTTGGGTTGTGGTAGTATATTGGCAATTAGGTGGCTTTAATTGCTTTCTGTTTGCAAAAACAGGGCAACCTTAGTGATGACTTATTTTCTAGGATAAAGGGACAGTCCAGACAAATGTTCCATTTCTACATGAACTGCAGATCTGTTTTTAATCTTGATCAATAAACATTATATTTCATATATACTTTGTTTTCTCAACCCGGGGCCTGTGACAACTGCAGCCTTAGAATTTATTTATTCTTCCTTAGTCTGGTGATCACCTGGTATGTCATAGTGGTGCCTGCAATATATAGTAGAAGTACTACAACTCGTTTTCCATTCAATGGAATTGGTTACGGAAATGGAGGTCTGCTTTAACATATGGCCATCTGTTTTTATGCAGTGATACTAGTGGGAAATTAAGCAAAAGGCAGTGTCTTTTTGGTTTGGTAATTAAACTGAAATTTATGGTTACAGGTCCCTAAGGATCTCCCTAAGGGTCACTTTGTGCGCCAGTGACAAGTTTGTTGTCCCTATCTAACTTGGGTGATTAGTAAATGAAATGCTTTTATATTTAATGCAAGTTGTTAATATGCATGCTCTTAATGGTGAGTGTAGACACAAGAATTAGTCCTTAGTGCTAATAAGTTCTTTTAAACTTGCTATTCTCTGCTGGATGAAAAATGCCTCTTCATTTCATTAGCTTTGTTAATCATTGTTCTTTTGGCTGATCTAAGTAGTGGCGACAATCTACTGTATTGTGACTTTGTCTGTTTTGTGGTTAAGTTTAGACAGTATGGCTAAATGCCTATTCCAGTTTAATGAGCATCGCTGTGCTTTGTTGCAGGCACATGAACGCTTAGAAGACACAAAGCTGGAAGCTGTGGGCGATAATAATGTGGAACTTGTACATGAAATTTTGGATGACATCAGTCCTTTGGCACATGAAGATAAAAATGTTGAAGAATTAGTTGGCATACTTAAAGAACCCCATTTTCAGGTGTATTTTTATTCATTTGTCTTGTATATAACAACATCGGTCTTGTGTGTGAAACCCCTGGAATCACAGGAACCATGCCTTGATCTACACTCACACATGCATGTTGGTACTCTTCAAAAATTAAATGCTATGCTCATCTTTTCTCCTACTCAGACCATCACTCCTGGGGTGGGACTGCAGCTTTTAACTGAAGACTGGATCCATGTCCCTCACTGCCCACCTCATTACATGCCTCCCCTGCTTCTCAGGAGAAAGGCCTCTTCATCAGTTACTGTGAGTTGGCATGCCCCCTTCATTCACTGCCTTCACATGCCTCTTTTCATTGCAGTGAATGAAGGGAGGCGTGCCAGCTCACAGTGACTGACAACGAGCAGGCGGCAAGGGACATGGATCCAGCCTTCAAACGTCTTTAATGTCTATCAGTCAATGCTGAAGGCATTGATTGCCACCTGCTCTTTATGGCTATGTGTACCCGCCGTCTACTATTGAGATATGTCCATTTGGAGGAATGCAAATTGAGTAAAAGGGATTCTGAAGGGTTTGGGAAAAAAATGGCCTTTAAGGGTGCTGGGCTGCAGGCCAGCTTCCAGGCCCTTCTGAAGAAATTCCAGTATCCTGGTGCAACAAGAACATCTTACAGCAGTAGCCATTCCACTTGCACCAAGCCACAATGCCCTACAAGTCCTGTAGAAGATGCTGGCTGCTTTCGTGCCCGAATCAAGGTCCGAATTACCGTGATACTGCCAGGATCCTGGTTTCAACAGCCAAGCCGCTAAAGCCAGTGGTTAAGAATTGGGGAGCCGCAGAGGACCCTGCCGTAGAAGATCCAGATGGTTGGGGAGTCTCAATGGGAGCTCCATTGCTAGGCTGAACAAAAGCCCCTGCCACTCCCCAGTGCACCTGCCTGCTCTGGTCTTGGTGTGCTCTCTCTCCAGTCGCTGCAGTGGGGGCCCAAACTACTGTGATGGCCTCCCACAAATTTTTCTTTATTTACTGACCTGCTGGCAGCACTCGGGCTGAGCTAGGCTGCCAGCGTAAGGTGGCATGGCTCACCGCTGCCGGCCTGCCAATGGTGACTGTGAGGTGGGGCTACCACATTCGTGCATTCCGTGGCTCCACCCCTCCTCTCAACACGAGGTACTGCCATTTTGGAAAGGTGCCAGAGGTTCCACCTGCCGCTTGGGACACTTCAGACTCTCCCTATCCATGCTGCCGGCCTACTCTTTCTGTAGTGTGGGCAGGTTGGGCCACGGGCGGCAGGGAGGTATGGGGCCTAGCACACAAGCTGTACTGGCTAGTACAGAGCGGCCATCTTATCATATCAGAGGCACCAGGATTTTGTACCTTAACGGAGGATGGTGCTGCGTGTCCCATATGCCAGTGCATTCCTGCTGTGCCTTACATAGTTGGCAGGTTCCATACCTCCGCCGGTCAGGGTACAGCCTGCTGTACGCGTTCCCACCACTGCCGCTACTGGCCACAGTGGATTCCTCATCCCAATCACCCCACATCCCAGAAGGGTGTGATTTATGGATCTGGCCAACCTAAACAGGGTCCTCTGCGGCACCTCAATTCTCAAGCGTTGGCTTTAGTGGCTTGGCTGTTGAAACCAGCATCCTGGTGGTACCACAGCAATTCAGTCCTTAATTCGGGCACGAAAGCAGCCAGGATTTTCTTCTGTCATGATTAAGGGTGTAAACCCGAAACGCGTAGACGTGTGAGGACACCTTATGTATGCTGCTCTTACTTGTACCGCTGTAACGGATTTTTAACCAGGTTGGAATAAATGGATTTTTAATTCACTCTTCTACTATGTGGCTGGCTTCTCTATGGCTTTTGGACATTACCAAATAATGAGGTGAGCACTCCAGCCCTGCCTGAGTAGGGAGTAATATCTCCTGTCTATGAGCTGGCATCCCCGTTGTTTATCTGAGGATTTTCTACAGGACTTGTAGGGCATTGTGGCTTGGTGCAAGTCGAATGTAGGAGGAGGTTCTCCTTGCCCAGGTTACTGGAATTTCTTTAGAAGGGCCTAGACGCTGGCCTGCAGCCCAGCACCCTTAAAGGCCCAAGTCTTGGCCTTGTCAATATTCTTAGTATACAGTACGTCCTGCTTCAGATAGATTACTTACACTTGGGTTATCCTCCGCCAGATGGCGCTGCACTGCAGAGACATGTAAAACAGGTTCCTCCCGGCCCCTCAAATACCCGGGGACCTCCCACAATTCCCCAGATTTCTCTGCAGTGCTTACTGCGAAGACATGAAATTATCACTCTGTCGCAGGTGAGCGGGGCTATTAAAGCCTGCGGCCCTGTTGGACTATTCCCACCCGTCCTTCGTGTGATGTTCCTCCCAGCCTGGGCTGCGCTGGTCGGGTGAAGGTGGGCAGCACAATGTGTGCTTAAGGAGCCCTGCTCCACCGCAGTCCCCCACCAAAGGGTAGGCGGTATAGGCTGATGGTGAGCCTTTATGGGATGCCCCTCCCGCATTATTGTCCCATGCCCCGGTAGCGGTGGGCCCTGTACAAAGGGCCGCCATCCTCCCTCATTCTCCCTGTAGCCTTCGGGGGGGAAAGAAAGGGGGGGGGGGGGGTGGATGTCAGTGTACTGTGATTACGTGCATATGGCCTTTTGCAATGTCTGCTTGGACTAGTATATGTGGTGTCAACCGTCGCGCTGACTTGTCTTTTTACACTGCAATGCCGCCGCCGCGCGCGCCTTTTACTTCATTTGGATGTTCCGCGCCTGGCGGCGGCGTTACCTCGGACGCTTCTGCGTCCTCATTGGCTGCTTGTTGGTTGGACTTCGCGCTCTTCAGGCGGCGGGGCCTGGCATGGCGCGCCCCGCGTCACGGCTCGCTCTGGCCCGCTCTTCGAGGTACTCGGCGTCATGTTGTCTGGTGGCGCGCGCATGTGACGTTCTAAATACTTACCGTGGTCCGTAAGTGCCCTCGCGGGCGGCATTATACTCGCTGTAGTGTGTTTCGGTTCTGACACCCTTCTTCTCATTGTGTCTTTCAGAGGGTGAATCCATTGGCTTCTCCCGACCCGGTGTAATTGATAGTCGGGCCTTGTAAAATTACTCCCACTTCCCTAGCGGGTCATTGGGGCATCCAGGGTTGCTTTATAGCGTCAATCCCTACTGGCATATTGTGCCTAATAATCACCATATGGAGGCATCTAAGGATAATGTGACCGGGGTCCCTTTGGGACAAGACCGGCGGTGTATGGCGTGTGGACAACCTCATGCTGATGCTGACAAGGCATGGGTCTGCGTACCCTGTGCTGAGCAAGCGCTGGCTTTGCAATCTGGCCTGCCAGTGGCTGCACCTCGTTTCACTTCAACTTCTCCCCCAAGCTTAAATCTCACTCCTGCTGAGTTGCATACAAGTGGGGATTCTCAGCCTGATGTGTCTCCTAGACTACCTACTGCTGAACAGATTATTGCGAGGTCCTTAGCGCGTAAGGGCCCTGGTAAGAAGCGGCACCTGACGCCTTATGATACTGTTTTCCCTATGGGATCTCAGGAGTTTATGAATCTGTGTGGCTATACCCCTTCTGATGGAGAGCTCTTTTCTGTCTCGGGCTCATCTGATGAGAGACCAAGGGATTGGGATAGGAAGTATCCTTTTCCACCTGAGGTGGTTAAATGTTGGTCATTCCCCCCCCGAGGTGGATGTCCCAATAATAGGGCTATCTAACACCCCTGTCATACATCCCCCTGATTCTACTACCCTGCGGGATGCTGAGGACTGGCGCATTGACCTGCTGGCCTCCCACGCCTTTGCATGTGCGGGGACGGCGCTGCGCCCGGTCTGTGCCTCTGCCATTTCTGCTGTGACCACTAGAACCCTCATCAGAAATATGCTTGATAGTGCCTCTGATGATCTCCCTTGTGAGGTGTTTAATGCACTCTCCAGCTGTGATGTGTTTCTAAATTTTGTTCTAGTAGCATTGGATGACACCATCAGAATGTGTGCAAAAACTTCTGCCCTCGTGGTGGCTATACGTCGCTTGGTCTGGCTGCGACAGTGGGGTGCTGACAATGCTGCGAAGAAGGCCCTTACTGGGCTCCCCTTTAAGGGGCTACGTCTGTTTGGGGCCTGTCTAGACCTGTTTGGTAAGAGAGGTAAGTTACCCCAGCGCCGACGGCTGTCTCGGCCCCTTCGGGACCAGGGCCCCCCTTCCACCCCCCACCATGGTGTTAAACAGGAACCAGGGGTGTCCTTCACGGGAGCTCGTGCAGCTTCCTGTCCCAGGAGCAGAAGACAACTCCCTGGCTCCTCTGGGGGGGGGGGGGGGGGGCTAAGCCCAAATCCTCTCCCAAGTGCCCTTAAGCATGATGGGGCGCCGTCTGGGTGAGGGGACGGCTGCGGCACCTTGCTTAAGTCTGGAGGCATCACGCCTCAGACCGGTGGATTTAGGAGGTAGTGTCCTCCGGCTACAAGATGGTGGTTGCTGTGCAGCCTCCCCTAAGATTATCAGGTCCCGGGTACTCCTGGTCCCTGCTTCTGCTCAGGTGCTGGCGCAGGCCGTGCAAGGTCTGCTGGGTCTGGGGGTCATTTGCAGATTTCCCTTAACAGACAGAAACAAGGGACCCTACACCAACCCTTTCACAGTTCCCAAAAAAGATGGGTCAGTCTGGCCCATTCTGGATTTACAGATCTTCAGCAAATTGTCAAGTACAGGCGCTTTCCTCATGGAAACTCTGCGCTCGGCCATCTGCTCCTTGCGCCCCGGGGGCTTCATGCCGTCTGTGGATATCAAAGATGCTTACTTTCACATCCTTGTGTTTTCAGGACACCAAGACTCCTCAGATTCACGTTGGAAGATCAGCACTGCCAATTTGTGGCCTTGCCATCTGGCCTCTCTTCAGCTCCCAGAGTGCTCACCAAGGTGCTGGCGGGGGTGATGTCTCTGATGAGGCCAAGGGGCGTCCGCGTGCTGCCACTACCTGGACGTCCTCATCACTTCCCAGTCTCTACATCTGGCAAAGTTGGATACTCAGCTGGTGGTGTCCATTCTGGAGTCTTCTGGATGGGTGATCAGCCACCCCAAGTCCTCACTGTCTCCTTCCTTGGTAACTTCATTCCTAGGAATGAATATGGACACAGTTCAGGCAAGGATATTCCTTCCTCAGCAGAAGGTGGACAATCTGCTTGCACAAGTTCAGTCCCTCCTAGCTGTCCCTGTCCCTCCACCAGGCAGGGGATGCAGCTGGTGGGACTGATGGTGGTGTGCTTTGAAGCGGCCCCTTGTGCTCAGTCCCTCTTGGGGCTTCTGCAACTTCTCCTATTGTCTGTATGGGACAAGGACCCAGCATCCCTGGACAGGGTCTGTGTGTCTTCCTTCCTGGTGAGGAGGTCCCTCTTGTAGTGGATGGACTCAAGAAACCTATTGGGGGGCGGAACCTTCTTGCTCCTTCCTGGGAGACGGTCACCACGGATGCCAGTCTATCAGGTTAGGGGGGTTCTTCTGGAGGTCCCTGCGGTTCCAGGGGAGGTGGGGCCCTTAGGAGGCCCATTCACCTCTCAATGTCTTGAAGCTGTGAGCGATCAGGTTAGTTCTGGTTCGCTTGACTACTCATCTTCAGGGCCTGCCTATTCAGGGGCGCACGGTCACTCTGATGGCAGTTGCCTACATCAATCATCAGGGAGGGACCCGGAGCAAGAGGGTCCTCCAGGAAGTGTCTCTGATTCTTACCTGGGTGGAGGCCAATGTTTCCTGCTTTTCAGCGGTATACATTCCGGGGGGGGTCCCTCTGCAACAGGGTGTTCCAATCTCTGTATCACCGTTGGGGCCAACTTGATGTGGATCTGTTTGCGTTCTGTCACAATCACAAGCTCCCGGCCTTTTCTCCCTGTTCCAGGATCCTTCTGGCCGTGCCCATGGATGCCTTAGTAATGTCATGGCAGGACATTCAGTTTCTGTATGTCTTTGCTACATTCCCCCTGCTAGGCAGGGTTCTGCGCAAGATTTCTCTGGAAGGGGTGCCAGTGATTCTGGTGACCTCAGGTGGCCAAGAAGAGTGTGGTTCGCAGACGTGGTGCAGATGGCAGTAGATCAGTGCTTTCTGCCTGGGGTGCCAGATCTGCTCACTTAGGACCCCTTACGCCATCCCAATTACAAACTCTGGCTTTGGCGGCCTGGCTGCTGAAACCTCCATCTTGGTGGAGAAAGGTTTGTCTACCTCGATGGTTGAGTCCATGGTGAAGGCTAGGTAGATGTCTTCTTCTTCCATCTATTATAAGGTATGGCGTACCTACATTGACTGGTTGAGTCTTGGTCTCTTCCCTGTTGGGTGTTCTCAGTTCCCAGGGTTCTGGAGTTTTACTGCATGGGTTGGAGTCGGGTCTCTAACTCAGTACCTTGAAGGGTCAGGTTTCTACCCTGTCTGTCTTCTTTCAGAAGTCTTTTGTTCAGCATTCCTTGATTAAGATTGCTTTTAGGGGGTTACTCATGTGCGTTCCCCACGACAACCTATGGTCCCTGTTTGGGATTTGGACTTGGTCTTGCCTGCCTTGCAGGGTGCTCCCTTTGAACCTGTGCAGGATGCTGCCTTGGCCATTCTTACGCTCAAGGTTGTGTTTCTGGTAGCTATCACTTCTGTCAGGCGTGTGTCTGGGTTGGTGGCGCTGTCCATTCAGCCCCCCTACTATGAGAGGCACCAGGACAAGGTGATGTTTCGTTTCAAAACTGATTTTCTGCCTAAGGTAGTGTCTGCCTTTCATTTGAATCAGGATATTGTTCTTCCTTCTTTGTGCCCTAATCCTAGCAATGCTAAGGAGAGGGTCTTGCATTCTTTGGATGTGGTTAGGTGTCTGAAGTACTATCTGGTGGCTACTGCACATTTCAGGAAAACTGATGCTCTTTTTGTGGTCCCTTCTGGTCCTAGGAAGGGTTTGGTTTCTGCCAAGTCTACTATCAGCAAGTGGATTCGTCAGGCTGTGATTCAGGCCTACTCTGCTAAGGGGAAGAATCCTCCTTTCGCCTTATTGCTCATTCTACTCGTGCTATTGGAGCCTCTTGGGCCTTCCAGCACCAGGCTTCTGTTGAACAAGTTTGCAAGGCCACTACTTGGTCTTCTGTTAATACCTTTTCAAAGTTTTACAAGGTTGATGTTAAGGCCTCAGCTGATGTTGTTTTTGGCCGCAAGGTTTTGCAGGCGGCAGTGGTTGGATTTGTGGGAGGTCCCCGGGTATTTGAGGGGCCGGGAGGAGCCTGTTTTACATGTCTCTGCAGTGCAGCGCCATCTGGCGGAGGATAACCCAAGTGTAAGTAATCTATCTGGAGCAGGACGTACTGTGTACTTAAAATACCAATTCTACAGGTGAGTATTTCACAGAATTGTATTTTTTTTTCCGTTGGCCCATTGTGAAGCACAGATTAGTCCATACGTTCATGTGTTGATCCTGTACTGGGATCTCGACCTGGTCCTAACGCCCCTATAGAGGCCCTCCCTTTGAGCCCAGAATGGAAGATGACAAGAAAATAAATTTACCGGTGAGTACACAAATTCTATTTTTTTTTTTTTCTTTTGTTTTATTTCTGTGAGGAGGTATCTTTTTTAAGTAGTTGGTCCATCCCAAGGGATCTCTTGAGTAAACCACATTTCACATGTTTACCCAGATCCACCTCTATTTTGGTCTAAGACCCTCTGGGTTAATTGACTGCCTACACCATGATTGAGGCATTCGTGGCATTTGGGTTTGGTAATATAACAGTGTGGTGTCCTATGTCGCTTTTGCCTCTTTGCCTTCGTTGAGTTATTTTAACAGACCTCCGATCATGGGTGCCCTCTGGCACAAGTTGCCCACTTAGATTTCACCTGCTCCCTTGCTGCAAATTTCTCATCCGCAGCATCAGTATTAGAAGCCAGTGCGGTGGTTGTATCTCCCTTTGAGATCAGGTTCGGTACTGGGGCCACATCCACCTGCCTCATCTGCCTTTCCTATCGATGCTTCCGTTTGAGAGATGTTCAGGGGAAGGAAGGGAAGTGGGGCGTCTTGTGCCGAGGACTTTCCCACTTAGGTGCATTCATCTATAGAACTCCATGGGCAAATTTTTAGCTTTTTCCTAAAATTGTGGTTGTTTGTTTAGAGTCTTTTAGAAGCTCACGATTTGGTGGCATCCAAATGTTATGATTCTCCCACATCAAGTCCTGAAATAAATTCTACAGGGAACAACCAGATTGCACCAGTTGACGCCATCCGCATGGTCGGCATTCATAAAAGAGCTGGAGAGCCTTTGGTAAGTCATTCTAATATATATATATATTCTAAATTGTGTTTTCCACTGCTGAGGCTACACCCGGCTAGCAATTTTGAGATTTCCAATTGGCTTGTCTCAAGATTGCCGGTTGACGTTCCATCCCCCCCCCTCCCCTTCAGCTTATCTGAATGGCTGGTCATCTGGGAATGGGACTGATATTCTAAGCATACAGCACGTCCTGCTCCAGAACATATTCATAACGTATGGGTATACCTCCGACTTCAGCGCCGTGCACTGAAGATCACGAAGAAAACAAGCTCTTCCCGGCCCTACATACACCGGAGGACCTCCCACAATCCCCAGATTTCTCTGCAGTGCTGGAACTGCGAAGACATGAAGTATCACGCTCTCGCAGGCGAGCGGGGCTTGACAGCCCGAGGCCCTGCGGGACTATTTCCACCCGTCCTCATTGTGAAATATATGCCTCCCAGCCTGGGCTGCGCGGGTCGGGTGAAGGTAGGCAGCACCTAGTGTGCTTATGGAGCTAGACTCCACCGCAATTCCCCAACCATAGGGTAGGCGGTTTAGGCTGATGGTGAGCCTCTAAGGGATGCCCCTCCCGCATTATTGTCCCGTACCCCGTGTATTCCTGAGTCCTATTAGGGTCTCCATTCTCCCTCTTTTCTCCGTCTTCGGGGGAAAAGAAGGGGGGGGAGGGTACGCGTGTGGCGGTCTTAGTGTACCGGTATGTCACGCTCGTGGCTTATATTATGCCTTCATTAAAATCAGAGATGTCAGGGCCGCGCTGATCGTTTCTTTCGCCTGCCCGTGTGTTTTTGTCTAATGATTGCCGATTAATAGTATTGCCGCGGTCTCCGAGCTTACTGTCGGCGTCCGCTCTATGGTACGTTAGGCCGGCTGTTACTCCATTGCCTTATTTTTCCTTCAGAGCTTCGCGCTCTTCAGAATGGGCGGGGCCCTTGTCTGGCGCGCTCCGCGTCACGGCGGAGTATTTAGCCCGCTCTTCAAGCTTCGCTGGGCGCCATTTTGGTTGGCTTCCCGCGCACGCGTCGTGACGGTCTCCTCCTCCACCTGAGCTGTAAGTGCCCTTGTGGGCGAGTCCCTTTCTTTTTGTCTGCCCATCTGCGCACGTTCCTGACATCTCTTTCCCATTGTGTCTTGCAGACGCTGAGTTCCCGGTGGCCTCTCCCGGCCTCATATACATATATACCATTCATATAAGTACCTTATACGTATACATTGCTATACTCACTAGTATAAGGAGCGGGCCTTCCCAAAATCTCCCACATTGATCAGCGGGTAGTTGGGGCATCCAGGGTTGCTTACGGCATAAATCCCTATCGACATACTATAATCAACAATCACCATATGGAGGCATCTCAGGATTGTGTTACCGGGGTCCCATCGGGACAGGACCGGCTGTGTATATCGTGTGGTCTCCCCCATGCTGAGGCGGACAGGGCACGGGTCTGCGCGTCATGCTCCGAACAGACGCTGGAACTGCGAGCGACGCTTGCGGTTGTCTCTCGCCCTTTCCCACCACTTAACCCTTCCCCAAACCTCACTCCTGTTGTGTCTTGTACAGGTGAGGGGGTACAAATAGATCCCTCCCCTAGACGGCCCACGTTGGGCCAGATCGTGGAAGGCTTGTCTGGGCGGATCAGCCCTGTTAGACAACGATCTCCCGCGGCTTCGGCCTGTGCTATGGGTTCTGCGGAGTCCTTGTCTACATGTGCTAGCACCACTTCGGAAGAAGGGGACTTGTTCTCTGACCTAGGTTCCCTGGACGAGAGATCGAGGGGTCAGGATGACGCTGATCTGGATGTCTTGGACCAGCTTGACATTGACGGCATGTTACTCAGGATTTTTAAGGTACTGTCTGTTTCGCCTCCCGGCGCGGTTCCCGGGCCGAGAGGGGGGCGCTTTCATACCGCGCCGCCTCGGTTGGAATTTCTCGAGCAGGCTCACTTCCATGCATTTGTTCTTAAAGGGTGGGAATGTCCCGCCGCTCTTCAAAGACGCCGGATGACTGGGCTTGGAAATACCCTTTTCCCCCCGAGATGATAGATGTTTGGTCCTCGTCCCTAGCTGCGGACGCTCCGGTTATTGGGGTTCCTAACCCCCCATTCCTTACTTCCCCGGCTTACAGCTCCCTGCGGGACGCCGAGGACCGGCGTATCGATAGGCTTGCTTCCCACGCCTTTACCTGCGCTGGCACGACGCGGCGATCACGGCTGTGGCCGCTAGGACTCTTATATGTAAGTCCCTAGAGCATCAGCCTGAAGATTTACCCTGGGAGGTCTTTTATGCACTCTCTAGTTGCGATATTTTTCTTAAATGTATCCTTATGGCCTTGGATGACGCCATCAAAATGTGTGCTAGGACCTCTGCCCAGGCGGTGGCTATACGTCGCCTTCTCTGGCTTCGTCAGTGGGGGGCAGACGATGACACTAAGAGGGTCTTGACGGGGCTCCCCTTTAGAGGACATCACCTGTTTGGGGCACGTCTGGATTTTTTTGAGAAACAGGCCACTCCACCCAGTCAGAGGCGGCCGCTGCGTCCCCCGCTGGGCAGAGGCACCCCTCCCCCTCCATATCATTCCGTTGCACAGGATCCGGGGTTGCCCCCTGCTGGACCTGGCCCAATCTCCCGCCCCAGGAGTGGCGTTCAGGGCCCGGGGCCCTCCGGTCGGGCTAAGTCCTTTTCCTTCCCTGATTTCCCTCATGCATGATGGGACGCCCTCACCCACCTGGGCGAGGGGAAGGCCGCAGCACTCTACTCCTATCAGGAGGCATCATGCCTCGCTCTGGTGGCTTCAGGTAGTTACCCTAGAGATGGAACGGTGTTTGCTGGGCAGTCCTTCCCCGAGTCGGTTAAGAGGTCTATGTTTCCGTGCCCGTCTTCGGCATGGGTGCAGGCTTAACTGGGCCTGCCAGGTATGGCTTCCCTGCTGAACGCCATTATCTAGAATCTGGGGCCCCTGAGCGGGTTTGCCCCTCCTTCTCTCCCTTCTTCTCTCCCTTCGAGGATGAGGGAGCTTATCTGCCTAACACCTAGGAGAGTGTGGCATCTGTATCATAATCTTTCGGCCTGGCGCCCTCGACAGGGCTGTCTGTGCCCCATGCCCCAAGGGACCCCCTGGCTGCTGGGCGTGTTTGGTTGTTTCCAGGCTCTGTGGAACCTTCGGGATACTGAGCCTTCTACGACTGGTATTGGTGTTCACTTTCACTGTAGAGACTTAACCTAAGCCCCCTGTTTGCGCCCTCGTATGCACTGGGCTCCGGAAGGGTGTGTTGGCTCACACGTCACCAAGGGGCGTTTGGTACAGGGGACCTTTTTAGGCTCCACTGTTCCCTCACACGGAGCTGTGGGGATGGAACTTGACAAACCGGAGTCCTACTCGACTCCACCCTCTAATCCCTGGTTTTCACCAGACGTAGGTTTCACCCAGTGCCCCTTTTTTTGTTGTTTCCTTGACTATTAGGAGTTTACAGGTATGAGACCTCCGGTTCTCCGTCCTGTATAGTGATTCCTCCAGACAGCTTAGCTTTCTGGTTAGCCGATTGGCGGCTCGTCCTTGGACACCATTCGCCCCGGGGTTCTTGGGCTCTGAAATGACTTAGCCATTAGCCCTGGATGAGAGGGTTGCACCCTGGGCCTGGTTTTGACTAACCTACCACCTTGTGGAGGCACTTACTCTTCTACTGGGCTCGTGGGTACCGCGGGGGAGCATTCCATACTCCTTGCCCTTCCCTGATGGTTACCATGGTACCTATTCTGGCACAAAGGGGCCTATTCTTCTGAATTCCCCGGGGGTTCCTAGGAAGGGACCTTAAAGGTTCTGATTTCCTAGGTGAATTTTGGTCATAAGTAACACATTGTGGGTCCTAGTTGGGGACTTCTCCTTCTTGTACCCGTCCATTGGGGGACTTTCTGCCTTAATAGGTCAGTGGTTGCGCTTTGTTCCTGCGGAATTCTTGCGCATGGATCCTTACCGGGGAGCCCTGATGCCTTAGGGGACTTGATATTCCTTGTCCTTCCTGAAGTATCCCTCCCTTTAGAGGTTCTCTGTTGTGCCTCCGGGCTCACTCTGGCAGGGTTCTGCGGAACCCCGCCCTACCGGGCGCGGGGAGAGCTTGTGCTGGTCCCTGATGACTAGCAGCACCTTATGCTTGGGGCCTGGAGGCCCAGCGGGGTGTGGGTTCTCAGGGAGTTCTGCTGTGTTCAGCTGGACAATTTTTTTAACATAATATGGTGCCGTTACCTTAGACTTACCTTAGCGTTGGCAGGATCGGGGGCTGGCCCTGCCCGAGATCACAGATCTCGAGGTGTCTTGTTCCTTGGAGGTTCGGGACCTTGTCTTTCTCCTTATCCTCTTCCTTCTGCCACGCTGGTTTAGCTTATGCTGCCCCTATGCTATGAGCTGGGTCTAAGCCCCTTCCCTGGCGGGTTGGTATCTGCTCCTTGGATTAGGGTCCTACAAGCAGTGTTTGGTGTGGGCTCGCTTTTGGCTCTGTTTATTGTTGGGGCCTGATCTGTTCTCCTATCACGAGATCTGACCCAATATTTTGTTTGCATTCCTCAGGGTCTGCTCAGGTGCATTCCTGGGGGACCCCTAGTTCCCCCTTTGGGGGGGGGGGAGGACTTATTTTGAAACCCTACCAAGGGTTTCCACAGTTCTTAGTCAGGTACTTGTCTGACCTGCTCCTTCCATTAGGTTGCTCTTCTGGGGAGGTTACTCCAGGTAGTGGTGTGCCATTAGGCAGGGCAATATTGGTGGTCCTAGTAACTATATATATATATATATATATTTTTATATATATGCATTCTTTCGTATAGAGCTATACCATGAGGTGAGGGTACCCGCCTCACACTAATTAGGGATTCAGGAGTTACTTCGTCCCTTTTGCCCTTGGACGGATCCTCTGGTTTTGGGACTATGGTCTAATTACTATGAGATGAAGGGATCTGTGCCCCTTTACTGGGGTAAGAGATCTGCCGGAACTGTCTCATCCCTGATGGGATCTTATTTTGGGGTCTTCCGGTGCCCCCTTCTGGAAGTACCGGGTTGATTGTGGCCATGGATTAGCGCTTGAGTTCTATTCTCCCTTTACAAGGTTCAAAGGTTGAGGATTGAGCATTGCTCTCGTTGATTACATGGTTAAGGGTGACAGCGCTTTACTGTTGGCTGTGCCTTTTCATGGGGATCCCACCCTATTGTGGACACTGCTATTGGATGTCCCATACGTTATGAATATGTTCTGGAGCAGGACGTGCTGTATGCTTAGAATAATACAATTCTGTGAGAATCTCACCTGTAGAATTGGTATTATATGCATACAGCACGTCCTGCTCCACCCCACCCTGGTTTCACTTTGTTCTGGATCCCCTGTATGGTGATTGTACTGACTTGGTGTTATTACCAGAATTTCTGGGTGGTTGTGCTTCTCCTGGCTTCTCTGATCACTGCTTTTCAATGCTGGGGATTGTGGGAGGTCCTCCGGTGTATGTAGGGCCAGGAGGAGCTTGTTTTCCCATACGTTATGAATATGTTCTGGAGCAGGACGTGCTGTATGCATATAATACCAATTCTACAGGTAAGATTCTCACAGAATTGTATTTTTACACAGACCCCTGGGGATTTGCACAGTAGGGCATCCCAATGAGGGTGAAAACTTGAGGGGGGAGAAGTTGGTAGCTATTGCTTACTTCAAAAACTAGAGATTTCCAATGAAAGCTAATCTGTATTTTACTCCTATAAGGTTCACTAGAACATTGGGTGCACAGTACAGCCCACGGGAAAGCCTGATAAGCTGCTCATGGTCCTGTGGGCTTACCATACGGAAGTGGTAAGGTGGCCTCATTCCCCAGCTTGCAGAGTGCCTATTTACTACAAGGCATCCCAATTCGGAAAGCTCCCCACTTCACTTTTTGAATTGAACTGCTGAAGTAAACTGTTTAATGATATTCTAATTTATAGAAATGCACCCGTAGAGTTAAAAGTTATCAATAGGACAAGTTAAAGAGGTTCACTGGTCTTTATGAAAGGTTTTTGATATGGCCGGGAATGTGTTGTGGAATATCTTTTTCCTTGGACTGGGTGAGACCAGAGCTTATATAGGTTGGGGAACTAGTAGGAATATATTAATCTTTTGGTTTGTGGTTTAGAGCAGAAAGAAAGTTCAGGAGGCAGCAAGGATAAAGTTGAGGACTGGAAAACACAGATAGTGAAAAAGCAATTGGCTAGACAGGACTTGGACCTGAGGAGGAAAAAGAGACTAGGCTACACTTGTATTCTTAGTATACAGTACGCCCTGCTCCAAATCTAATACTTACAGTTGGGATATACTCCGCCAGATGGCGCTGGACTGCAGAGACATCGAAAATAGGCTCCTCCCGGCCCCTCAAATACCCGGGGACCTTCCACAAATCCTCAGAATTTCTCTGCAGTCTGGTTGCGAAGGACGAGAAATGGCTCTCTACTCGCAGGTGAGCAGGGATATTAGCCCGCAGCCCTGTAGTACTATTCCCACCCGTTCCACTAGTAATATGCCTCCCAGCCTTGGCTGCGCTGGTCGGGTGAAGGTAGGCAGCACCGCTGTTAGGTGCTTCGGAGCGCTGCTCCACCGCAATCCCCCACCAAAGGGTAGGCGGTTCAGGCTTATGGTGAGCCTCTATGGATGCCCCTCCCGCACTAGTGCCCCCTTGCCCCTGCCCATCGGTGGGCCCTGTTTAAGTGGCCGCTGTCCTCCCTCATCCTCCTTGTAGTCTTCGGGGGAAAAGAGGGGGGGGGGTGTAAATATGTATGCTATGCATTCTGTGTTTTACACCTTTTTTCCATTCTGTTTAGTCTTGTGTCAGACGCCGCGCTGGCTTGTCTTTACTGTCTTGGTTCCGCGCTTGGCTTGGCGGCATTACCTCAGGCGCTGGTGTGCCATCATTGGCTGCTTGCACGTTCTGGCTTCGCGCTCTTCGGGGGCGCGCTCCAGTTGTGATGTTTTTGTAAATTTGTCCTCTCAGCATTGGATGACACCATCAGAATGTGTACCAGAACTTCTGCCCTTGTGGTGGCTTTACGCCGCTCGGTTTGGCTGCGCCAGTGGGCTGCTGACAACGCTGCCAATAAGGCCCTCACTGGGTTTCCCTTTAAAGGACTACGCCTGTTTGGGAATCGCCTGGACCTTTTTGCTAAGGGAGGCAGGTTACCCCAGCGCAGGCGGCAATCTCGGCCCTTTCTGGGTCAGGGTTCCTTCTCCTCCCCTTACCGTGGTGCAAGACGGGGAAGGGGGGTCTCTTTCCCTGGGGCCCGGGGAGATTTCTGGGGTAGAGGCAGAGGATGTGGACGTCCTGGCTCCTCCTGGGGTCCCAAAGCAAAATCCTCTCCCAAGCCTCCTCGGGCGTGATGGGGTGCCCTCACCCATCCGGGTGGGGGGACGGCTGCAGCACAGCGCTCACATCTGGAGGCTTCATGTCTCAGATCGGTGGATTCAGGAGGTAGTGTCCTCCCGGTTACAAGTTGGAGTTTGCCGCCGATCCCCCTCCAAGATTCATCAGATCCTGGATTCCTCAGAACCCTGTGTCAGCTCAGGAGCTAGTGCAAGCAGTGCAAGGTCTCCTGGAGCTGGGGGTCATCTGCCAGGTCCCCTTGAGAGAAAAAAGCAAGGGCTTTTATTCCAACCTATTCACAGTACCCAAAAAAGATGGTTCAGTCAGGCCCATCCTGGATTTGAAGATCCTCAACAATTTTGTCAGGGGCAGGAGCTTTCGCATTGAAACTCTGCGCTCTGCCATCAGTTCCCTGCACCAAGGGGATTTCATGACTTCTGTGGACATCAAAGATGCTTATCTTCATATTCCTGTGTTCCCAGGTCATCAAAGGTTCCTCAGGTTCGCTCTGATGGATCAACACTACCAGTTGGTGGCCTTGCCCTTCGGCCTCACTTCAGCTCCCAGGGTGTTCACCAAGGTGCTGGCTGGCGTGATGTCTCTGCTCAGATGTCAGGGCCTCCGCGTGCTTCCCTATCTGGACGACATTCTCATCACTTCCCAGTCTCTACATCAGGCAGAGTTGGATACTCAGCTGGTGGTGTCCACTCTGGAGTCATTTGGATGGGTGATCAACCACCCCAAGTCCTCACTGTCCCCTTCCTTGGTAACTCCATTCCTAGGAATGATTCTGGATACAGTTCAGGCAAGGATCTTCCTTCCTCAACAGAAGGTGGACAGTCTGATTGCACAGGCTCAGTCCATCCTAGCTTGTCCCCATCTCTCCATCAGGCAGGGGATGCAGCTGGTGGGCCTGATGGTGGCATGCTTCGAAGCGGTCCCTTATGCTCAGTTCCACTTGAGGCCCCTGCAACTTCACCTATTGTCAGTATGGGACAAGGACCCAGCGTCCCTGGACAGGGTCTGTGTGCTCTCCCCCCTGGTCAGGAGATCCCTCTCATGGTGGATGGACTCAAGGAACCTGTTGGGGGGCAGATCCTTTCTTGCCCCTTCCTGGGAGACGGTCACCACGGATGCCAGTCTGTCAGGTTGGGGGAGTTTCTGGAAGTCCCTGCGGTTGCAGGGGAGGTGGGGCCCTCAGGAGGCCCACACACCTATCAATGTCTTGGAGCTGCGAGCGATCAGGTTAGTTCTGGCTCACTTGACTACTCACCTTCGGGGCCTGCCTGTTCAGGTGCGCTCGGACAACCAGACTGCAGTTGCCTACATCAATCATCAGGGAGGGATCCGGTGCAAGGGGACCCTCCAGGAAGTGTCTGACCCTGACTTGGGCAGAGGCCAATGTCCCCTGCATGTCAGCTGTGTACATCCCAGGGGTGGAAAATCGCCTGGCGGACTCTCTGAGCAGGGGGACCTCTCGCCAGGGAGAATGGTCCCTATGCAGCAGGGTGTTTCAATCTCTGTGTCACCATTGGGGCCAACCAGATGTGGATCTGTTTGCGTCCCGCCACAATCACAAGCTCCCAGCTTTTGTCTCTCTGTCCCAGGATCCTCCACCTTGACCTCGGATGCGCTAGCAATGTCATGGCAGGACTTTCAGTTCCTGTATGTCTTCCCTCCAATCCCCCTGCGGGGCAGGGTTCTGCGCAAGATTGCTCTGGAAAGGGTGCCAGCAATAGTTGATAGTTTAGATTGTTTAATTCTCCCAGCTTCTCCTTAACTGCTTTTCAATGTTGGGGATTTGTGGGAGGTACCCGGGTATTTGAGGGGCTGGGAGGAGCCTATTTTCGATGTCTCTGCAGTCCAGCGCCATCTGACGGAGTATATCCCAACTGTAAGTATTAGATTTGGAGCAGGACGTCCTGTATACTCATAATACCAATTCTACAGGTGAGTAATCACAGAATTGTATTTTTTGCTACACTATCAGTTTCTCTTCTGTCTTCCTCCATGCCACTAGGGTAGGTTTACCTCCTTTCTTTTTTATTTAAGGAACATTGCTTTTAATTTTTACATCAAACATGCATGCATTGAGGTTAACCTGCCCCCCCCCCCCCCCAAAATATTAGTCTATGGGGCATTGTTTTTGGCACTATTTTAGACTCCATGGCCGGCAGACGCTGGCCGCCCACACGGTGCCCATTAGAGCTGCAATCATTTTTCATTGTTTGCAAAGTAATCATTGCGCTTGTAAAATTCTTGCTGTGGGAGGGGGCAGTTTTTCCTGTGACGTGATATGATATAGTGTCTCTGAATCTGCAGTCACCTAAGGACTTCAATGATATCTGTTACCTGGTTGTCAGAGGGAAACTCTTCCAGTGTCACCAGAACTAAATAGGATGTTTTTTTTTATTTTTTATTTTTTTTGGACCCGTGTATCTTGCAGTGCATGCTTTGTGTGAAGGGTGGCTGATAATTGACTGTTGCCTGTCTCCTGTAGATAGCATTGTAT
This sequence comes from Gastrophryne carolinensis, assembly GCA_027917425.1. Taxonomy (NCBI): domain Eukaryota; kingdom Metazoa; phylum Chordata; class Amphibia; order Anura; family Microhylidae; genus Gastrophryne; species Gastrophryne carolinensis. The sequence goes on along the minus strand of CM051239.1, from coordinate 80,497,386 downwards.
GTCAGAAAGCCATGTTAGAGCATGCTACAGTATATGCTTTGCTCAGCATTTTGTTGTCCCATCTCTGGCGATCCTGAGACTTTTGGTTGCTTCCATCTCTTTTTAACCCTTCTAGTGCCAGCTACGTGAGTCTCCTGTAGCTGCCTCTATTCCACTTAAGTGCCAACCCCTCGTTGGATCCAGCCGGGTCTCCTCTTTAATTTGGTGCTATCCGATCCCCCCTAGAATAGCCCCCCCCCCCCCCCGCTTCGGCAGCAGGCGCTGCTAACTGTAAAAAAAAAAGACATTTACTTCCTGTGGTCGCACGGTCTCCCGATGGGTCTCCTCTTCACTGGGGGGGCCTCCGATCACCCCCCCCCCCCAGGCTGCTTAGTCTATAGGAGAGGGCTCAACATGCCCTCTCCCCCCTGCCTTCCGATGGGCGCCGCCATCTTGACCCTCGGGGCTTATGACTTCACTCCCGGGTGTCATCCCGGCTCCCCTGGGCTCAGCTGTCAGATGCCCTGGTAATTGCTGGGCAGAGCAGTGGAGGGGTAGGGGATGCTCTGATCCCCTGCCCCCCCCCCCCCCCCCCCCTCCTCTGGCCAGTGATCACCAGGGCATCTGACAGCTGATCAACACAGGAGCTGACAATCGGGTAAGGTGAGTAAAGAAAAAAAAAAACGTATTCTTGGTATACAGTACGTCCTGCTCCAGATAGAAGACTTAAATTGAGGTACTACTCCGCCAGATGGCGCTGGACTGCAGAGACCACAAAATTGGCTCCTCCCGGCCCCTCAAATACCCGGGACCTCCCACAAATCCCCAGAATTTCTCTGCAGTCTGGACTGTGAAGGACAAGAAGATGGCTCTCTTTTCTCGCAGGTGAGCGGGGCTATTAGCCTGCGGCCCTGTAGGACTATTCCCACCCGTTCCATCAGTAATTGCCTCCCAGCCTTGGCTGGGCTGGTCGGGTGATGGTAGGCAGCACAGCTGTTAGGTGCTTAGGAGCGCTGCTCCACTGCAATCCCCCACCAAAGGGTAGGCGGTATAGGCATATGGTGAGCCTCTATGGGATGCCCCTCCCGCACTCTTGCCTCTGTCTATCGGTGGGCCCTATGTTAAATGGCTGTTGTCCTCCCTCATTCTCCTTGTAGCCTTTGGGGGAAAAGAGGGGGGGTGTGTGTATGTGTGTATATACGTGTATTGGCTTTATGCTTCATTACATTATGCTTTTTGTCAGCCGCCGCGCTGACTTGTATTACATTTATTATACTTGAAATTGCCGTGTATCTATGACCGATACGGGATACCCCCTTACGCGAAATTTGTCGTACATCATTTGTAATTGTACCATCCGGACGTCTTCATCTGAATTAATTCTGAGAAACCTCAAAAACTGAGAGAGAGGAATTTTGTCAAGAAGGTGCTTGGGATGTGCACTCTCATACCTCAATAGGGTATTCCTGTCAGTCGGTTTACTGAACAAACTAGTGGAAATAGGACCATGATCTGTCCTTGTTAATGCCACATCCAAAAAGGTGACACGCTCGGTCGAGATCTCCGGGTTAAATTGTATGGAGGGAAAAATCGAATTGATGACAGTGACAGTGGTCTTCTTTATTCTTCACTTGTTTTGCTTTTTCACTTTTTTCCTCTTCACTTTTGTTCTCGTTTAGTTCCTCTTTATTCTTTCTCTTTGCCTTCCCTTTTCTGCCTTTTCCTGCCCCCACATACTAATCATCAATCACGCTAGTTAGTTCTTCCTTATCACGGTCTCTTTGGATTCTGACTGTCTTCTATATTTCTTTTCTGGTTCATTTTCTTCTTGCCCCCCTTTTTGCTTAATGGTCTTATCTGCTGCCTTACTCTTTCACTTCTATTTAGTCCCTCTTTTTCCTCCTCTTTTCTCTATTCTGCCTTTTTTCCTCACTATTATCTTGGTTTAGTTCCTCTTTATTTTCCGCACTTCCAATGGTCTTATTTGCTGTTTCACTCCTTCACTTTAATTCGGTTTTTCTTTATTCTCCTCTTGCTTCATTCTGTTTTCCTACTTACTGGTATCCGGGTTTAGTTCCTCTTTATTCTCCTGCTTTTTTCTTTTTTCTTTCTTTCTCTGTTCCCTTACACTAACCACTCCAGCTAGTTTTTCCTTACTATGGCCCCTTGTTTTGCCCTTCTGTTTTTCGCTTTTCTCTCTCACACATCCCAGCTGGGTTTTTCTGACTTTTCTCTATTTGTTTCTTCACTTTTTGGCCTCGATCCACAGTATCACAGCCGTTGCCCCTGATGACTTGGCCCTTAGTACCTTCTTTTAACACCCCTGTTTTTTAGGGGGCCACATTGCACTATAATGTCACACACAGTGGATAGGTTTCCTGTCACGCTGAGTGTGATCGTTTATGTGGGCTCTGTGCGTAGTTGTTGTGTTCTTTTTACGGGCCAATCCGGGGGCTCTGTGTATTTTCATGGTTACATATGTATTTTTATAACTGCTTTGTTCTTAGTTTCTCCTGGTCAGGGTTCCCCTGCAGGCACACACTTTGTCTGTCTTCAGTGACAGAAGCTGCGCTCAGAGCCTGTTAGGCTCCTTTGGGCGGACGTCACAATGTGAGGGCTTCACTGCCCTCACGGTGACGTCACTTCCGCCTCCTCTCATTGGAGGCCTGGCCAGGCTGGTTCCCTAGCAACCGGCCGGCCAGCATTAGTGTGTTACCAGCTGTTGCTGCCATACAAGCAGTGCAGCACAGCGGTTTCTGCCTGGTGGGGCTCTGCCAGTGAGTATTTATGATTATTATCTGTTTGATGTGTTTATTATAAGATGCCACTGTCGGTCCTGACAGCGGCACCGCTGTGACGTCATTCTGACGTCAGGTGGGCTTTTCTGACTCTGCTATTGGTTACTCATGTATATATAATGTGCTGTGTCTGTGTGCCACTTGTTGTGTGTTGACCCTGATGAAGGGGGCCTGCTGTAACCCCCGAAACGTTGGATTGGCTTGAAACTCACCAGCTTCTGCGTGACGGGCTTCTTCCTACCACGGTCCGAGAGTGCCCTCGCGGGCGGCTTTATTACCGCTTTTAATGTTTGCTTACGGCTCCCTTTGATTATGTCTTTCAGACGGGCGAATCCATTGGCTTCTCCCGGCCCTCTATTAGTTGGTTAACTTGTGAGGCCTAGTGTAATTACTCCCACTTCCCTAGCAGGTTATTGGGGCATCCTGGGTTGCTGTATAGCGTTAATCCCTATCGGCCTATAGTGCCGCTATAATCACCATATGTAGGCATCTCAGGATAATGTGACTGGGGTACCTTCGGGACAAGCCCAGCTGTGTGTAGCTTGTGGGGAGTACCATGTTGACGCTGACAAGGCACGGGTCTGTGTACCCTGTGCCAAACAGGTGCTTGAAGTGCAATCTTGTCTTCCAGTGGCTGACTCTGCGATTCGTTTCGCCTCGCGCACTCCCCCAAGCTTAAATCTCTCTCCCATTGAGTAGCATACAAGTGGGGATTCTCAGCCTGATGTGTCTTCTAGACTGGCTAGTGTTGAGAAGTTAATTGCTAATACCTTGGCGCGTAAGGCTCCTGCAAAAAAGCGCCACTTAACGCCTGATGTCACTCTTTTTCCCTATGGAAGCTGATGAGTTTTTGTATCTATCTGGCTATACCCTTTTGGAGGAAGGGGAGCTACTCTCTGACTCAGGGTCATCTGATGAGAGGCCCAGGGGTCATGACGATTCTGGCTTTGACCCCTGGGCCCGGATGATACTGATAGATTGTTGGCTCAGATTTTTGAGGTTCTGTCTATTTCTCCCCCTGTCGCTGCTCCCAGGCAAAGGGGGGGGGGGAACTTTTTCATACTGCTAAGTCACGCTTGGAATTTCCTGAGCAAGCACATTTCAATAACCTTGTGCTCAAGGAACGGGAACGTCCCAGTAGACTTCCCTGTGTACCTAAGAGTTGGGATAGGAAGTATCCCTTTCCTGCTGATGTGGTAAAGTGTTGGTCATCCCCTCCCGAAGTGGATGCCCCGGTCCTAGGGCTATCTAACAGCTCTGTCATGCACTCCCCTGACTCTACTACCGCATTGACCAGCTGGCGTCCCATGCCTTTGCATGTGTGGGGACAGCGCTGCGCCCGGGCTGTACCTCGGCCATTACGGCTGTGGCTATTAGGACCCTGCTCAGAAGTATCCTTGATAGTGCCCCTGATGATTTGCCTTGTGAGGAGTTTAATGCACTGTCTAGTTGTGATGTTTTTGTGAATTTTGTCCTCTCTGCCTTGGATGACACCATTAGAATGTGTGCCAGAACCTCTGCCCTTGTGGTGGCTATACGCCGCTTGGTTTGGCTGCGCCAGTGGGCTGCTGACAACGCTGCTAAGAAGGCCCTCACTGGGTTTTCCTTTAAAGGACTACGCCTGTTTGGGGATCGCCTGGACCTATTTGCTAAGGGAGGCAGGTTACCCCAACGCAGGCGGCAGTCTCTGCCCTTTCAGGGTCAGGGCTCCTTTTCTTCCCCCTACCGTGGTGCTAGACAAGGGGGGTGGGTTTCCTTTACTTGGTCCCGAGGAGACTTCTGGGTTAGGGGCAGAGGATGTGGACGTCCTGGCTCCTCCTGGGGCTCCAAGCTTAAGTCCTCTCCCAAGCCCCTTCAGGCATGATGGGGCACCCTCACCCATCCGGGTGGGGGGACGGTTTCAGCACTTTGCTCACGTCTGGAGGCTTCATGTCTCAGACTGATGGATTCAGGAGGTAGTGTCCTCCGGTTACAAGATTACAAGTTTGCTGCCTGGCCACCCCCCAAGATTCATCAGATGCCGGATTCTTTAGGACCTTGTGTTAGCTCAGGATCTAGTGCAGGCAGTGCAAAGCCTCCTGGAGCTGGGGGTCATCTGCAAGGTCCCTTTAAGAGAAAAAGGCAAGGGCTTCTATTCCAACCGCTTCACAGTGCCCAAAAAAGATGGGTCAGTCAGGCCCATCCTGGACTTGAAGATCCTGAACAAATTTGTCAGGAGCAGGCGCTTTCGCATGGAAACTCTGTGTTCTGCCATCATCTGTGGACATCAAAGATGCTTACCTTCATATTCCTGTATTTCCAGGTCATCAAAGGTTCCTCAGGTTCGCTCTAGAGAATCAACACTACCAATTTGCGGCATTGCCCTTTGGTCTCACTTCAGCTCCCAGGGTGTTCACCAAGGTGCTGGCAGGAGTGATGTCTCTGCTCAGGTTTCAGGGCATCCGCGTGCTGCCTTATCTGGACGACATTCTCATCACCTCCCAGTCTCTACATCAGGCAGAATTGGATACTCAGCTGGTGGTGTCCACCCTGGAGTCATTTGGATGGGTGATCAACCACCCCAAGTCCTCTCTGTCCCCCTTCTTGGGGACTTCATTCCTGGGAATGAATCTGGATACAGTTCAGGCAAGGATTTTTCTTCCTCAACAGAAGGTGAACAGTCTGATTGCGCAGGTCCAGTTCCTGCTATCTTGTCGTCATCCCTCCATCAGGCAGGGAATGCAGCTGGTGGGCCTGATGGTGGCATGCTTCGAGGCGGTCCCTTATGCTCAGTTTCACTCGAGGCCTCTGCAACTCCACCTCTTGTCGGTATGGGGCAAGGACCCAGCATACCTGGACAGGGTCTGTGCGCTTTCCCCCCGGTCAGGCGGTCCCTCTCGTGGTGGCTGGACTCCAGGAACCTGTTGGGGGGCAGATCCTTTGACACCCTCCTAGGAGACGGTCACCACGGATGCCAGTCTGTCAGGTTGGGGAGGGGTTTCTGGAAGTCCCTGAGGTTCCAGGGGAGGTGGGGCCCTCAGGAGGCCCACACACCTATCAATGTCTTGGAGCTGCGGGCGATCAGGTTAGTTCTGGCTCTGTTGACTCCTCACCTTCGGGGCCTGCTTGTTCAGGTGCGCTCGGACAACCAGACGGCAGTTGCCTACATCAATCATCAGGGAGGGACCCGGAGCAAGAGGGCCCTCCAGGAAGTGTCTCTGATCCTGACCTGGGCGAAGGCCAATGTTCCCTGCATATCAGCTGTGTACATCCCGGGGGTGGAAAATCTCCTGGCAGACTCTCTGAGCAGGGGGACCACTCGCCAGGGAGAATGGAAAACCATGTTGCAGAGGGACCAATCTCTGTGTCACCGTTGGGGTCAACCAGATGTGGATCTGTTTGCGTCCTGTCACAAGCTCCCGGCCTTTGTCTCCCTGTCCCAGGATTCTCTGGCCTTGACCACGGATGCCCTAGCAATGTCATGGCAGGACTTTCAGTTCGTCTTTCCTCCTTTCCCCCTGCTGGGCAGGGTTCTGCGCAAGATTGCTCTGGAAGGGGTGCCAGCAATTCTGGTGGCCAAGAAGAGTGTGGTTCGCAGACTTGGTGCAGCTGGCAGTAGATCAGTACGTTCTGCCCAGGGTGCCACATCTGCTCACTCTGGGTCCATTACGCCATCCCAATTTACAAACTCTGGCTTTGAAGGCCTGGCTGCTGAAACCTCCATCTTGATGGAGAAGGGGCTGTCTACCTCGGTTGTTGATACCATGATAAAGGCTAGAAAGAAGTCTTCTTCCATTTATTACAGGGTTTGGCGTGCCTACATTGACTGGTGTGAGTCTAAGTCTCTTCCCTGTTGTGTGTTCTCTATTCCCAGGATTTTGGAGTTCCTGCAGCATGGTTTAGAAGGGTCAGGTTTCTGCCCTGGCTGTTTTCTTCCAGAAGTCCTTTGCTCAGCATTCTTTGATCAGGACTTTTTTCCAGGGGGTTACTCATGTGCGTCCTCCACGTAAGCCTATGGTGCCTGTTTGGGATTTGAACTTGGTTTTGTCAGCCTTGCAGGGTGCTCCCTTTGAACCTGTACAGGATGCTGCCCTGGCCATTCTTACTCTCAAAGTTGTCTTTCTAGTGGCTATCACCTCTGTCAGGCGTGTGTCTGAGTTGGCGGCGCTTTCCATTCAGCCCCCCTACTATGAGAGACACCAGGACAAGGTGGTGTTCCGCTTTAAGCCAGATTTTCTGCCTAAGGTAGTGTCTGCCTTTCATTTAAATCAGGACATTGTTCTTCCTTCATTTTGCCCTAATCCTAGTAATGCTAAGGAGAGGGTTTTGCATTCTTTGGATGTGGTTAGGTGTCTGAAGTACTATCTGGTGGCTACTGCACCTTTCCGAAAAACTGATGCTCTTTTTGTGGTCCCTTCTGGTCCTAGGAAGGGTTTGGCACCTGCCAAATCTACTATCAGCAAATGGATCCGTCAGGCTGTGATTCAGGCCTACTCTGCTAAGGGGAAGAATCCTCCCTTCCGCCTTACTGCTCATTCTACGCATGCTATTGGTGCCTCTTGGGCTTTTCAGCACCAAGCTTCAGTTTAACCAGTTTGCAAGGCCGCTACTTGATCTTCTGTTCATACCTTTTCAAAGTTTTACAAGGTTGATGTTAGGGCCTCAGCTGATGCTGTTTTTGGCCGCAATGTTTTGCAGGCGGCAGTGGTTTAAACTGTCTGCTGTTACCTTTTTGGGGATCCCACCCTACTTTATGGACACTGCTATTGGATGTCCCGAATGTAAGCTATCTGGAGGAGGACGTGCTGTATACTAAGAATAATACAATTCTGTGATTACTCACCTGTATAATTGGTATTATGAGTATACAGTACGTCCTGCTCTACCCCACCCTTGGTTTTTGCATTATCTTTGATCCCATGTGATGGTGGTGATTGATATTGTTATAGTTACTAGTTTGGGTTGTTTATTTCTCCCTGCTTCTCGTTAAATGTTTTTCAATTCTGGGGATTGTGGGAGGTCCCTGGGTATTTGAGGGGCCGGGAGGAGCCTTTTTTCGATGTCTCTGCAGTCCAGCACCATCTGGCGGAGTAGTACCTGATAGTAAGTATTCTATAACGAGCAGGATGTACTGTATACTCTTAATACCAATTCTGCTGGTGAGTAATCACAGAATAGTAGCGTTTTTTTTTTTTTTTTTTTTTAATAAATGACATTGTGTGGTGTTTTTTTTTTTTTTTACTGTTTACCCTTTGTGACTGGAAAGGGGTCCATGAGATCCCTATACCAGTTCACAAGGCTGGGGACTGGCAAGTCACCTGTGGCTAGCGGGTGACTTGCCATTTACCCCCGGCACCCCCATTACCTGCCTCCCTGGGCTTTGGGGGGGGAAGAGGAACCCGGGCCCACACAGAGTATGTGGGCTTGTAGGCTGCAGGGTGGGGGGCCACAAAAGCTGGCCCCTCCACTCTGTTCCTACAAGCCCCCATAGCTGGTCCTGGGCTGGTTATGATGGGTAGGGGGGACCCTACGTCATTTTGTTTTTGGATTTTTAAGGGTTAGGGTTAGCCTAACCCTAACCCTTAAAATTCCCCAAAAAATGGGACCTTATAAGGGGTTAATTAAAAAAAAAAAATGACATAAGGTCCCATTTTTTGGGGAATTTTAAGGGTTAGGGTTAGCCTAACCCTAACCCTTAAAATTCCCCAAAAAATGGGACCTTATGTCATTTTTTTTTTTTTTAATTAACCCCTTATGTTTATAGTGTGGATAGTAGTTGTATTTTATTTGTAAATGTTATAAAGTGCTCTTTTCAGTTTGGGGGGTCTCCAGGGCAAGAATGGGGGGCTACCGATACATATGTGGTACCGTTGTAATGTTTAAAATATAGGAGACAATAGGAGACAATTGTATAAAAAATATTATTTTTTTCAAAACATCCTTCGGGCAGCATACGCGTGAGACCTCCGGGCTCCTCCCACCAAGGGGAACACATGACCACCAGCATCAAATAAAAGCTTGACTCCTCCCTCTGTTCCCCAGTTGTTTCCGTGTTCCTCCTCGAGTAAGGAGCCGGACCACTAGCTCCTGGATCGTTAGGTTCAGGTAAGTATTTTTCCGGTACTATGGGCCTGTGAACAGGGGGTCCATTTCTCGGTCCCGAAGATAAACTTGTATCTGGGGCCCGGGATACCCTATGGGATTTTTGGCCAGATCCCATTCTATTCTAAGCATACAGCACGTCCTGCTCCCGAATAGTCATAACATGTGGGTAGTCCTCGATTTCTCTGCAGTGCTGGAACTGCGAAGACATGAAGTATCACGATCTCGCAGGCGAGCGGGCCTTACGGCCCAAGGTCCTGTGGGACTATTTCCACCCGTCCTCTTCAGAAGAAATATGCCTCCCAGCCTAGGCTGCGTGGGTCGGGTGAAGGTAGGTAGCACCTGGTGTGCTGAATGGAGCCATGCTCCACCGCAATCCCCCTCCATAGGGTAGGCGGTCAGGCCGATGGTGAGCCTATAGAGGATGCCCCTCCCGCAATTTTGCCCGTGCCCCTCACAAAATTAGTCCATGGACACCGTCGGCTTCGCCCTTGCTTCCTCCCGTAACTCGGGGGGAAAAGAAGGGGGGGGTATGTGTGGCAGCCCTAGCGCTATTTCACCTTTAGACTTCGGTCCCTGAGTTAGGGGGTCAGTGTCGCGTCTCGCTATACAGCGTGTGCTGGCTTTTTTACTAACTATCTACTGCTCGGCAGCTTCATTCAGCATGTCAGCATGAAACTTATACATCCACTCTGTTCTACCTTTTCTGTCGGTTGGAGCTTCGCGCTCTTTGGGGGAGGCGGAGACTCTGCCTGACGCGTATTGCGTCACAGCCTGGCCTGGCCCTCCCCTCGAGGTTTGCTGGCGCCATTTTCTCTATCTTCCCGCGCGCGCGGTGTGGCTCGTCTCCTCCCTCGGTCATGTAAGTGCCCTCCGGGGCGGTATGATTTCTAGGTTTTTTCGATCAGAGCATGGCACTGACTCCTCTCCCCTTGTCCCATTGTGTCTTTCAGAAGCCAAGACCTCGTTACCGGCCCCGGCCTAACATATATTACACGGGTCCTCTTTACAAATTCTCCCACATTACTAGCGGGTTGGGGCATCCAGGGTTGCTTATTGCATAATTCCCTGAGTTATACTGCATAAAAATCACCATATGGAGGCATTTCACAATTATGGAACCGGGGTCCCTCTGGGACGTGACCGGCTGTGTGCAGTGTGTGGCCAGACCCTGGCTGAGGCCGACAGGGCACAGGTCTGCGGACAGTGTGCAGCACAGGCATTGCTAACAGAGGATCCTCCCTTCCTCACCCCCGTCTCCCCGCTCCCAAACATCGCTCATGATGAGTCCCATCCAGCGGGGATGACCTGCAAGAGGTGCCGAGAGCTTTGCCCACGGCGGAGCAGGTGCTCTCTGGATTGGCGGAGCGTATGGGCCCTGGTAAAAAGCGGTCCCTGACGCCCCCAGGTTCTCCGGTTCCTAACGATACCGATGATTCTGCTGATATGCAGGACCCTGACCCTTCTGAGGAAGCTGAGCTATTCTCAGACTCGGGCTCCTCCCATGGGATGCCCGCGGGCCGTGAGGAATCCGAGCCTGGCTCCTGGGGTCTGTGTGATACGGATGAAATCCTGATCAAAATCTTTGAGGTCTTGTCAATCTCCCCCCCTGGGGAGATTCCCAAGCCTAAAAAGGAGACCTTCCATACAGCGCTGCCGCACTTGGAGTTCCTAGAACAGGAACATTTCCAGAATATTATATCCCAGGAATGGGAATCGCCTGGTAAGCTGAAAGGGATTCCAGGGGTCTGGGAATGGAAGTACCCTTTTCCCCCTGATGTGGTCAATTTATGGTCAGCTCCCCTGGTGGTGGACGCGCCGGTTATAGGGGTCACAAACCCCCCTTTTATGACTGCCCCCTTTTATCGTAACCTTCGGGATGCTGAGGACCGATGCATTGACAGACTGGCATCACACGCCTTCTCGTGTGCTGGGACGGCCCTGTGCCCGATTTGTGCCGCAGCCATCACTGCGGTGGCCGCCAGGACCCTTGTCAGAAAGATACTGGATCACCGCCCTGAGGATCTTCCTTGGGGGGTGTTTAGTGCCCTATCAGACTGCGAAGCCTTTGTGAAGTTTATTCTATCGGCACTGGATGACACCATTAAGATGTGTGCTAGGAGCTCAGCACTTGCGGTAACCGTTTGCCGCCTGGTCTGGCTGCGACAGTGGGGCGCCGATGGAGCTACAAAAAAGGCTCTCACTTGCCTTCCATTCTGAGGACGGAGGTTATTTGGGGCCCGCTTGGACCTTTTCGGCAAAAAGGCTATAGCACCCTCCCGCAGAAGGCCGCTCCGGCCTCCACGAGGCAGGGTCACCCCTCCACCCCCCTACGTCAGTGTTAGACGTGAATCTGAGGTGTGTTTCCAGTTATTCGGCGTGGATTTCCAGCATGACGCAGGCAGACAGCGCCCTGGGCCTTCTGGCAGGACCAAGTCCAAATATGCCAAAACCTCGCAAGCATGAAGGGGCGCCCTCGCCCCTTTGGGCGAGGGGGCGACTGCACAGCTGTCTCACATCCAGGAATATGCCTTCTCCTTACGGCGGTTCCGGGATGTAGCCCACCTGGGCTCAGGATGGGTTCTCGCTGGCGGTCCCCCCCCCCCCTCAGTTTCCTGTCAGGGTATTTTTAGCCCCTGCTCTCCCTTCTGAACCTGGCGCAGGCCGGACTAGGGCCTGCAGTGTTGGGCGCGCCTTGGCAATTGCCTTAACGGGATGGGGCCATGGCCCCTATACATTTTTTTCCATCCTCCCCCCTCATCAGTACGAGGTAGTCTGGACCCCATGCGCCTATGACAGGCTTAGCTATTCTACCCTTGCAAGTAATCCATATATGACATATCTGTCTTGGGCCACGGGCCCCTGCGCGGGGGGCGGGGTTCGGCCTCTTGTGAGGCTCTAGCACTTCTCAGCTTCTCTGGGGTCTGCGGCACGCCTTAGACTATTCTAGCCAGTGTCACAGGATCAACCCTGCAGCTTGAGGAACTGCAGGGGCCTCCCTTCGTGCCCAGGCTACTAGCCTGGCGGTTATGGGGATGCGCCTGAGGTGGGGCTTCGGCGTTGGGACCTACCGGGTCGTCTTCCTTACTCCCCCGCCTCTGCATCAGACAAAGTGGGTCGGTTGGCCGACAGTGTCCCCTGGAAGCTACTGGATGGTTGCTTAAACTCCCCATCCCTGCACCGTCACTTATTCACTAGTCCCCGTCCCGGGGAAATCGGTTCAGGCTTGCTGCCTTCTTCCCTGGCATTAGGGGACACCTGGTTACAGGGGCTCTGCCCTCCTTTACTTGCGCCCTACCTTCACCAAGCGGGATGGCAGCTGGTGGGTCTGTCGGTGGCACATCAAGATGTTGTCATTTATATACCGAGCCCTCGGACTCTTCGGCGCAGTAGGTTACTAAACCTTCATATGTCCCAGCACCCCGGTGCTTGGTCTGTGCTCAGGCCTTCTTGGTAAGCTGGTTCCTCTGGAACTTCCCATTGGCAAGGGCCCCGTCAGGGGGGCACCTCCCTTCCTTGCTAGCATCTCCTAGAGTATGGCCCTCCTGGGTGCCAGTCTAGCAGGTTTGGAAAGTGAGAGCCAAATCTCTCCCACGAACCACGGGGTTCTAGGTTGGGCCCTTAGAGGGTCCATCTTATCTGCTGGGCTCGCTGTAACGGTGGCCCCCTTTGATTCTATATGGCGGGCCTCCCCCTCCTTTAGGACCGGTCGGTTCATGAGGGATTCCTGGCCTGTTGTAAGACGATGGCATGTTTGTAATGCTGGTTTAAAGATTGTGACAGGTTGCTACCTCTGGAGGGTCCCTGTCCCTGGCCTGGGTGGGGTTCTACCCCCCCTGCTTCTCAGCGGTATTCGCTTCTATGGTTGCCCTTAGCGGCAGGTTTTGCCATCCCGGGTTGCCCAGAGAGCCTAGAGTGGCTCTGAGGGGTCTCCCTTCTGACACAGGGCCTCTGCCCTTGTCCCTACGGTTCCAGGATATTCTGGTTCCTGTTGGTGGGCCTGAGTATCTAGGCTTAGCCTTATTATTTCATATGCCTTCTTTTCACCAACCTACCTTTGGGCTCTGCGCACGGCTGGCCGGATAGTGAGTCCCATGGGATCTATGGCCTAGGCGGCCTTAAGTAATGGCTCGCAGACGCCCCTGCCGAGGGCTGCGGAATTGTGATATCCCAGTTAGGATGCGGTCCTGTCCTTACAGGTCTCTTCCTGTTTCCAATCAAAGGCCTCCTGTCTGGGGGTTGATTGCTAATCCCCCCTTGGGGGCGGGCCTCATCTTCTGGGTGACCTAGTATGAGTGGAGGTTTGGGGGCTAGCTCCCCAGCTTCCCTTTATTCCACCTATAATGGCTGGGTGGTTCCCATATTGACTGGCAGGGGCCTTAGTCTCTTCCCTGTGAGGCGTTATCGGTCCCCAGGGCCTTAAAGCCATTACAGCTTAAATTGGGGTTGGCTCCCCATCTGGGGACTCTGATGGTGTAGGCCTGTCTTGGCCTTTCCTACAGGAGTCTGGTTCTGTCACCTTTGTAAAGTATTCTTTGGGTTGCTTAACTGCACCTCCCCAGTAGTTCCATAAGTCCCTGTGGGGATCAAACCTTTCATCCAGTTACCCTGCGGACTTCCTGGGGATCCTGCTTGGATACGGTATCGGCTGCCCTGGAGGCCAGACCGCTCTTCTGGGGCCTCCTGACTCCGTCAGACTTGGGCCTGAGACGATGGTTCTGGCTAATTATTCCCTGACGCTATGTATACTCATATATACATGTACGGCTATATGCGGCTACAGGTACCCCGTGCCTGGTTTCCCTTTATCCTGGGCTTCTGGCCCAGGTGGTCCGTTGGACCCTTGGTTCAGACCCTTTTGTATAGCCATGGGCTGATTACTAATATACTAATTGTGAGGGCCTACATCCCTCTTCAGGTTTTTGCACTTCTTCCCATGCTGGCCTCCTTGGCCTTTGGGGGACTGCTGTTCTTGGAAGTCTACGGGCGCCTCCTTAGGTATGCGCCTGATATCTATTCCAGCGCCATTGCGCCTTGGAGCGCTCCTTCTGGATGTTCTCTGATCCTGGGGAAGCCTTGGCTTCCTGGTAATTAAGGGTTTGTATTCCCGCCTTGGTCGGGTGCCCTGTTTTTGTTCCCCTTGAGGGTGTTACAAGAGTTGCCACAAGGCTTCCTTGCCTGTGAGCTGGTTGGGTCACTACACAGACCTATGTTCCTTCAAGGGGAGCGTTTCTTCCCCGTTATTGTTTACTCTGTTATCATGGGTGCTTGGGTATCACGTTCCCTTCAGCACCAGGGTTTTGTTTCTCTGTTAGTTCAATTACTTGCCTTATGGCCTGTCTCTGTTCATACCTGCTTGGTTCTGTTATGAGACTGATGTTGGAGCTTATGCTCTTGTCATGCCTGTTGCAAGTTTTGCAGGTGACAGCGCCTTTACTGTCCGCTGTGCCTTGCTTTTTCTGGGGATCCCACCCTGCTTATGGACACTGCTATTGGATGTCCCACATGTTATGACTATTCGGGAGCAGGACGTGCTGTATGCTTAGAATAATACAACTCTGTGAAGTACTCACCTGTAGAGTTGATATTATACACATACAGCACGTCCTGCTCCACCCCACCCTGGTTTCACTAATTCTGGATCCCCTGTATGGTGATTATTATCATTCAGATATTGCTACCAGTTATTTTGGGTGGTTGGTTCCTTCTGGCCTCTCTTCTCACTGCTTTTCAATGCTGGGGATTTGTGGGAGGTCCTGCAGTATATGTAGGGTCGGGAGGAGCTTGTTTTCTACATGTCTGCAGTGCACGGCGCCGGAGGCGGAGGACTACCCACATGTTATGACTATTCGGGAGCAGGACATGCTGTATGCGTATAATATCAACTCTACAGGTGAGTACTTCAGAGTTGTATTTTTGAGATTCTTTCGCAAAAGGGGGGTAAGTAGAAATTTTCCCTCTTCCTGAGGATGATTATTTGGGAAGAAGCAGGGTTACCGGACCCCACTCAGTTTTTTGGAGGGAGACCTAATTTTGGTAACGTTTGGAGTAATCCCTCAATGTTTGGCTGCACTGGTGTCATTTTTTTTTTTTTTTTGGTGAGTTACCTTTAAGAGGCGGGGAAGAGAGGAGAATGACGTTCTCTCTCGCTCTCTTCTCCGCCTGTCGTTGCTTCCGCATTCGGCTTACCTGCGGTCTAGCAGCCGGCGGGGAGAGATCAGTGCTCCGTCGGGGGCCGGGGAAGTACCAGCCCAGGGCGACGATCCTTCAGCAACGATTGGCGGCGGCTGCAGCGGTATTGTTCAGCGGCGGCGCTCAGACAGCAGAGGACGGGCTGACAAGCGCTCCAGCAGGTAGGCGCCATGTTAGTTTTTTTGCGCGCCGGATAATTTTTTAAATAAAGATATTCCCGGAAATTGGGTCTCTCGCTCCTTCCCCCCGGGGCTGCTGACGTCACATTCCGGTGCCCAAGGGAATTTCCTGTTTTTTTCCACAACACGTGTTTTGTCTTAAAGTGATAGCACAGTGTTTTGGGTTCAGACATATTATGGCCTCCCCTTCTGTTTAAAACATGAAAGGGTTAATGATCTGATATGCAAACTTGCCCTGCCCTATTTAAATGGCCTATGGGAGTTTGTTTTTGTGCCTCTATCCAGAAGTATGGCAGAACAGGCGCAGGATGTTTGTTTGGATTTTATTGAAGATTCTTCCACTGAAATTGCTTATGTGGATCAAGATTCTTTCAACTTGGCGCCGCCTGTCGATTCTGGGAGGAGGAGGCCCTGCTCTGCCCCGGTAAGTCATTTTTATCATTATGCTGGGGATATGTATATGTGTATATATGTATATATTATATATTTTCTATTTTTGGGGGTTTTCAGAGAATAGGTTAACTGACGTTCCTATTCTCTCATGTTTTTTAGTCAAAGACCCCGGACAAAACTACAAAGCCTATATTAAAGTCCTCCTCTTCAGGATCAAAATCCAGTAAAGAGAGTAGAAGATGCCGTTATGTGATTTGAAGCTGGCGGATATCTATGTTAAACCCCTTTGTCGAGTATGCACAGATAAAGTGGTTAATAAGGAACATAAGGATGATTTGATGAGGCTGATGAAGGATCTTAAAGACCAGATTTCTTCCTCTCCTAAAGTTCAGGGGGTCCCTGAGATTCCGGGTAACCAGATGGGCTTTTCTCATCCAGGTCTGGGCCACTTTGATCCATCCTTTTTTTCTGGGCATATGGGGAATCCGTCCTTTTTTGTCTCTCAGGAAACTTTAGTTCCTGAGGATGATTCAGAGGAAGGTGAGATTTCTTCCCCGGAGGAAGATGAACTAGCCTCAAGCATTGGTAAAGAACAGGTTTTTATTTCCGCCTGGTGACCTTCCTTTTCTCTTACACATGATTAACCTATCTATGGGTATTGAAGAAAAGGTGGCGGGTCCCAAATCTAAACAGGATAGCTTCTATCCTGACTTGGCTCCGGATTCTTCCTACTCATGTCCTTTGCATGGCTATCTTAAGGATATGATTTTGGAACAATGGAAAGAGCCATCTAGGAAGATCTTTACTTCTAGGGGTCTCAAACGTAGATACCCTTTTGCAGAAGAGGATTCTCAGTTTTGGGATAAATGTCCAAAATTAGATGCCCCTTTTTGCCAAGGTTTCAAAAGGTTCAGGTTTAGCCTTTGAGGATTTTGGGGTTCTTAATGATCCCCTGGATAAAAAGATGGATTCTCTGCTTAAAGTGGACCAACACCCAGGGGTGATCGGCCCGGAAATCTATAAGATTCCCGGGCCGATCACCTCCCACCCCGCGGGACATCCGAGATCGGGATGTCCCGCGGGGTGAAACCCCCCAGAAACCCCAAAAAGATCTTACCTGATCCGCCGCCGCCTCCCGCGCGCCCCTCCAGACGTGCCCGCGCCGGCCCTCTGTGAATGGCCGGCGGGGGGCGCGCGCGTGCCGAGAGTGACGCGCGGGAGGCGGCGGCGGAAGCGGCTTGGACGTTCCTGTCCCCCGCCTGGACGTTGGCGGGGATTGGCTGCGGCGTTCACGTGGGAGCGGGGAGAGATGAGTTTTTTGGGGTTTCTGGGGGGTTTCACACAGCGGGGCACCCCCGATCGGGGTGCCCCGCCGAAGTGGACCAAAACCCAGGATAGTCAAAAGAAGGCCTGGCAAGTGGAATCCAATTTATTAAGGACTAATTTGGCTTCTAATTGTGTCATTAGAAATCTGGGGTTTTGGCTTCAACAACTAAAGGACTGCCTTTTAGAAAGAACTAGTCTAGATAAGATACTAAGGGCTTTACCTATTCTCTTTTCGGCAACGGCATTTGTTACAGATGCCATGACCGAGTCGATTAGATTTTCAGCGCAAAATCTGGCAGTGACCAACTCTGTGCGGAGGGTTCTTTGGTTAAAGACCTGGTCTGGCGATGTTGGTTCTAAATTAAGATTATGTGCTATGCCCTTTAAGGGTGAATTTTTGTTTGGATCAGACTTAGGTAAAGTTTTGGATTTAACGGCTGACAGGAATAAATGTTTTCCTCCTCTTCCTAGGGCTGCAGCCAATAAAATGTTTTTTCCTAGGAATTCTTTTAAGCGTCCCTTTCTTAACAGGGGAGCCGCTAAAAGAACTAGAGGAGCCTCCTCCTCCTCCTCTTCCAATTTTTCGAGAAAGGGCAGGTTCAAAGGTTCCACCCTGTTTGGAACTTATCACGCAAGACCCAAGAAGCAATGACGCCAATATCATTATTGGCGCCAGGCTAGGGAGGTTTTGCACAGTTTGGCAAGGCCTGTTGGATTGCCCTTTCATTGTAAGAGGTATTACGGAAGGGTTCCACATAGAATTTTCTCAAGCACCCCCTTCAAGATTTTTGATTTCTTCTCTCCCAAGGGGCAGAGAGGAGAGAGCTGCAATTTTTGGCATTTTGACAGACATGAGAACAAGGGGGGTGATTATACCAGTCCCTCCGCCTTCACAGGGGAAAGGCTTTTATTCCGGCATTTTCCTTGTGAGGAAGAGTTCAGGAGGCTTCAGGTTTATCCTGAATTTAAAGAATCTCAACCTTCTAATCCGGTACCGACACTTCAGGATGGAGACTATTTATTCTGTGAAGAACATACTTCGCAGAGGGGTCTTTATGGCATCAATAGATTTGAAGGACGCCTATTGGCAGGTTCCGATGAGCCCCCTAGCTCAGTCTTTTATGAGATTCGCAATAAAAGACGGAGACCGGATTTTACATTTCCAATTTGTCTGCCTTCCCTTCGGTCTGGCGTCTGCTCCAAGAATTTTTACAAAGGTTTTGGCCGAGCCCTTGGCATTCCTGAGGCGCAAAGGGATAGGGGTGGTCGGCTATTTAGACGATCTTCTGCTTTTTGCTCAGTCAAGGAGCAGACTATTAGAGAATATTCAGATTGTCATGGGTCTGTTAGCTCACCTAGGTTGGGTGGTGAATCTCAGCAAATCTTCCCTAACGCCCTCTCAGACTATGACCTACTTGGGATTCGAGATCAATTCAGTCCGTCAGGTTCTTACTCGTCAAAGTCCTTACTCTCCAAGAGGCAGTTCGTTTTATCTGCTCAGAGACAATTCCTACAGTAAGACAAGCTATGAGAGTGCTAGGGTTTCTGACATCCTCTTTTCCGGCAATAAGATGGGGCCAGCTTCACTCCAGATGCCTGCAGAGTCATATCCTTAAGAATTGGGACGGTTCCCAGCAGGGATTGGATCTACAACTACCAATAACGTAGGAAGTGAGAGATTCTCTGATTTGGTGGTTGAAGGAGGATCGATTCCTAAGAGGCTTGCCTTGGGAAGATACGAAGGAGAGAACAGTGACTACAGATGCCTCAGCTTGGGGCTGGGGGGCACATTGCGGGTCATGGACAGCTCAAGGAAGATGGTCAAAAGCTCTAAGTCAGTCTTCATCCAATCTGAGAGAATTGGTGGCAGTAAAGGAAGCCTTATGGTCCCTGAGATCACACCTACAAGGGAAGCACGTGCAGATCTGATCAGACAATGCGACGTCAGTGGCCTACATAAACCATCAAGGTGGGACAAGATCCTCAAGACTGATGACTATAGCACTGGAAATATTATCATGGGCAGAGATCAATTTGAAGTCTCTGACAGCGATCCACTTGGAACTTTAAATCAGGTAGCAGATTTTTTAAGCCGATCAGGGAATCAGATTGGTCCCTAGATCCGATTGTTTTCAAGATGATTTGCGTACTAAGAGGCATTCCAGAAGTGGATCTATTTGCATCAGCAAGCAACCACAAAGTAGATCAATTTTTTTCTTTGAATCCGAGAGATCGGTCGCTGGGAGTAGATGCTCTAGCTCAGCCTTGGCACTTCAGTCTGGCATACGCCTTCCCTCCGGTTCGTTTAATCCCAATGGTACTGAAGAAGCTGGTGAGGGAACCAGCAACGGTGCTCCTAGTAGCTCCATGGTGGCCGAAGAGATCCTGGTTTTCGACTCTGGTGGAATTATCGGTTCAGAACCCTTGGGAATTACCGGTGAGCCCTCGTCTCCTATGTCAGGGGCCGATATTTTGTCAAGACCCCCAATGGTGGAGGTTAACAGTTTGGACCCTGAGGTCTCCTTACTGCAAAAGAAAGGTTTTTCAGCTTCAGTAATTAATACTCTTCTGTCTAGCAGGAAGACCGTGACCAAAAGGATTTACCTTAAAGTATGGAAAACCTTTAATTCTTGGAAGACAGAGAATCGCAGGACCTCTTTTAAAACACCGATTATTCTGGACTTTTTACAAGAGGGAGTAAACAAGGGCCTAAGTGTTAACACACTAAAAGTTCAGTTGGCGGCCCTGTCGGTCTTTTTAGATAGGAAACTTTCATCCATTTCGATCATTAAAAGATTTCTGCTGGCGGTCAAACGTTCCAGGCCTCCCCCATGTAGAGTTATTCCACAATGGGACCTGGCAAAAGTGTTATTATTAAGTTCTCCTCCATTCTATCCGAACAAGAATTTGGATATCAAGTGGCTCACTTGGAAAGTATTATTTTTAGTGGCAATTACATCCGCAAGAAGAGTCGGTGACATTCAAGCTTTGTCGTGTCGTCACCCGTTCCTTCAGGTTTTTACAGACCGCATCGTTTTGAAAGTAGATCCTTGCTACCTTCCTAAAGTTGCATCAGATTTCCATAGGTCACAGGAAATCGTCATCCCTTCTGTGGCGAAAGAAGATCCAGAACTGAAGGCGTTGGACGTCAAATTTCTTCTATTACAATATCTGAATCAAACCAAAGGATTCAGGAAGGCTGACAGCTTGTTTATCGCTTTTTCAGGGCCCAGGAAGGGTTTAAGAGTGTCAAAAACGACTTTGGCTAGGTGGATGAAGGATACCATTAAGCTGGCATATAGTGATATCAATTTACCTAGAGGAGTTACAGCTCATTCCACTAGAAGTGTATCCACGTCTTGGGCAGAGCAAGCCGGGGTCTCCATTGAACAGATTTGTAAGGCAGCCACCTGGATGTCGGCAAAAACCTTTTCGAAGCATTACCGTTTGGATCTCTTACCTCAGGAAGATCAATCTTTTGGCAGAAGCGTGCTTCGTGCGGTTCTTCCCACCCATTGAGGTAGTCCTCGCCTATCTCTCAGGCGTAGGCTGCCCGAAGGATGTTTTGAGAAAACTCAAGTTAGTTACCTGGTAACTTTTTTTCTAAACATCCGTAAGGGCAGCATACGCCAGCTTCCTTCCCTAATATTTTTTCTTTTAACTGGGAGATGTTTTGCTTATAGCTCTTAATTAGAGAATTTGTGGATCTGTGTCTCTTCTCTGTCTTTCCAGATCTCTACAACAACTGGGGAACAGAGGGAGGAGTCAAGCTTTTATTTGTTGCTGGTGGTCATGTGTTCCCCTCGGTGGGAGGAGCCCGGAGGTCTCAGGCGTATGCTGCCCTTACGGATGTTTAGAAAAAGTTACCAGGTAACTAACTTGAGTTTTTTTTTGTTTTTTTACGCAAAAATATTTAAAAAACAGTAGAAAAATTACAATCAAGACATTTCATGTTAAAGCCTAATAATGTATATATATATATATATATATATATATTATATTTTCCATGAAAATTCTGGCAAAAATCACGGTTAAGCATGGCGCAAAATGGGGTAAAATGACCTGTCAACAAAGGGGGACAAAACTTCAAGTAGGCTGGCAATTAAAAGGGTTAATAGTACCTATGCATGTTGGGTATTGTTTTGCTCGGGGGACCTTGCACTTTTAGATTTAGCTTGTTTTTTCTTGTTTGCATATTGATATTTTAGGAAAACATTGTTTTTATTCTGCTTTTTTATATTATTATTTAGGGAAACCCTGTGCAACCTAAGAATTCTTCAATGGATGAAAGATGAGCCCACTACAACAAGCTCAGTACGCTTAGAAAGCTTAACGTGTACTTTTAAATCAGAAAATACAGTCTTAACAATCATAGAACATGTATTACATCCATACACAAGAGTGGGGTAAAGTGCAGAGGCGCGGGTTATAGCTGTGATTTGCACAGACAGCAGAGCTGGGGTCAGGAAAAGGCACAGTCAGAAGACACTTCCTGTCTGCAGGCTGCCTGATACTCCGTGGGCTGCCATCTTGGATGTTTAAAGGCTCAGAAAATGCAGTAGTTCCTGTTAGGATGATTTTAATGTGAGTAATCTATTTGCTTTCTCTTTCACTTAAAATATCTGATGTTCTAAATTAATCATGTATCCCTAGATATTAAAGCTGCCCATTATCTGCTGTCTATGCCCTTTGGCTAGTGGACTCTCTGAAGCTCTACAGATTAACCTCAAGAATTTCTGAAAAGAGCTTCTTTGCAAGTTGAAAATCTTTTTTATTTGCAGGGACATTGGCCAACGGCTCAAATGCACATTGAGCACTTGTCAGATTGAATGAGGCTGACTCTGAAGTTTGTAGGCCACATTATTACCCTGTGTGGGGTTTTGTTAAGGGAGTAGAACTTTGCACTTGGGCTAAACTGCTTTTACTTATATTATTTATGTTCATGATCTATATATAATTTAAATCGAAAAAAGTCGATTGGGAGCATAATGTGTTTATTCTAAGTATGCAGCACGTCCTGCTCCAGATAATGTTTCATAACTTCTGGGATATAGTCCACAAGAGGGCGCTTTATTGCAGAGATGGCAAAAAAGAGGCCCCTCCCGGTCAATATATACCCGGGACCTCCCACTAATTCCCCAGTTTTCTTCTCTGCAGTGGGCTGCGAAGTACAACATGATGGTTTCTCTTCTCGCGGGTGAGCTGGGCTACACAGACTATTCCCACCCCTTCCACTTTTATTCTGCCTCCCAGCCTTGGCTGCGTGGTCGGGTGATGGTAGGCAGCACCTATTAGAGGTGCTTCATTGGAGCTTGCTCCACCGCAAATCCCCCACCAAAGGGTAGGCGGTTGTCAGGTTACTGGTGATCCTGACTTGGGATGCCCCATCCGCTATTGCCCTGCCTTACATTTATTAATGTTTTAATGGGCTCCTTCCCCTTCTCCCATTATACTGCTCGTCGGGGGGGCGGGTGAGTGCCTGATTAGTGTAAATGTGTGTTCTAAGCATGCAGTACATCCTGCTCCATCTATAATACTTACACGTGGGTAATCCTCCGCCAGATGGCGCTGTTCACTGCAGACATGCAAAAACGGGCTCCTCCCGGCCCTTCATATACCGAGGGACCTCCCACAAATCCCCAGATTTCTCTGCAGTGCTGACTGCGAAGACATGAAGTATCACTCTCTCGCAGGTGAGCGGGGCTATTACAGCCTGCGGCCCTGTGAGACTATTCCCACCCGTCCTCTTCGAATAAAATGTGCCTCCCAGCCTGGGCCTGGGTGAAGGTAGGCAGCACCATGTGTGCTTACGGAGCAACGCTCCACGGCAATCCCCCACCATAGGGTAGGCGGTCAAGGCTAATGGTGTGCCTTCAGGGGATGCCCCTCCTGCATCATTGCCCCACGCCCCATGTAGCGGTGGACCCTATGTTAACGGGTCGCCTTCCTCCCTCGTTCCCCCCCCTTAGTCAGGGGGAAAAGAAAGGGGGGAGGGTTCTGTGTATGGCGGCCTCAGTGTATACCTACACGCTTATGGCTTTGCTGTGCTTCACGGGGAACGGGGATCAGAGCCGCGCTCTTACCTTTCTGTTAACCGCAGCACCAGTAGTCTGCTTCTGCTCGCACCGCACGTACTGCGGCGGCTTGCGGACGCCTCGGCGTCTTCTTCCTTCATTCCTTCACCTTCTTAGCCTTAGTGGCTCTTCCTAGGTTGCGCTGGCTTGAGCGCCTGTCTTATTCAGTATCCTGTCACAGACCGGGGTTCATTCCCTGACGGGAAGCCACAGGAGAGCCCGAGTACAGATCTCGGCTGTGCCTGTCCTGGCTCCGAGCGCCATTTTCAATAGGCTTTTCTGCTTTTTTACTTTCTACTTTCTGTACACATCATTGGCTGGATGCCTCACGAGCTTCGCGCTCGCTGGTGAGGGGCGTGGTTTCGGATTGGCGCGCTACGCGTCACGATCGGCTCAGGACCGCCCTCCGAGGTTCGTTTGGCGCCATTTTCTTCTCCCGCGCGCGTGGTGAAGATCGCCCTCTCCTCTCTGTATGCAAGTGCCCTTGCGGGCGACTTTTCTTTACTTTTCTATCCTACATTGCGCATGGCTCTGACATCCTGTTCCCCCTTGTCTTTCAGACCGCGGATTTCACAAGTGGCTTCTCCCGGCCCAGCGTAGCTCCCGTTCGTGACCATAAAAAATTACTCCCACTTCCCAGCGGGTTATTGGGGCATCCAGGGTAGCTTACAGCGTCAATCCCTACTGGCATATTGTGCCGATTAAATCACCATATGGAGGCATCTCAGGATATTGTGAACGGGGTTCTTTCGGGACAAGCCCGGCTGTGTGTAGCTTGTGGGGTCTTACCTAGCAGCGGTGACAATGCACAGGTCTGTGTTCCTTGTGCACAGCAGGCGCTATCGGTGCTTCCCGTCTCCTCTGAGGCTGGGCCTGCACCCCGCCGCACTTCACCTACCCCCCCCCCCCAAGCCTGAGTCTAACCCCCAATACCAGTGGGGATTCTCATCCTGATCTGGCCACGAGGCTGGCTAGTGTTGAAAACTTGCTTGCTAATTCCTTAGCGCGTAAAGCCACCGCCAAGAGGCAGCACTTGAACCCTGAATCGGCCCTCTTCCCTATAGAACCTGATGATTTGTTGCATTCCTATGCCCATATCCCCTCGGACGAAGGGGAACTGTTCTCTGACTCGGGGGTCATATGACGATGAGTCCAGGGGTCAGGAAGAGTCTGGCTCCGAGCATTGTCCTTGGATGATATTGATAGACTGCTGGTCCAGATCTTTGAGGTTCTGTCCCTCTCTCCCCCTGCTGCGGCTCCCCGACAAAGGGGTGATCTTTTCCATACTGCTAAAGCTCGCTTGGAATTTCCCGAGCAAACCCATTTCAATAGCCTCGTGCTTAAAGAATGGGAACATCCCAGTAGACTTCAAGGGGTCCCTAAGAGCGTGGATAGGAAATATCCCTTCCCTGCGGTCTTGGTCAAGTGCTGGTCATCGCCGCCTGAGGTCGATGCTCCTATTCTAGGGTTGTCCAACACCTCTATTATGCACTCCCCTGTCACTACTACGCTACGGGACTCTGAGGACCGGCGTGTTGACCAACTGGCATGTCATGCCTTCGCATTTGGGGGAGCGACTCTGCGCCTTAGCCATTACGGCGGTAGCGCTCAGGGCCGTGGTTATGAGTGCTCTCGATGGCATGGATGAGTTGCCTTCTGATACTGTCAACGCTCTGTCCAGCTGTGATGCGTTTGTGAACTTCATCCTGTCCGCATCGGACGATGCTATTAAGGTGTGTGCCAGGTCATCTGCCCTGGTGGTTGCTATATGCCGCGCGGTCTGGTTGCGCCAGTGGGCCGCAGACAATGCCGCCAAGAAAGCCCTCACGGGGCTGCCATTTAAAGGGCTGCGCCTATTTGGGGATCGATTAGACCTCTTTGCCAAGGGAGGCAAGTTACCCCAGCGCAGGAGGCAGACTCGGCCTTTTCGTGGCCAAGGCTCCCTATCAACCCCTTATCGTGGGGCCAAGCAGGGTAGAGGGGCGTCCTTCGCTGGGGCCCGCCCTGATTCCTGGCACAGGAACAGAGGACACCGTCCAGGTTCCTCCTGGGGAACCAAGCCCAAAGCCCCTCCCAAGGCCCCCCAAGCATGAGGGGGCGCCCTCACCCGTCAGGGTGGGGGGACGTCTACAGCACTTCGAGCACGTCTGGCGGCGCCACGTCTCAGACCGGTGGATTCAGGAGGTAGTGTCCTCCGGCTACAAGATAGAATTTGCTCATGGACCTAGGGGTCATTTGCAAGGTCCCCCCTGGAGACAGTGGCACGGGGTTCTACTCAAACCTTTTCACAGTACCAAAGAAGGATGGGTCAGTCAGGCCCATTCTGGATTTAAAAATCCTCAACACATTTGTCAAGAACAGGCATTTTCGCATGGAAACTCTGCGCTTGGCCATTGGCTCACTGCGCCCAGGGGACTTCATGACGTCAGTAGACATCAAGGATGCTTACCTGCATGTCCCGGTGTTTCCGGGACACCAAAGGTTTCTCAGATTTGCACTAAGATCAGCATTACCAGTTTGTGGCCCTACCATTCGGCCTAACGTCGGCTCCCAGGTTGTTCACCGAGGTGCTGGCAGGAGTGATGTCCCTGATAAGGCTAAGGGGCATACGCGTGCTGCCCTACCTGGACGATATTCTCCTCTCGGTCTCTGCGGCAGGCAGAGTTGGACACTCGGCTGGTAGTGTCCACCCTGGAGTCCTTCGGCTGGGTGATCAACTACCCCAAGTCCTCCCTGTCCCCATCCTCGGTGACTCCGTTCCTGGGAATGATTCTGGATACGGTTCAGTCAAGGATATTCCTTCCTCAACAGAAGGTGGAAGCTCTGACAGCGCAGGCGAGGTTCCTGCTCTCGAGCCCACAGTTCTCCATCCGGCAGGGAATGCAGTTGGTGGGCCTGATGGTGGCGAGTTTCAAGGTGGTGCCCTTTGCCCAGTTCCATCTGAGACCTCTGCAGCTTCACCTTCTGTCAGTTTGGGACAAGAACCCTGCGTCCTTGGAAGGGTTCTGTGTGCTTCCCCCCTCGGTCAGACAGTCCCTTGCGTGGTGGCTGGACCACAGGAACTTGACAGGGGGCAGTTCCTTTCTGACCCCATCCTGGGAGACGGTAATAACGGATGCCAGTCTGTCAGGTTGGGTAGGATTCTGGAAGTCCCTGCGCTTCCAGGGGACGTGGGGCCCTCAGGAGGCCCATTTACCCATCAACATTCTGGAATTACGGGCAGTCAGGTTGGTACTGGAGCATTTGACCCAGCACCTGAGGGGTCTGTCGGTCCAAGTTCGCTCAGACAACAGAATGGCGTTTGCCTGCATCAATCATCAGGGAGGGACCCGGAGCAAGGGTGCTCTCCAAGAGGTGTCTCAGATTCTGACATGGGCGGCGGCCAATGTTCAATGCATTTCGGCTGTTTACATTCCGGGGGCAGAGAACCTGCTGGCGGACGCCCTGAGCAGGGGGATGTCCAGGTGGGTGGTCCCTCTGAAACACGGTATTCCAGTCCCTGTGTCATCGTTGGGGCCTACCAGATGTGGATCTGTTTGCTTCCCGTCACAATCACAAGCTCCCGGCCTTCGTCTCACTGTCTCAGGATCCTCTGGCAATGGCCACGGATGCCCTGTCCAGGTCTTGGAGGGGGTTTCGACTCCTGTATGTGTTTCCACCGTTCCCCCTTCTGGTGAGGGTTCTACGCAAGATTGCTCTGGAAGGGGTACCTGTGATTCTGGTGGCCCCCAGGTGGCCAAGAAGAGTGTGGTTCGCAGACGTAGTTCAAATGGCAGTAGATCAGTACGATCTGCCAAGCGTACCAGATCTGCTAACTCAAGGGTCCTTACGCCATCCCAATTTACAAACTCTGGCTTTGACGGCCTGGCTGCTGAAACCTCCATCTTGATGGAGAAGGGGTTGTCTGCCTCTGTGGTGGCTACTATGGTGCAGGCCAGGAAGAAGACTTCTTCTGCTATTTATTATAGAGTATGGCGTTCCTACATTGACTGGTGTGAGTCCAGGTCTCTTCCCTGCCGGGAATTCTCCGTCCCTAGGGTCCTGGAGTTTACAGCATGGTTTGGACTTAGGTCTCAAACTAAGTACTCTGAAGGGTCAGGTTTCTGCCCTATCTATCTTCTTTCAGAAGACCTTCGCTCAACATCACCTGATTAAGACCTTCTTCCAGGGGGTCACTCACGTGCATCCACCTCGAAAGCCTATGGTCCCTGTTTGGGATTTGAATTTGGTTTTGTCTGCCTTGCAGGGTGCTCCCTTTGAGCCTATTCAAGATGCTGCTCTGGTCCTTCTCACTCTCAAGGTTGTCTTCTTGGTGGCTATTACTTCGGTTAGGCGTGTGTCAGAGCTGGCCACTCTATCTATTCAGCCTCCATACTATGAGCGACACCAGGACAAAGTGGTGTTCCGCTTCAACCGGATTTTCTGCCAAAAGTTGTCTTGGCATTTCATTTGAACCAGGATATTGTTCTTCCTTCTCTGTGTCCCAATCCTCGCAATGACAAGGAGCGGGTTCTGCATTCCTTGGACGTAGTCAGGTGTTTGAAGTATTACCTGGTTGTCACTAAAGCCTTCAGGAAGACTGATGCTCTTTTCGTTGTGCCTTCGGGGCCTAGGAAAGGTTTGGCTCTCGCCAAGTCTACCATCAGTAAATGGATTCGTCAAGCTGTGATTCAGGCCTATTCTACTAAGGGGAGGACTCCCCCTTTCCGTCTTACGGCTCAATCCACTCGTGCTATTGGTGCTTCTTGGGCCTTTCAGCAACAGGCCTCTGTTGAACAAGTTTGCAAAGCCGCTACTTGGTCTTCTGTTCACACCTTTTCAAAGTTTTACAAGGTTGATGTTCGAGCCTCAGCTGATGCTGCTTTTGGCCGTAAGGTTTTACAGGCGGTTGTAGTCTGATCTACGTGCCGTTGCCTTTGTTGTTGGGGATCCCACCCTACTTTATGGACACTGCTATTGGATGTCCCACGTGTAAGTATTATAGATGGAGCAGGACGTACTGTATGCTTAGAATAATACAATTCTGTGAAATACTCACCTGTAGAATTGATATTATACGCATACAGTACGTCCTACTCCACCCCACCCTGGTTTCACCTTGTTCTGGATCCCCTGTATGGTGATTGTTATTATTGTCATTGTTACCTGTTTGGTGGTTGGTTTCTCCCGGCTTCTTTTTCTCACTGCTTTTCAATGCTGGGGATTTGTGGGAGGTCCCTCGGTATATGAAGGGCAGGGAGGAGCCTGTTTTTGCATGTCTGCAGTGAACAGCGCCATCAGGCGGAGGATTACCCACATGTAAGTATTATAGATGGAGCAGGACGTACTGTATGCTTATAATATCAATTCTACAGGTGAGTATTTCACAGAATTGTATTTTTGCCTGTTTGACATTACTGTTATGTGTTATGATGCCGTTTTCATGTCTCGCTGGCACTCTCCTCGGCTCTGCTCCTCTCCCCTTCAATTTTTTTAAATTGCCCACCGCTGACTCGCGCGCCCTACGGCGTTAGCGGCCAGCGGCGACGTCACTCAGGAACCTGACAGCTGCTGATTGGCTGCGGGGTGGCTGTCTTCAGCCTGTAACCCCGCGCTTCCTGGAGGGGGCGTGGCTTAACTCTGGGCGCGCTCCGCGGTGCTTTCTCATGCGGCCAGCCCCTTCAGAGCCCTGCAGCGCCCTGCAGCGCCATCTTGTCTCTCCCGCCGGATCGATTGTAAGCTCTTCGGCGGTCTGTGAGTGCTCTTGTGGGCCCCCTCTTATATTTTGATTGCTTTTCACTCCTGTATAATTAATGCGGGTATTGCCTTTCAGGCGGGAAAACTAATTAGAGGTTTCTCCCGGTCCTGTGCCTTCTATTTGTCTAGTTACTATATTAGAGGCCTAAAAAACAATAAAATCCTCCCACTATCCTAGCGGACAATTAAGGGGCATCCCGGGTAGCTGCACAGCGTAATTCCCATTGGTCATTGTGATACCAAAAATCACCATATGGAGGCTTCTCAGGATATTGTGCTCGGGGTCCCATCTGGGCAAGCCCGGCTGTGCGTGGTGTGTGGGGCATCCCCTGTAAGTGATGATGTGTGGGTCTGTGTACGCTGCGCCCAGCAGGCGCTTGCGCGGTACTCTGGGCTGCACTTGTCTGGGCCTGCGCCCACCATGTCTTCTTCCACCCCCCCTCGGTTGATCGTGACCCCCAGTGAGATTTATACTAGTGGGGAGTCTCAGCCTGATGTGTCTTCCAGGCAGGCCAACATTGAGAGGTTGATTGCTAGCTCTGTGGCCCGTAAGGCCCCAGCTAAAAGACGGCACTTGGCGCCTGCTGCGCCTGCCTACCCTATGGAGACGGAAGAATTCCTTGATTTGTCTGACTGTACCCTGCTTGAAGAGGGGGAGTTATTCTCAGATTCTGAATTTTCCGATGATCAGCATTTCCCTGGCGCTGATGCCGGCTCAGAGCATTGGAATGCTGATGACACCCATAGACTTTTGACTTAAATCTTTGAAGTACTTTCCATTTCTCTCCCTGCTGCGGCACCCAGGCAGCAGGGGGATTTGTTTGATACTACAAAGCCACGTTTGGAATTTCCAGAACAGGCTCATTTCCATAATCTGGTTCACAAGGAATGGAAGAGGCCTAGCCGGCTCCCTGGTATCCCTAATGGATGGGATAAAAGGTACCCTTTTTCCCCGGATGTGGTTAAATGTTGGTCAACTCCACCAGAGGTGGATGCTCCGGTCTTGGGGTTGTCTAATACTTCTGTGGTGCATTCCCCTGATTGCACTACCTTGAAGGTCTAGTGAGGACCGACGTATTGACCAGCTGGCTTCCCATGCCTTTGCCTGTGCGGGATCGGCCCTGCGCCCAGTCTGTGCTTCTGCTATTACTGCTGTGGCCATTAGGACTCTGGTCAAGGGCCTGTTAGAAGGCTATCCTGATGATTCTTCCAGTGCCGAATTTAGAGCCTTATCATAATGTGAGCTGTTTATTGCTTATATTCTTCCTGGCTTAGATGACACCATTAGGATGTGCAGCAGGACCTCGGCTCTGGTTGTGTCTATTCGCCGCTCGGTCTGGCTGCGCCAGTGGGCAGCTGACAATGCTGCTAAGGCTCTCACAGGGCTACACTTTAAGGGGCTGCGCCTTTTTGGTGACCGGTTGGACTTTTTGCAAAAGGAGGTAGGTTGCCCCAACGCAAAAGACTGCGGCCCTTTCGGGGTTCAGGTTCCTTTACCTCCTCCTTTCGTGGATCCAGGTCAGGGAGGGGGGTACCCTTTGCGGGGCACGGGTGATTTCTGGGGCAAGGGTAGAGGCAGTGCCCGTCACGGATCCTCCTGGGGATCTAAGCCCAAATCTGTCATTAAGCCCGCTCAGCCATGAAGGGGCGCCCTCACCCTTACGGGTGGGGGAACGGCTGCGGCTCTTCGCTCATGTCTGGAGACAACAGGTCTCAGACAGGTGGATTCTGGAGGTTGTGTCCTCCGACTATAAGCTAGAGTTCACGGCACGGCCCCCTCCAAGATTTCTCAGGTCTCGGATTCGTCTAGACCCCCTGGACGCTCAGGGTCTATTTCAAGCTGTACAGAAATTATTGGGTATGGGGGTCCTCTGTCCGGTCCCTCCGAGGGAGAGAGGTCAAGGTTATTATTCCAATCTTTACACAATACCCAAAAGGGATGGCTCTGTCAGGCACATCCTGGACTTAAAACTTTTCAACAGGTTCATCAGAACCAGACTCTTACGCATGGAGACCCTGCGCTCCGCGATCAGCTCCTTGCGCCCAGGGGACTTCATGACCTCCATAGACATCAAGGATGCTTACCTTCATGTGCCAGTCTTCCCAGGGCATCAGCGGTTCTCCAGGGCATCAGCGGTTTGCCCTGGAGGACCAGCACTACCAATTTGTGGCACTTCCCTTCGGTCTCACATCAGCCCCCAGAGTGTTCACCAAGGTACTGGCGGGAGTGATGGCCATCCTCAGAGCCGGGGGCATTCGCATTCTCACTTATCTGGACGACATTCTCATTACATCTCATTCTCTCCAGCAGGCGGAGTTGGATACCCAGATGGTGGTAACGGCCCTGGAAACGTTCGGATGGGTGATCAATTATCCCAAGTCCTCCCTCTCCCCGTCCCGGGTGACCCCCTTCCTGGGCATGAATCTGGATACCATTCAGGCCAGGATTTTTCTTCCTCAGCAGAAGGTGGATTCTCTTCAAGCTCTGGTTCATTCCATGCTGTCCAGCCCTCGCCCTTTCATCAGGCAAGGGATGCAATTGGTGGGACAGATGGTGGCCTGCTTCAAAGCAGTCCCTTACGCTCAATTTCACATGAGACCACTTCAGCTCCATCTCCTTTCAGTCTGGGACAAGAGTCCCCTGTCTTTGGATCAGGCCTTTGTTCTCTCTCCTCTGGTCCGGCGGTCCCTCCTATGTTGGGAGACGGTCACTACGGATGCCAGTCTGTCAGGTTGGGGGGGCTACTGGAGAGCCCTCCAATTCCAGGGGCTGTGGGGCCCTCAGGAGGCTCACGTCCTGGAGCTGAGGGCGATTCGGTTGGTAATGGCACAGTTGCCTCCTCACCTTCAGGGTCGGCCGGTACAGATTCGTTTCGACAATCAGACGGCGGTCGCCTATATCAATCATCAGGAAGGGACTCGGAGCAAGAGTGCCCCCAAGGAGGTGTCGATTCTGTCCTGGGCCGTGAACAATGTCCCGTGCATTTCAGCAGTTTATATTCTGGGAGTGGAGAATCTGGAGGCGGATTCCCTGAACAGGGGGACCGCTCGCTGGGGGGAATGGTCCCTCAACAGCGAGGTCTTCCTGTCCCTTTGTCACCGGTGGGGGAGGCCAGATGTGGATCTGTTTGCTTCTCGCCACAATCACAAGCTGCCAGCATTTGTTTCCCTGTCCCAGGATCCCCTGGCTCTGGCGGTGGATGCTCTGTCTCTGTCCTGGCAGGGTCTCGGTCTCCTGTACCTCTTCCCTCCGTTTCCTCTTCTGAGCAAGGTTCTGCGCAAGTTGGTTCAGGAGCGGGTGCCTGCCATTCTGGTGGCCCCCAGGTGGCCAAGACAGGTGTGGTTCGCCGACGTCATGAGGCTGGCAGTGGATCAGTAAGCTCTACCCTTAGTTCCGGACCTCCTCACTCAAGGAAATGCTGGCTTTGACGGCCTGGCTGCTGAAATCGCCATCTTGAAGGAGGAAGGTCTGTCTGATTCGGTGGTTCGTACTCTTGTCAGCGCTAGGAAGAAGTCCTCCTCCACTATTTACTATAGGACCTGGCGGACCTACATTGACTGGTGTGAGTCTAGGGCCTTTCCCTGTCGTGAGTTCTCCATTCCTAGGATCCTGGAGTTCCTGCAACATGGTTTGGATATGGGCTTTCAGCTCAGTACCTTGAAGGGTCACGTGTCCGCCTTGGCTGTATTCTAAGTGTGCCATACACTCCACTTTGATCTTCATGACATGTGGGTAATCTCCAGTAGAGGGCGAACTTCTGCAGAGATGAATATGCAAAAAAGAAAGCCCCTCCCGGTCCATATATACCTGGGACCTCCCACCAAATTCCCAGTTCCTTCTCTGTAGGGAAGGCGACAAGACAGAAGATGAAGACTTCTTTACTTACAGGTAAGGCGGGCGCGCCCGGCCGTCTATTGTCCCTATTACTGCCAGGACCCTTTCTAAATTGCCCCTATTTGAGCCTCCCAGCTTAGGCTGCGGGTCCTGGTGAAGGTAGGCAGCATCCTATGGGTGCGGAAGGAGCACTGCTCCACCGTGAGACCTCACTATGGGGTAGGCGGTTATCCAGGTTTTTGGTGATCCTGGTGTGGGATGCCCCGTCCCTCTATGCTTATGACCGGATTCTGTCAGGGTTCCCCCCCCTTCTGGGTCCCTTACTCCCCTCCAGGGGCGTTAATTCGTTTTTCGTTCTCCCATGCCCCTGTGTGTGGGGGTGTGTGATTTCACTGTGCGTGTGTGTGTGACTGACAGTGTGTGCCCCCTTTGGCGCGATTCTGTGGCTCGTTTCTAGGGGATCCGCGTTGCTGGGAGGGGGGCGTGGCCTGGCGAGCACGCTTTCTGCGCTGGCCCGCCCTCCCCCTTCTCTCCTTCTTCCTGCATGAGGCACTTCTCGGGGGCCATTTTGATGCTGGTTCTGAGCTGTGCTCCGAGTGGTAAGGTCCGGATGGCCACTTACTTAGCTTATGTGGGGGCCCCTCTCTAGCGGGGGGGGGGGGGGGGGCCCCACTGATTGCTGGCATGTGTGTGTGTTTTTGTGTTGGTTACGCATGTCTGGCTGGGATACAGATAGATAGAGATAGATAGATAGATATATATATAATTATATATACAATTAGGTATGTGTTATTGCCTTATATATGTAGGATTGCACTTATGTTGCCTGTTTGTGTGTTACAGATTGCATTGTATATGTGCATATTAAGGGGTTCCTCCTGGTCCTGGGGTCCCTAGTGTAAATTTGTTCACCTCAAATCCTCCCACCGGGACTTTTAAGGGGCATCCCGGGTTGCTTAGGCGTAAATTCCCTGCGGTCTTGCGACTGACCACAAAAATTCACCATATGGAGGCTCCGCAGGATACTGGGCTCGGGCTCCCTCTGGGACAATCTGGGCCATGTGTTGGGTGTGGGGTATCCCTTACGGGGGAGAATGTGCTGATCTGTATACCATGCGCACAAAAGACCATAACGCGGCAGTCTGGTACCCAGCCTTCTGGGTCGGCTCCTCCCGCTTCATCGCCTTCCCCTCCCCACCTTATCCGTCACTCTCTGATGTTTGGGCTAGGTTGGCCAGCATCGAGAAAATTATTGCTAGCACGGTGGGCAAGAAGGCCCAGGCTAAAGAGAGACATTTGTCGTCGGCCCAGCCATTGTGGAATGTTGATGACGATTCCATTGATTTGTCAGATTATTCCCCGTTAGAGGAAGGGGAATTGTATCAGGAAACAGAGGCTGACTATGTTCAGTCTGGGGATGCCGATGTCGGGCAGGCGCTGGGGGATGCCGTAGATACGGCCACTGTTTTGTCACATTTATTGGAGGTGTTGGATATTGAACCGCATGAGGCGCCCCCTCTGAAGAAGGAATTTTTTGGGGCCCGCAAGCCCTGTCTGGAATTCCCTACCCAGGGTCACTTTGATGCGCTGATCCTTAGAGAATGGGAGAGGCCCAGTCGGCTTCCTGGTGTTCCTCAGGGATGGGATAAGAAGTATCCTTTTCCGGTGGAGGCGGTTAAGCACGGGTCTTCTCCTCCCGAGGTTGACGCGCTAGTTTTAGGTTTGACCAACTCTTCTGTGCTGAACACCCCTGACGCCACTTCCCTTAAGGATGGTGAGGATAAGCGCCTTGATCAGATGGCGTGCCACGCATTTGCCAACGTGGGCTCGGCCCTGCGGCCTGTTAGTGCATCTGCCCTGGTGTCGCTTGATACCAGGTCTCTTATCAGGGACTGGCTGAATTGAACAGTTTGATCCAGCTTGCGCTGAGTTCGCTATCCTTAAGAGATGCAAATTGTTCATGGATTTTGTCATGGCTGCGATGGAAGATTCTATTGTCGTGTGTAGTAGGACTTCAGCCTTACTGGTGGCTATGCGCAGATTGGTCTGGCTCCGCCAGTTGACAGCGGACGTTGGGGCCAAGAAGTCGCTCACAGCTCTTCCCTTCTTGGGTTCGTGGCTGTTTGGAGATAAATTGGACGCTGGTGCTAAAGAAGGTAAGTTACCTCAGCGGAGGAAACAGCGCCGCCCCTTTCGGGGGGCTGGCTCGTTCACTCCTTCCTTTCGAGGGGCCAGAACAGCTAGGAGTTTGGCCTTCTCGGGTGTCAGGAGCTCGTCCTGGAACAGAGGCAGAGGTCGGGCACGTCCCGCGGCTACCTGGGGTTCCAAGCCCAAGCCTGCCGTTAAACCGGCTCAGCAATGAAGGGGCGCACTCACCCGCCAGGGTGGGGGGACGGCTGCGGCTCTTCTTCCAGGTCTGGGCCCGGGAGGTCACAGACAATTGGATCTTGGAAGTGGTCTCCTCCAGATACAAACTGGAGTTCGAGTACTGGCCGCCCCCAAGATTCTTAAGGTCTCGGGTGCCCTCGGACCCTCAGGCTGCACAGGGGCTCCTGCTAGCAGTGAAAAACCTTCTGGACATGGGGGTTATATGCCCGGTGCCTCCGTCGGAGAGAGGCAGGGGTTACTACTCCAACCTTTTCACGGTTCCCAAAAAGGAGGGTTCGGTGAGACCCATTCTAGATCTCAAGGTTCTCAACAGGTTTATCAGAGCCAAAAAGTTCCGCATGGAGACTCTGCGCTCGGCTATCAATTCCCTTCGCCAAGGGGATTTTATGACATCCATAGACATCAAGGATGCGTATCTGCATGTTCCGAGTTTTCAGGCACATCAGAGATTCCTCCGGTTTGCGGTGGAGGATCAACATTATCAGTTTGGAATCGAGCAACCTGTTGAAGGGCAGATCCTTTCTGGTCCCTTGTTGGGAGACTGTTACCACGGATGCCAGCCTGTTGGGCTGGGGAGGTTATTGGAAAAGTCATCAGTTCAGCGGGGTGTGGGGTCCTCGGGAGGCTCACACCCCCATCAATGTCTTGGAGCTCAGAGCCATCCGACTGTTTCTGGCTCGGCTGACCTCACATTTACGGGGTCTACCGGTTCAGGTTCGTTCAGACAACCGAACAGCGGTAGCTTACATCAATCACTAGGGAGGGACTCGCAGCAGGAGTGCCCTCAGGAAAGTCTCTCTGATCCTGCACTGGGCGGAGAGCAATGTTCCTTGCATTTCGGCAGTCTACATTCCGGGAGTGGAGAACACGGAGGCGGATTCCCTGAGTAGGGGATCCTCTAGCCAAGGAGAGTGGTCTCTCAACCCCGAGGTTTTTCTGGATCTTTGCCGCAAGTGGGGGACTCCGGAGGTGGATCGCTTTGCCTCGAGGCACAATCACAAACTTCCGGCCTTTGTGTCTCTTTCTCAGGATCCTCTGTCTCTGGCAGTGGATGCCTTGTCACTGGCTTGGAAGGAGTTGGGTTTTCTGTACCTGTTTCCACCCGTCTCCATGCTGGGCAAGGTAGTTTGCAAACTGGTTCTAGAAGGGGCACCAGCGATTCTGGTGGCTCCAAGGTGGCCAAGAAGGGTTTGGTACGCAGACATGGTACGGATGGCCGTAGATCAGTACCGGCTTCCCTTGTTGCTGGATCTGCTATTTCAGGGTCATCTACTTTACCCCAATTTACAAACGCTGGCTTTGACGACTTGGCTGCTGAAACCATCTTGAAAGAGGAAGGTTTGTCTGAGGCTGTTGTTCAGACCTTGATTAGGGCTAGGAAGCGGTCTTCTTCTGGCATTTACTATAGGACTTGGAGGTCCTATATTGATTGGTGTGAGGCTAGGGCCTTGCCTTGCAGGGTGTTTTCGATACCCAGGATTTTGGAGTTTCTTAAGCATAATCTGGATCTTGGGTTCCAGCTTAGTACTTTGAAGGACAGGTTTCTGCTCTGTCGGTTTTCCTCCAGAGGGCTTTTGCCCTCTGTTCGGCGTGTCTCTGAGTTGGCGGCTCTGTCGATTCAGGCCCCTTACTTTGAGAGACACCAGGATAAGGTGTTTTTTCGTTTTAAGCCAGATTTCCTTCCTAAGGTGGTGTCTGCTTTCCACCTCAATCAGGATATTGTTCTCCCTTCCTTGTGTCCTAAGCCTAACAATGACAAGGAGAGGGTTCTGCACAATTTGGATGTTGTTCGCTGTGTGAAGTACTATTTGGTGACTACTTCTTCCTTCCGCAAGACGAACGCTTTTTTCGTGGTGCCC
The DNA here is from genome assembly GCA_027917425.1 of Gastrophryne carolinensis. NCBI lineage: Eukaryota > Metazoa > Chordata > Amphibia > Anura > Microhylidae > Gastrophryne > Gastrophryne carolinensis. The sequence continues at coordinate 80,460,546 of CM051239.1, read as the reverse complement.
TGCGGGCCCAGGAAAGGTTTGACGCCTGCTAAGTCTACGATTAGCAAATGGATTAGTCAGGCCATTGTTGGGGCCTATTCTGCAAAGGGGAGGACTCCTCCTTTTAGGGTCACTGCGCACTCTACTCGTGCGGTTGGTGCGTCCTGGGCTTTTCAGCACCAGGCTTCTGTTGAACAAGTTTGTAAGGCTGCTACTTGGTCTTCCATTCATAGTTTTTCCAAGTTTTACAAGGTTGATGTGCGGGCTTCAGCGGATGCTGTTTTTGGCCGTAAGGTTCTGCAAGCTGCAGTGGTTTGAGTTGGTACATTACTGTTTCTGGTTCCCACCCATGACGGACACTGCTATTGGATGTCCCACATGTCATGAAGATCGAAGTGGAGTGTATGGCACACTTAGAATAATACAGTTTTGTGAGTACTCACCTTTAAAACGGGTATTATGAGTGTGCCATACACTCCACTTCGCCCCACCCCTTTTTTTCAGGTATTCTGGGGCTTTTATATGGTGAACCATTGGTTTTGATTGTTAGGTTATAATTGGTTCTTCCTGGTCCCCTTACTGCTCTTTTACACTGGGAATTTGGTGGGAGGTCCCAGGTATATATGGACCGGGAGGGGCTTTCTTTTTTGCATATTCATCTCTGCAGAAGTTCGCCCTCTACTGGAGATTACCCACATGTCATGAAGATCGAAGTGGAGTGTATGGCACACTCATAATACCCGTTTTAAAGGTGAGTACTTACAAAACGGTATTTTTCTTCCTGAGGTCTTGCGCCCCCCCCTGCAAACCCATGGTACCGGTCTGGGATTTGAATTTGGTTTTGTCCGCCCTTCAGGGTCCTCCTTTTGAACCTGTGCATGAGGCTGCCTTGTCTCTCCTTACCCTGAAGGTTGCCTTTTTGGTGGCTATCTCCTCTGTCCGGCGTGTTTCTGAGTTGGCGGCTCTGTCGATTCAGGCCCCCTACTTTGAGAGACACCAGGACAAGGTGGTTTTCCGTTTTAAACCAGACTTCTTACCTAAGGTTGTCTCTGCCTTCCATCTCAATCAGGATATTGTGCTTCCTTCCTTGTGCCCTAATCCTGGTAATCCCAAGGAGAGGGCCTTGCACTCTCTGGATGTTGTCAGGAATTTGAAATACTACCTGGTGGCTACTGCTCCTTTCAGAAAGATGGACGCCTTGTTTGTGGTTCCATCGGGTCCCAAGAAGGGGTTGGCTCCTGCTAAGTCTACTATTAGCAAATGGATCCCTCAGGCCATTGTTTAAGCCTATTCTACTAGGGGGACGGATCCTCCTTTCAGTGTTACTGCTCATTCTACCCGTGCTGTTGGGGCTTCCTGGGCCTTCCAGCACCAGGCTTCTGTTGAACAAATTTGTAAGGCTGCTATGTGGTCTTCTGTTCATACCCTTTCCAAGTTTTACAAGGTTGATGTTCGGGCTTCAGCGGATGCTGTTTTTGGCCGTAAGGTTCTGCAGGCGGCAGTGGTTTGAACTGCGCATTGTTGCTTTTTTTTGGGATCCCCACCCTTTTTTGTGGACACTGCTATTGGATGTCCCAGATGGTATGAGTCATTATCTGGAGCAGGACATGCTGCATACTTAGAATAATACAATTCTGTGATTACTCACCATGTAAAATTGGTATTATAAGTATGCAGCATGTCCTGCTCCATCCCACCCTGATTACTTTATTCTTGGATCCTCCTTATGGTGATTTGTTACTTGTTAACATGGTTAAATTTGTTATTGGCTTCTCCTGGTTCCCTTACTGCTTTGTTATACTAGGGAATTAGTGGGAGGTCCTGGGTATATATGAACCGGGAGGGCCCTCTTTTTTGCCATCTCTGCAGTAAAGCGCCCTCTTGTGGACTATATCCCAGATGTTATGAATCATTATCTGGAGCAGGACGTGCTGCATACTTATAATACCAATTCTACAAGGTGAGTTATCACAGAATTGTAATTTTTTTTTATTTTTTTTTGTCAGGGTGTGACATTTAAAGTAGAAAATAATAATTTGGTTATTGCTCGAATTCTTCACGGTGGAATGATTGATCGCCAGGGTCTTCTACATGTGGGGGACATTATTAAAGAAATCAATGGACATGAAGTGGGACATAATCCAAAAGATTTACAAGAACTGCTGAAGAGTATTAGTGGTAGTGTGACACTGAAGATACTTCCAAGCTACAAGGATACGATTTCTCCTCAGCAGGTTGGTGCCGTATGCAAAACATGACACTTGTGCTTCTTCCACCTTTTATTCTTTTCTGTCAGTGTTCATCTCTGGTCTGTATAGTATTTGATCTAACCCCAAAGTATGACTGAAATACAGAAAAAAAAGTTTTTTTTTATAGGATTCGTAACATGTTTTTCTCAGTACAGTTAAGAATGCAATTCATATTTTTGGTTTAGGAATAGCAATATTCTATGGGCTATTCCTAGCAATATAATAATAATCTCTTTTCTCTGTTGCTATGTGTGCTAGGCACTGTCCTCCTAGAAAAGACTTTTACAATATGCTTCCAAATTGTTTTTTTTCCCCCACATAACACCATGCGTACTCTTTAAAGTGGACCAACACCCAGGATTTTGACTATCCTGGGTATTGGTCCACTTCCCCGGGGCACCCCGATTTGGGGTGCCCCGCTGCCTGAAACCCCCCCAAACACCCCGAAAACTCACCTCTCCACGCTCCCACGTGAGTGCGCTGTCCAATGCCCGCCGACGGACAAGTGACGTCCGTCGAAGGACAAGGGATCGCGCCCGCCGCCGCCTCCCACCCGTCACTCTTGACGTGTGCGCGCCGGCCATTCAGAGAAGGCCGGCGCGGGCGCGCGCACGTCTAGAGGAGCGCGAGAGAAGCTGCGGCGGCGGAAGCAGCGGCTGGTGAGGTAAGGATTTTTCGGGGTTTTGGGGGGGTTACACCCCGCGGGACATCCCGATCTCGGATGTCCCGCGGTGTGTGAGGTGATCGGCCCGGGAATCTTATAGATTCCCGGGCCGATCACCCCTGGGTGTTGGCCCACTTTAAAAGGCAATTGTTAACCCATGCAGGTGCACAAGCATGCACCCCCCTATAACCTCATATTGCACACATACTCCCCTTGCAGCTCCTGCATCCAGCTTGATTTTGTCTTGATGGAACCCACCTTGTCTGATTGGCATAGGTTGTTCTCAAGTAATGCTAAGTTTTAAAACCCTGGAGTCGGCCGATGGACATGCAGGGGATTAAGGATTATAGTAGAAGATTTTTTTTTTTTACCTGGACAATGACTTTAAAGCATGGCAGCAGTGGTGCAGTGTAGAAAAAGCAGGTTTTGGGTGTTGTCAAGGATATATGCTTTGCAGGTCAGGAAAGGCTACAGTTATAATTGGGTACGAAAAGCTGAAGGGGGGGGCTCTTGGATTGTAAGTCTTGGTTTGCAAATTCCTTCCCATCTGCTCTTCTGTTCACAGCCCAGGTAATGGCCGTAATCTAAAAGATTCCAGTGCCGGCCGCTAGCCTGCCCCCAGGACATCCTATACCGGATTCCCTGCTGCCACGGCATCTTCGTCTTCGCTGGCGGCCAATATTTTGTGATACTGGTAAATTAAGAGTTGCTGCTCTGGCAGAACTTTAGTCCTCTGCATTTATTGTTTTAAGGCAATATCATGGTCAGAATTTGATTACTAATAGAATCCTATACATGATGCTTATTATGTGCTTGTTGCACTGCATTGGTTAACTAGATCTCTGAATCCAGGCTCGCAGGCATATTTACATCTCGGTCTTAGATTATTTGTGTAAAATAGTGCTGTAACATAAAGTGCTCTAGTGTAATGGTACATTTTAATAATTGCATAACCTGCTACTCCAGCTTTCACCTCTGATTTTGCTGGAAGTACCAGAGTGTTAAACTAATTTGTTCTAGCGCTAATTTGTTCTAGCGCTTGGCATGCCAGTGATAAAGGCAGCAACAACTGATGCTTCCAGTCTTAGAAGATGGTCTAAACTAATCAATATGCCCCTCTGTTGTGGACAGACAAAGCTTTTATCTGCTTACCGCCTAGTGCTTTTCTAAATGTAGTGACCTTTTAAATTGCAACATATTCCATCCAGATTTGTATGGGTCTCCTATATTCATTTTAGTTATACTAGATAATTGTCAAAAAGCATTAAAGCAGAACAAAACCCATTTTTCCCAGTGTCCTGTTTAGGTCGCTCCATTTCTGACATGTGGGTAATCCGCCACAAGGTGGCGCAGTGACTGCAAGATGAAAATCAAAGCTCCTCCCGGCTCCATATAAGGCAACTGTCTCCCAAAATTCCCCAGAATTCTTCTTGCAGTCTGACTGCGAAGATCGTGCTATTACTCTCTCTGGATATCGCAGGCGAGCGGGCATCTCAAGCCTGTCAGCCACTGCATTATTATTTCCTCCGTCATCTGGGGCCTCCCAGCCTTGGCTACGGAACAGGTGACGGTAGGGGAACGCCGAGGGTCAGGCGTTCGGCAGAGCTATGCTCCTGAAGGGTAGCCGGCCATAGGCAATGGTGAGCCTATATGGGGGGGGGAGGAACCACCTAGGGACCCTTCATTACCGCATGTCACCCACAAGCTTTATTGATATTTGTATGTATGTTTTAACTGGTTTCACGTTTTGCTTGTACTCACCTCCCTCGTTCCTGTCTCCCCTCACCTCTCCTCCTGTCAGGTGCTGTGAGGGGGGGGGGGGGGGGCGCGGGCCCCTGCAGAAGCCGACGGGCAGCCGTCCTGTGTGGGCGCCTGCCTCACTGTGCGGGCGCGAGATAGCGCTCCGCGGCGGAGAGGGGCCTCCTCTGACTGCCTCTTTCCCTTCACTGGCGCCCGGAGTTTGTGTGCTGTGGAGGGGACGGGGCAGCGGGATGACTAGTTCCGCCCCATCGGTGCGCGGCCCGCCCCTCGAGGTGCTTCTAACGGCCCAGATCGGCGCCATTGTCTCGTGCCTGCGTGCGCTCTGACAAGCGCTGCTCTCTCCCTCCTGCCCTTCGCATCTGGAGGTCACCCCTCGATAGTGGCTGCACTGCCTCTTCCAGGATCAGTCTCTGCACTTGGCTCTTCTGTCTACGCTGCGGTCTGCGAGTCTTTTTCCTTGTCATCTCTGCCATGCATGTGCTGTGGTATGCTCATGGTTTTTCCCTTTGTGTCTTCCAGACGGGTCCCATTATACTCAGAATTGTGGTTCCTCCCAGTCTTGTCCACCCCCCCCCCCCCCCTCTGCAGTCTCTATTCTTGAAGGGACCTATTAGAGGGACTAAACTGGGGATTGTCCGGGTTTGGGCCATCAGTGCCTTGTAACCTGTTTCCTGTTGCTACTAATCACCATAATGGAGGCTTCTGGGGATAGTGAGCTAGGGGCCCCCTCAGGGTAGGTTAAGCTCTGTCTCATGTGAGGTACATGCCCTCTGAGCGGTCTCAGCGCAGTTTGTGTACCTTGCGCCAAGAGCGTTATTCTGGAGCAGGATAGGGCGGGCGCTTCTGTCCCCAGCCCTATTCTACCTGCGGCCTCGCTAACACCCCTGCACCTGCATTTAGCTCCCAGTGAGGGGGAAACCAGCAGGGGGTCTCAAACGGATTTGGTGCTCCGAGTGGCCAGCATAGAGAGACAATTATCATGCTCGGTTGCCGGCAAGGCCGCGAGTAAGAAGCAGCATATTGAGCCAGGTTATTTGCTTTTTGCTGACGATGATGATTATGAGGTTTTTGGTGGTCGGGACTCCATGGAGAAGGGTGAGTTGTTTCATGACTCTGACTCCTCAGGGGATCGACCGGGTGGCTATGGCAGCGATCCTGGGTTTTCCTCGGGCGAGGATTTGTGGCTCCCTGATGACATGGAGAAGTTATCTGTGGTATTTGAGACCTTGCACATTGTACCCCCGAAGGCGGCCAAAAAGAAGCAGGGAGATTTATTTCAGCCTGAGAAACGTCGTCTTGTTTTTCCTGAACAGGGCCACTTCTCCAAAATGGTTTTTAAGGAATGGGAAAGGCCTAATAAATTACCGTCGGTGCCTAAGGGCCTGGGCAGACGTTATCCTTTCTCTGAGGACTTGATTCGCCTTTGGTCCCATCCCCCGGAGGTGGATGCTCCTGTTCTGGGGCTCTCCAATACCACGGTTATGCCGTTACCCGATACTGCTTCCTTGCGTGACCCTGCTGACCGGCGCATGGATCAGCTGGCTTGTCACGCCTTCACCTTTGTGGGTGCTGGCCTTCGTCCGGTTTGTGCCTCGGCCATTGTTTCCCTAGCCATCAAGAAGAAGGTGAAACGTCTTGTTGATATCGCCAGATCTCGCAAGAGGGCGGAGGAGTAGAAGGATCTCCTATCCTGCGCGGACTTTATTGCTTTTATAGCCTCGGCCATGGACAATAGCGTCTCTTGGCGGCAGGGCTTTGGCCCTGCTGGTTGCGCTCCATTGCTCTATCTGACTGCGGCAGTGGGCAAGAAATCGCTCACTAGTATTCCCTTTTTGGGGCTTCGGTTATTCGGGGAGCGTTTGGATCTCCTGACGAAGGATGGGAGACTCCCTCAGCGACGGAAGCCTGTGCAGCCCTTTCGGGGCCCTTCTACTTTTCGCTCCTTTTGAGGAGGAAGAGGCTCTTCCTTTTCAAGTGGCCGCAGAGATTCCTGGGAACGAGGTAGGTCCCGTGGCCGACCCAATCCCTCTTGGGGATCCAAGCCCAAGCCCCCTGCCAAGACCCCTCAGGCATGAGGAGGCGCCCTCACCCATTCGGGTGGGGGGATGGCTTCTGCTATTTGCTCACGTCTGTAAACAGCATGTCTCGGATCGGTGGATCCAGGAGTTGGTTTCCTCCGGTTACAAAATAGAGCTGGCAGCTTGGCCGCCCCCAAGATTTCTTCAGTTGCGGATATCCCAGAACCCATTTACGGCGCAAGGTCTAAGAATGGCTGTTCAATGCCTTCTGTTATCCGAGGGGATTTGTCCGGTGCCACACCCATAGCGAGGTCGAGGGTTCTATTCCAATCTTTTCACGGTACCCAAGAAGGACGGTACTTTGAGGCCTATCCTGGACCTGAAGGGTCTCAACAAGTTTGTTAGAGTAAGACATTTTCGCATGGAGACCTTTACGGTCTGTGGTGAGTTCGCTTCGGCTGGGCAACTTCATGACCACGGTGCATATCAGGGATGCTTACCTGCACATTTCTATATTCCAGGGACATCAGAAGTTCCGAAGGTTCGCGCTGGAGGATCAGCACTACCAGTTTGTGGCGCTACCGTTTGGGATATCCTCAGCCCCCCAGGTGTTCACCAAGGTGCTGGCGGGCGTTATGGCCCTCTTGAGCCAGGGCATTCGTGTTCTTTCTTATCTGGACTTTCTGTTTGTTGCTCAATCTCTTCAGCAGGCCGAGAGCGACACCCAGACTGTATTGTCCACTCTCGAGGATTTCGGATGGGTGATCAATTACCCCAAGTCTTCGATCACTCCCTCATTGGGGAGGTCCTTCCTGGGAATGATGTTGGACACCTCTCAGGTCAAGGTTTTCCTCCCCCAGCAGAAAGTGGAGGGTCTTCAGACGCAGATGCAGGCCTTACTGTCGTGCCAGCGACTATCCATCCGTCTGGGGATGAAGCTGGTGGGTCTCATGGTGTCATGTTTCAAGGCTGTGCCCTTTGCTCAGTTCCACATGAGGCCTCTTCAATTGAAAGTTTTGACCATTTGGGACTGGACACATGAGTCCCTGGAGCGGGAATTCTCAGTCTCCTCTGGCCAGGCGGTCCCTCTCATGGTGGTTTGACTCCAGAAATCTTCTAGTGGGCAGGTCCTTTCTGACTCCTTGCTGGGAGATTGTCACTACAGACGCCAGTCTGACCAGCTGGGGAGGTTTTTGGCAATCGCTGAAGTTCCAGGGCCAGTGGGGTCCACAGGAGGTCCATTTGCCTATCAATCTTTTGGAGCTGAGAGCGTTCCGGTTGGTTCTTTTTCATTTGACTCCCCATCTACGGGGTCGTTCGGTCCAGGTTCGCTCGGACAATCAGACGGCTGTCGCCTACATCAATCACCAGGGCGGGACTCGGAGCAAGCGAGCCCTCAAGGAAGTGACCCAGATCCTGACTTGGGCGGAGGAGAATGTTCCCTGCATCTCGGCAGTTTACATCCCCGGGGTGGAGAACCAGGAGGCAGACTCCCTGAGCAAGGGGGCCTGGGAGAATGGTCTCTCAGCAACAAGATCTTTCACGCTCTGTGTTGTCGCTGGGGTCAGCCGGATGTGGACCTGTTTGCGTCCTGACACAATCACAAGCTTCCATGGTTCATCTCTCTATTATTATTATTGTTTATTTATATAGCGCCATAATCTTCCGTAGCGCTTTACAAAGTAGTAATTACAGACAGGGTAGAAACATACGTTACATATACTATTTCAAATGCAGTTTTACAGAGTTGACAATGGATCCCTGCCCTTGCGAGCTTACAGTCTAAAGGAAGAGGGGTGAAGACGAGGGGGAAGGATCACAAACAGTATTGAGCTTTGTGGCATGTGCCCTTTAGAAGATCTTAAGGGCGCCTTTGAAGGTTTTGAGGGTTGTGGAGTGGCGGATTGGGTGCGGGAGGGCATTCCAGAAGATTGAAGTTGCATGTGAGAAGTCCTGGAGGCGAGCGTGAGAGGAGTTGACCAGGGTGGAGGACAGGAGAAGGTCGGCAGAAGAGCGGAGGCTGCGTCTAGGTTGATACTGTTGGATTAGAGATGAGATGTAGGGAGGGCCCTGGTTGGAGAGAGCTTTGTATGCGAGAGTTAGAGTTTTGAACAGGGTTTGCTGTGGGACTGGCAGCCAGTGTAGGGATTGGCAGAGAGGCTCAGAACTGGAGGAGCGAGAGGAGAGATGGATGAGGCGAGCAGCAGAGTTCAGGATAGATTGGAGGGGTGGCAGTCTGTTAGTTGGTAAGCCACAAAGAAGGATGTTGCAGTAATCCAGACGGCATATGACAAGGGCGTGCACTAGCATTTTAGTGGTGTCAGGTGAGAGGAAAGGACGGATGCGGGAGATGTTTTTTAGTTGGAGGCGACAGGTGGTGGCCAGGGAGTGAATATGTGGTTTGAAAGAGAGGGCAGAGTCCAGAATGACTCCCAGGCACCGAGCTTGGGGAGTTGCTGTTATTGTGTAATTGTTGACAGAAATAGACGTGTTAGAGAGGGGAGGGGAGTTAGAGGGTGGGAAAATGACCAGTTCTGTCTTGTCCATGTTTAGCTTGAGGTAGCGAGATGACATGAATGAAGAAATAGCTGAGAGGCAGTTGGGGAGGCGAGATAGAAGAGAGGAGAGATTGGGGCCTGAGAGATATTTCTGAGTGTCATCCACATAGAAGTGGTATTGAAAGCCTAGTGAAGTTATAAGTTTGCCAAGGCCATGGGTGTAGACTGAGAAAAGTAGGGGGCCTAGGACAGAACCTTGCTGCACACCAACAGAAAGGGAATGTGAGGATGAGACTGTGTGTTAGAATAGAATACACTGAATGATCTATCGGAGAGGTAAGAGGTGAGCCAAGAGAGTGCAAGCCCTTGAACCCCAAGAGAGGAGAGAATATCAAGAAGCAGAGAGTGGACGACAGTATCAAAGGCTGAGGAGAGGTCAAGAAGGATGAGGATGGAGTAGTGACCAATGCTTTTGACAGTGAGCAGATCATTGGTGACTTTGGTGAGGGCAGTTTCAGTGGAGCAGTTACGGCGGAATCCTGATTGTAAGGGGTCAAATAAGTTGTTAGTGGATAAGTATTGTGACAGTTCTGAGTGGACATGTTGTTCAAGAAGTTTGGAGGAGAAAGGGAGTAGTGAGATAGGGCGGTAGCTGGAGAGGGGTTGAGAGAGGGTTTCTTGATTATCGGAGTAACAACTGCATGTTTGTAGGAAGAAGGAAAGGTACCAGTGGGGAGAGAGAGGTTGAATATGGAGGTTAAGGCTGGAGTGAGGGATGGAGACAGTTGAGGAATAAGGTGGGATGGAATAGGATCGAGGGAGCAGGTAGTCAGGTGGGCCCTAGAAATGAGAGAGGTTAGTCCAAGCTCAGTTATTGGAGTGAAGAAAGTAAGTGAGTAAGGCAGGGGGATTGTTTGAAGTGGTGAGGGATTCTGAGGGGCAAAGCCAAGTCGAATGTTGTCAATTTTTTCTTTGAAGAATGTAGAAAATTCTTCTGCTGTTATTTGGGAGGTTGGAGGAGGAGGTGGTGGGCGGAGTAAGGAACTGAAAGTGTTGAAGAGTTGTTTGGGATTCCGGGCTTGTGCAGAAATCGGTGAAGAGAAATAAGCTTGCTTAGCAGATGAAAGGGCCATCCTGAGTTCCTGAAGGGCTTGTTTGTAGAATAGAAAGTCATGATTGGCTTTGGTTTTTCTCCATCGCCGTTCAGCAGCTCGAGACAGCTGTTTCAAACTGGTTGTGCTTGCATTTAGCCCGGGTTGGGGGTTTTTGGTGCGGGACGGCTATAGGTGAGGGGGGCGACAAAGTCCAGAGCTGAGGAGAAAGTATTATGGTAGTGTGATGATGCATCATCTATGTCCGTGAATGAGGTCAAGGTCTGAAGAGGTTGAAGTGAGGCAGAAAAGAACTGAAGGTCTAGGTTTCTTAAGTTCCTGCGTTGAGTTGTGGGTTTGTGTGGAGGGGGGTTTGCAGGCATTGGAGAGAGGGTCATAGTCAGCAGATTATGGTCAGGGAGGGGGAGCAAAGAGGACGAGAGGTTTGATACAGAGCAGAGGTTAGAGAAGAGGAGGTCAATTGTGTGGCCGTCTTTGGGTGGGTGCAGTAGACCATTGCTTGAGGCCGAAAGATGAGGTTAGTGACAGTAGTCTGGTGGTAGCAGGGTTGCTAGTGTCAACAGATATGTTAGTCACCCATGATGATTGCAGGGATGTCTGTGGACAGGAAATGAAGGAGCCAGGTAGAAAAGTGGTCAAAGAAAAGAGTAGTAGTTCCAGGAGGGCGGTAGATGACTGCGATTTTCAGGTTACAGGGAGAATATAAACGGACACAGTGAACTTCAAAAGATGAGAAGGATAGAGATGGCAAGGCAGGGAGTGGGTTAAAGGAGCAGAGTTTGGATAGAAGGATGCCCACACCCCCACCCTGTTTCTTGTTGGATCTGGGGGTGTGGCTGAGATGTATGTAGTCCCCCATGTGAGAGGGCAGCGGGTGAAGCTGTGTCTGATGGGGTCAGCCATGTTTCTGTGAACCCCATGTAGGTAAAAGAGTTAGAGAGAAACAGGTTGTGAATATAGGTGAGTTTATTGTGCACTGAGCGTGCATTCCACAGTGCGCAGGTGACAATGGCGGGAAGGGATGGAGAGTGACTAAGCTGTATCAGATTAGATAGGTTGCGTGTGTATCCCGGTTTAACACAGTTGTAGACTTTTGGCTTTGATGAAAAATGAATAGTTATGGAGGGGGGGGGGGGGGGGGGGAGTGGGCCTGGATTAGGACTGATGTCTCCGGCGGCAAGCAAGAGTAAAAGGAGAGAGAAGAGATGGTTGTGGCTTTTGTGCTTGGATATAGAGGTGGTGTGTGATTTTGCCAAGGAAAGGAATTCGTGAGCAGAGAGGTAGGGGGAGGAGAGAAGAGAGGGGGAGATATATAGGGACTTACCAGGAGCAGGGGGGATACTGTGAGCCTAGGATTCTGAGGGTAAGAGGAAGCAGTGTGATGAGGTAGAAGGTAATCATTTTAGTTGATGCTGGGCTATTCAGACAAGCAGTATCCGGTGCAGGTTTCCTTCAGGTTGAATTCAGGTTAAATTCGCTGCAGACTTAGAAGGAGTCAGACTTGGAAAGGAGTCTGAATTGCAGCCATGGTGGCTTTGCAGCCACTGCCACTCTATATGAAATTTCTAAGTGCAATTGATTAGCTCATGCACAACATTTGGGCCTAAAGGATGGGGCTAGGTCAGTCCTAAAAGTTTGGTCAGGGAGGGCACATAAGGTAATAAAACTTCAAATGGAATGTTGCTAGATGCTATGGTTCAGTGAACACACAAGGGGCAATATTGGTCAGTTTAAATTTAGGAGATAGTAACAGATGATAGTATCACAAATATATATATGGGCAGAGGAACCAGATGGGGCATTCAAAAAATTACATAACTCTAAATAAGGCATATGCACAATTAAGATGACAAGGGAAAAATCAAGTTTTAAATAGTGAATCTGATGAGAGAATGGCAGCCGGTATTACACAGGCAGGAAAGGGTCTAAAGTTGCTGTGAGATCAAAATGCGTACCAGGATGAGAGAATGGCAGCAGGTATTACACAGGCAGGAAAGGGTTAAAAGTTGCTGGTGAGATCAAAATGCGGACCAGGATGAGAGAATGGCAGCAGGTATTACACAGGCAGGAAAGGGTTAAAAGTTGCTGGTGAGATCAAAATGCGTACCAGGATGAGAGAATGGCAGCAGGTAATACACAGGCAGGAAAGGGTTAAAAGTTTCTGGTGAGATCAAAATGCGTACCTGTGAATGAGAGAGGAGACATATCAGAATGCAGGTGGTGATGATATGGAGGAAGAGTGGTGTGGTTCTGGGTCCATAGAGTGAATTCAGGTTAAATTCGCTGCAGACTTAAGGAGTCAGACTTGGAATGGAGTCTGAATTGCAGCCATGGTGGCTTTGCAGCCACTCTATATGAAGTTTCTAAGTCAAGAGATCCTCTGGCCTTCGCCACGGACACTCTGGCAATTCCTTGGACAGAGTTCCGTCTTCTTAGCACCTTTCCTCCTTTTCCGCTCCTGGGTAGAGTGCTGCGCAAGATTGCCCAGGAGGGGGTACCAACCATTCTGGTGGCTCCTCGTTGGCCGAGGCGGTGTTGGTTCGCGGACATAGTTCAGATGTTGGTGGATCGATACGTCATGCTGGATGATCCAGGGCTTCTCACTCAGGGGCGGCTGCGCCACCCCAATTTACAAACGCTGGCTTTGACGGCTTGGCTACTGAAACCTCCATCTTGACGGAGAAAGGACTGTCTGCTTCGATCGTGCATACCATGATTCGCGCTCAGAAGAAATCCTCTTCCCTGATTTATTACAGAGTTTGGCATGCTTACATTGCCTGATGTGAGTCCAAGAGTCTCCCCTGTCACGCATTCTCTCTTTCTAGGATTTTGGAGTTCTTACAACATGGATTGGACTCGGGTCTCCAGCTGAGTACCCTCAAGGGTCAGGTTTCGGCCTTGGCTATTTTTTTCCAAAGATCCTTCGCCAATCAGACCTATCAAGATTTTTTCCAAGGAGTTACTCATGTACCTCCACCGCGTAAGCCTCTGTTACTGGTGTGGGATTTGAACTTTCTTCTGCTCTCCAGGGTCCTCCATTTGAGCCCTTGTGCGATGCTGCCTTATCCGCTCTGAGTCTTTTTGGTGGCTATCACTTCGGTGCGTCGCGTTTCAGCGCTGGTGGCGCTTTGTATGCAGCCTCCTTACTTTGAGCAGCATCAGGATAAGATGGTTTTTCGCCTTAAACCTGATTTTTTACCTAAGGCTGCTTCTTCCTTTCACCTCAATGAGGACATTGTTTTGCCTTCCTTGTGTCCCGCGCCTTCTAATTCTAAGGAGAGGACCCTCCATGCCTTGGATGTGGTCAGAGCCCTTACTACCTAGTTGCTACTGAATCCTTCAGGAAATTGGATTCTCTTTTTGTTCTCACTGACGGGCCTAGGAAGGGTCTGCCTCCAGCCAAATCCACTCTCAGCAAGTGGATCAGACAGGCGGGGGTACAAGACTTGGTCTTCGGTTCATACTTTTACAAAGTTTTACAAGGTTGATGTTAGGGCCTCAGCTGATGCTGTTTTTGGCCGTAAGGTGCTTCAGCTACATGCTGTTGCTCTCTGGGGATCCCACCCTTCTTTTGGACACTGCTTTTGGATGTCCCACAGAAATGGAGCGACCTGAACAGGACAGTGGAAAAAATACAATTCTGTGAGTACTCACCTGTAGAATTGTTTTTGACGGTGTCCTGTTCAGGTCGCTCCATCCCACCCTTGTTCTGTTATCTCCTTTTGCCTGTTATGGTGATTACTGTTGTATTTGGGTTAGTGCTTGCGTTTTCTTTTTCTCTTGAGAGAGTACATGCTGAAGCTATGTGATGTAACATGGTTTCTTGGCCTCCCGGCATGTGTCTGTTTTACTGATTTTGAAGCACTGGGAAATTTTGGGAGACAGCTGCCTTATATGGAGCCGGGAGGAGCTTTGATTTTCATCTTGCAGTCACTGCGCCATCTTGTGACCGATTACCCACATGTCAGAAATGGAGCGACCTGAACAGGACACCGTCAAAAACAATTCTACCGGTGTGTACTCACAGAATTGTATTTTTTCCTCTCCTGTCTTGAGTACCTTGGGTGACGCTTCCGGAATTGGCAGTGGCCCGGTTTAAAAAAAAAAAAAAAAAGTTCCCAGTGTCGAAGCCATGCTCTCTGGTAGTTTTGAGATTGCGGATTGGCTGACCCAAAGGCTGCAGGATGATGTGTGGCAGGCTGGCCGCATCAGTGGTTTCCCTGTGGAGAGTGCGCACTGGCTTTCTGCAGGAGCGCACACAGCTGCAGGGAAGCCATGAATGCAGCCACTGGTATAGGCTGCTGGCCTGCTCTGGAGTCTTTTATGTTCCAGGGCTGGCCCGGAGGGTTTTGAGCTGCTTTAATATAGACCTTCACTTATTGTTCTGAGTGTTACTGGATAGCGGAGAGTTCATACTTTTGCAAAGTAATAGGAATCACTATACCAAAAAGTGAGACAATGTTGTCATAGTGCCAGAATACTTGGTCCGAATATTTGAAAGAAATTGTGAGGCGAAAGACAATTTAGGTATGCCTATTACCCTTAGTCTACTCGGCCTGAGTAGGGCTTTTTCGGAGTCAGAAGTGTCACAAGTTTCTACAGGTTATCTCTGACTGCGTTAGGCTAATGTATGATAGTTACAAATCACTGTTGTCCTGCTACTTTGCTTTGTGGATAAGTCAGTCAGAGGGTCCGCTTCAAAGAGGAACATTGGACAGTCTGGGGAGTACTCAAAAACTCCCCACACTTTGCCATCTGTTCCCTAAGGGACCCCTGGAAAAGAAACAGTATCGGTGATACAGACTCTGGCAACATCCAAAAGATGAGAAGAGCCGGGCATGGGGGTAATAAGACCTGGTCAAATAGAGGTCTGTTCCTCTTAAAATCATTGTGCAATTCCATTTTACTAGCCAAACGACCCGGTACAGCCTATGTGTGATGCATAATAATCATTGCAGTGCTACTTCTTATCTGGTTCAATACGTAGATATTTCTGTCCTGCTATTATAAAGCGCCCTAGTGCTGTATGATTGCAAACTTCTAAACACTACAACCCTGAAGTATAAAGTAAAATATCAGATACGTAAATAAAAAGTGCTGAACTTGCCAAACAAGTTAATAAAATATACCTTAGTTATAAGTCCACAGCT
The DNA here is from genome assembly GCA_027917425.1 of Gastrophryne carolinensis. Taxonomy (NCBI): domain Eukaryota; kingdom Metazoa; phylum Chordata; class Amphibia; order Anura; family Microhylidae; genus Gastrophryne; species Gastrophryne carolinensis. Next base: position 80,445,115 of record CM051239.1, on the reverse strand, counting down.
TCAGGAAGTTTAGTATCCAAGCACATATCAACACTGATACCTGTAAAAAAAAAAAAAAACACTGAAACAGGGGCAGTTATTAAATAACATACAAAATATGTATGAGCCAAAAAGAATATATTAATCAGACAGTTGGCTCAGAGTGTGGAAAAACAGGAAATTATATCACTGGAATATCCTAAATAAAGTCTGCATTAAAATAGCTCAGTGGTTACTCCAACCGCTGTCTGTATAGGGGGCAACCAGAGGGTAAAAGATACAAATGGCTCTAATTCCACACAATCACAGCTGTAAAAGAAGAGAAAGCTCACATTAGCAATTGAAAGGATACATGCCTGTATAGACAGGAATAGCACCTCTGTAACAATGGACTGCTTGACTAACTATCTCTTCGCCTTCATCAGGTAAGTAACTAGGCTGCCAAGCCTTCTGCCCAACCTAGGTTCTCTGTTTGTACAGACCATTCAGGGTACACCGCACCAAGAAATGTTTGTGTGAATATTATGAATTTGGGAAGTAAGCGCAATGCTAAATTTGGCTATAAAACACTGTAAGTAAGGTTTACATTGTTTAGCCATATTTTTCTAGATAGAACTTTATTCACCTGAAAGTTTCTGAAATGGCCCCGTTATATCTAGGAAAATACTTTCAGGTGAATAAAGTTCTGTTGAGGGGAAAAAAAATATTTCCACCTGGTGCTGCATCCACCCCCCAAGATATACAATGAAAGTGATTGGTAGTTTTAGTAACGGTAATTATTTAATTGGGGGTTGAAATAACCAATGCTTCTTTCCCCCCTTTTTTAGGTATATGTGAAGTGTCACTTTGATTACAATCCTTTTAATGATAATTTAATTCCATGCAAAGAGGCAGGATTAAAGTTTGTGAAAGGGGAAATACTGCATATCGTTAATAGGGAAGATCCAAACTGGTGGCAGGTAAGTGATCATTGTATTGTGGATAATTGTTTTAGGGAATTGTCCAGGCTAAAACAAAGTCTCCTTTTATTCCCCGCAGCTCCTTTCTGCAGTTTTGGGGTTCTCGTGCACCTTCTCTATCCAGCGCCGATATCTTTATAATTACCTAGGCCGTGGAGCCAATGATTCCGTCCTAGGGGTTCTGTTTACACCCTGGGGCAGTAGGTGGCCTAGATCCTATATTCTAAGTATACAGCACGTCCTGTTCCAGAAGATATTCCTTACTTACAGCGCCCCAATTTATGATATCCTCCACAATAAATTCATATTCTTAGTATACAGTACGTCCTGCTCCAGAAAGAATACTTACACTCGGGTATTACTCAGCCCAGGGACCTCCCACAAATCCCCAGATTTTCTCTGCAGTCTGGACTGCTAAGGACGAGAAATGGCTCTCTCTACTCGCAGGTGAGTGGGGCTATTAGCCTGCGGCCCTGTAGGACTATTCCCACCCGTTCCACTAGTTATATGCCTCCCAGCCTTGGCTGCGCTGGTCGGGTGATGGTAGGCAGCACCGCTAGCAGGTGCTTAGGAGCGCTGCTCCACCGCAGTCCCCCACCAAAGGGTAGGTGGTTCAGGCTTATGGTGAGCCTCTATGGGACGCCCCTCCCGCACTATTGCCCCTGCCTATCGGGCCCTATTGAAGTGGCCGCTGTCCTCCCTCATTCTCCTGGTAGCCTTCGGGGGAAATAAAGGGGGGGGGGGGGTGTCGGTATGGATGCTTTGCATTTACGTGTTTTCGACTTAAATTTTATTCATTTGGCTTGTGTCAGCCGCCGCGCTGTCTTGCGTTAGGTTTACTGTATTTAAAATTACCACCGTGCGCCTTTTCTGTCACTATGTTCCGCGTTTGCCGGCGTTACCTCAGGCTTCGGTGCGCCGTCATTGGCTGCTTGTCATGTGCTGGCTTCGCGCTCTTCGAGGGGGTGTCATTGCTGTTACCGGCCCTCCCCTCGAGGTATACCGACGCCATCTTTGTATGCTTGGTTGGCTTATGCGCAACGGTCCCCTACCTACCGCGGTCCATAAGTTTTATTATCTAATTTTTATTACTGTCTGCTTACAGCCCCCTTTTTATTATGTCTTTCAGGCGGGCGAATCCATTGGCTTCTCCCGGCCCCCTTAGTTTGCTAACTTGTATAGGCCTAGTGTATTTACTCCCACCTCCTAGTGGGCTATTGGGGCCTCCAGGGTTGCTTTATAGCGTTAATCCCTATCTGCCTGTAGCGCCGCTGTAATCACCATATGGAGGCATCTCAGGATAATGTGACCGGGGTTCCTTCGGGACAAGCCCGGCTGTGTGTAGCGTGTGGGCAGCCTCATGCTGACGCTGACAAGGCGCGGGTCTGTGTACCCTGTGCTGAGCAGGTGCTTGCACTACAATTTGGCCTTCCAGTGGCTGGGTCTGCACTTCGTATCACTTCCCCTACCCCCCCCCCCCCCCCAAGCTTAAATCTCACTCCTACTGAGTTGCATACAAGTGGGGATTCTCAGCCTGATGTGTCTTCTAGACTGGCTACTGTTGAGAAGTTGATTGCTAATACCTTGGCGCGTAAGGCCCCTGCAAAAAAGCGGCACTTAATGCCTAATGTCACTCTTTTTCCTATGGAAGCTGAGGAGTTTTGGGATCTTTGTGGCTATACCTCTTCGGATGAAGGGGAGCTTTTCTCTGACACAGGGTCATCTGATGAGAGGCCAAGGGGTCATGACGATTCTGGCTCTGACCCCTGGACCCCGGATGACACTGACAGATTGCTGACCCACATTTTTGAGGTTCTGTCCATTTCTCCCCCTGTTGCGTCTCCCAGGCCAAGGGGGGAACTCTTTCATACATCTAAATCATGTTTGGAATTCCCAGAGCAAGCACATTTCAATAACCTTGTGCTCAAGGAATGGGAGCGCCCCAGTAGACTTCCCGGGGTACCTAAAAGTTGGCATAGGAAGTATCCCTTTCCTGCTGATTTTGTAAAATGTTGGTCATCCCCTCCCGAGGTGGATGCCCCGGTCCTAGGGTTATCTAACACCTCTGTCATGCATTCCCCTGACTCTACTACCCTGCGGGAGGCTGAGGACCGGCGCATTGACCAGCTGGCGTCCCATGCTTTTGCATGTGCGGGGACAGCGCTGCGCCCGGTCTGTGCTTCTGCCATTACCGCTGTGGCCACTAGAACCCTTATCAGAAATATTCTTGATAGTGCCCCTGATGATTTGCCTTATGAGGTGTTCAATGCACTCTCCAGTTGTGATGTTTTTGTAAATTTTGTCCTCTCTGCCTTGGATGACACCATTAGAATGTGTTCCAGGACATCTGCCCTTGTGGTGGCTATACGCGGCTCTGTTTGGCTACGCCAGTGGGCTGCTGAGAATGCTGCCAAGAAGGCCCTCACTGGGTTTCCCTTCAAAGGACTACGCCTGTTCAAAGGACCTTTTTGCTAAGGGAGGCAGGTTACCCCAGCGCAGGCGGCAGTCTCGGCCCTTTCGGGGTCAGGGCTCATTCTCCTCCCCCCTACCGTGGTGGTAGACAAGGGAGGGGGGTTCCCTTTACTGGGGCCCGGGGAGATTTCTGGGGCAGGGGCAGAGGACGTGGGCATCCTGGCTCCTCCTGGGCCCCAAGGCAAAATCCTCTCCCAAGCCCCCTCAGGCATGATGGGGCGCCCTCACCCATTCGGCTTCAGCACTTTGCTCACGTCTGGAGGCTTCATGTCTCGGACCGGTGGCTTCAGGAGGTAGTGTCCTCCGGTTACAAGATAGTTTGCTGCCTGGCCACCCCCAAGATTAATCAGATCCCGGATTCCTCAGGACCCTGTGCTAGCTCAGGAGCTGATGCAGGCAGTGCAAGGCCTCCTGGAGCTGGGGGTCATCTGCAAGGTCCCTTTAAGAGAAATGGGCAAGGGTTTCTATTCCAACCTATTCACAGTCCCCAAAATAGATGGTTCAGTCAGGCTCATCCTGGACTTAAAGATCCTCAACAAATTTGTCAGGAGCAGGCGCTTTCGCACGGAAACTCTGTGCTCTGCCATCAGTTCCCTGCGCCAAGGGGATTTCATGACTTCTGTGGACATCAAGGATGCTTACCTTCATATTCCTGTATTTCCAGGTCATCAAAGGTTCCTCAGGTTCACTCTGGAGGATCAACACTACCAGTTTGTGGCATTGCCCTTTGGTCTCACCTCGGCTCCCAGGGTGTTCACCAAGGTGCTGGCGGGCGTGATGTCTCTGCTCAGGTATCATGGTGTCCGCGTGCTGCCTTATCTGGACGACATTCTCATCACCTCCCAATCTCTACATCAGGCAGAATTGGACACTCAGCTGGTGGTGTCCACCCTGGAGTCATTTGGTTGGGTGATCAATCACCCCAAGTCCTCACTGTCCCCTTCCTTGGTGACTCCATTCCTAGGAATGAATCTGGATACGGTTCAGGCAAGGATTTTCCTTCCTCAACAGAAGGTGGACAGTCTGATTGCACAAGTTCAGTTCCTGCTATCTTGTCATCATCCCTTCATCAGGCAGGGGATGCAGCTGGTGGGCCTGATGGTGGCGTGCTTCGAGGCGGTCCCTTATGCTCAGTTCCACTTGAGGCCTCTGGAACTCCACCCTTTTGTCAGTATGGGACAAGGATCCAGCGTCCCTGGACAGGGTCTGTGTGCTCTCCTCTCTGGTCAGGAGGTCCCTCTTGTGGTGGATGGACTCAAGGAACCTGTTGGGGGGCAGATCCTTTCTTACCCCTTCCTGGGAGACGGTCACAACGGATGCCAGTCTGTCGGGTTGGGGGGGGGGGGGGGTTCTGGAAGTCCCTGCGGTTCCAGGGGAGGTGGGGCGCTCAGGAGGGTTACACACCTATCAATGTCCTGGAACTGTGGGCGATCAGGTTAGTTCTGGCTCGGTTGACTACTCGCCTTCGGGGCCTGCCTGTTCAGGTGCGCTCGGACAACCAGACGGTAGTTGCCTACATCAATCATCAGGGAGGGACCCGGAGCAGGGGGGCCCTCCAGGAAGTGTCTCTGATCCTGACCTGGGCGGAGACCGATGTTCCCTGCATATAAGCTGTGTACATCCCGGGGGTGGAAAACCTTCTGGCAGACTCTATGAGCAGGGGGACCTCTCGTCAGGGGGAATGGTCCCCATGCAGCAGGGTTTTCCAATCTCTGTGACCGTTGGGGACAACCGGATGTGGATTTGTTTGCATCCCGTCACAATCAAAAGCTACCAGCCTTTGTCTCTCTGTCCCAGGATCCTCTGGCCTTGACCACGGATGCTCTAGCAATGTTATGGCAGGACTTTCAGCTTCTGTATGTCTTCCCTCCATTCCCCCTGCTGGGCAGGGTTCTGCGCAAGATTGCTCTGGAAGGGGTGCCAGTAATTCTGGTGGCCCCCAGGTGGCCAAGAAGAGTTTGGTTCGCAGACGTGGTGCAGCTGGCAGTAAATCAGTACGCTCTGCCCCTGGTGCCAGATCTGCTCACTCAGGGCTCTCTATGCCATCCCAATTTACAAACTCTGGCTTTGACGGCTTGGCTGCTGAAACCTCCATCTTGATGGAGAAAGGGCTGTCTACCTCTGTTGTTGATACCATGATAAAGGCTAGGAAGTCTTCTTCTTCCATTTATTACAGGGTTTGGCGTACCTACATTGACTGGTGTGAGTCTAAGTCTCTTCCCTGTCGTGTGTTCTCTGTTCCCAGGATTCTGGAGTTTCTACAGCATGGGTTGGAGATGGGGCTCCAACTTAGTACTCTGAAGGGTCAGGTTTCTGCCCTGGCTGTTTTCTTCCAGAAGTCCTTTGCTCAGCATTCTCTGATCAGGACTTTTTTCCAGGGGGTGACTCATGTGCGTTCCCACGTAAGCCTATGGTGCCTGTTTGGGATTTGAGCTTGGTTTTGTCAGCCTTGCAGCTCCCTTTGAACCTGTGCAGGATGCTACCCTGGCCATTCTTACTCTCAAAGTTGTCTTTTTGGTTTCTATCACCTCTGTTAGGCGTGTGTCTGAGTTGGCGGCACTTTCCATTCAGCCCCCCTACTATGAGAGACACCAGGACAAGATGGTGTTTCGCTTCAAGCCAGATTTTCTGCCTAAGGTAGTGTCTGCCTTTCATTTGAATCAGGACATTGTTCTCCCTTCATTGTGCCCTAATCCTAGTACTGCTAAGGAGAGGGTTTTGCATCCTTTGGATGTGGTTAGGTGTCTGAAGTACTATCTGGTGGCTACTGCACCTTTCAGAAAGACTGATGCTCTTTTTGTGGTCCCTTTTGGTCCTAGGAAGGGTTTGGCTCCTGCCAAGTCTACTATCAGCAAATGGATCCGTCAGGCTGTGATTCAGGCCTATTCTGCTAAGGGGAAGAATCCTCCCTTCCGCCTTACTGCTCATTCTACTCGTGCTATTGGTGCCTCTTGGGCTTTTCAGCACCAGGCTTCTGTTGAACAAGTTTGCAAGGCTGCTACTTGGTCTTCTGTACATACCTTTTCAAAGTTTTACAAGGTTGATGTTAGGGCCTCAGCTGATGCTGCTTTTGGCCGAAAGGTTCTGCAGGCGGCAGCGGTTTAAACTGTCTGCTGTTAACTTGGGGATCCCACCCTAATTTTTGGACACTGCTATTGGATGTCCCGAGTGTAAGTATTCTTTCTGAAGCAGGACGTACTGTATACTAAGAATAATACAATTCTGTGATTACTCACCTGTTGAATTGGTATTATGAGTATACAGTATGTCCTGCTCCACCCCACCCTTGCATTTTCTTGGATCCCCTGTATGGTGATTGTGATCATTGTTATAGTTACTATAGTTACTAGTTTGGGTTGTTTTAATTCTCCCGGCTTCTCTTCAACTGCTTTTCAATGCTGGGGATTTGTGGGAGGTCCCTGGGTATTTGGGGCCGGGAGGAGCCCATTTTCGATGTCTCTGCAGTCCAGCGCCATCTTGGCGGAGTAATAACCGAGTGTAAGTATTCTTTCTGGTGCAGGACGTACTGTATACTCATAATACCAATTCTACAGGTGAGTAATCACAGAATTGTATTTTTGTTTCTGGACTGTTCACAAGAAAGCTATCATGGAAATTTAAAAGGCTCTTCGCAAACTGTTGCAAACAAATTGGAAGCGCAATATGTTATGGTAATTCATTGTGTACTGTAAAGTCAAGGTTTACCTATTTAATATTTTGCCACCGCTGCCTCTTGTATCTTTTTATTTACCTAACGTAGATTCAATCTACGACAATCTGGCTAGAAAAAGTCACAGTACCAGTGTGGAGATGGGACCATGGGAAGGGACACTTCCTATCCCTAGAGCCCTCCACCCTGCACCTTCTGTTTGTCTCTTTCCCTGCTCATATTTACTTAAAGCAGACCGTCGGCATCATTTAATGAATAGCCCAAACCCTTAAAAACTATTCCCCAGCATCTAAATATATTTAAAGTTTTTAATCACTTTTTATTCTTTCTTTCACTGGCCTGCAACTCTGTTCAGGACTCTAGGATACGGGCACCGCCATCTTGGCTCAGTAGCATCACATACTGAGGAGAGGGGTCATAAGTGCAGGGGAGCGGGGTTATAGCGGTGCTTTGCACAGACAGAGCAGAGCTGGGCTCAGGGAAAGGACAACAATCCCAGAATGCAGAAGACACTTCCTGTTTGCAGGCTGCCTGCACCTCCATGGGCCGCCATCTTGGATGTTTAAAGTCTCAGAAAATGCAATAGATGCAGGTACTAAGATTTTTATTGTGGGCAATCTGTATGTACAGCATGGGGTAAACATATAAAATAGACTCGTATTTAGGGTGAAGGTCCGCTTTAATGCAAAACCAAAGTAAAAATGCATAGTTAACTATTCCTTGGAACCCCAAAATTGTTCCTGGGCTTTAGCAGCCACAGGCCATGGGTTCCCTTCTCTGCCAGCGGCCGGTCGGGTCACTCTATTGCCTACTAATAGTCATGCTTGGCGTGTTAGCATTGTTGGCAGCACAAATTGGGTGGATAGTTTGGCCTGACTTTGAGCTTCCTATCTATCTTTAAACTGGACCAGCAGCCTTGCACAGTTAAAATAAAAAGAAAACTCCCCAAGACTTCCTTGCCTCGTCTGCATGCATGACACTTGTCAGCACTACATTTGGTCCTGTAGCCACTCAATGGTAAAACACCATTTCACTAGGGGTAGCAGCCATTTTGGCATCTTTTGCTGGAGAATAACAGGTGCTGCCTCTGACAACAAACATGGGGCAAGCTGTAAGCAGCTGTATCCACAGCTTGTATGTGCAGAAGAGGAAAAGGGGTGCCACTGGAAATCTCTAAATACATGTCTGAGTCTGACTATATAGAGACTTATATAATTCTGTTCTTATAGCTTTCTAGCAACACCCCTCTTCTGCATATTCAAACAGTGAGTGCAGATAAGCAGAGCCTTTATTTTATAGGCACACACACACACACTCTATAACATACAAAGCTTTCCAGTGACACCCCTCAGCTACAGATAGAAGCAGTCAGCACAAAGGCTTTATTTCTCTTCCATTTTACTTCAGAAGAATTCAGAGATGAATGGGTTTACCTTTCCCGAAGGGAGTGGACTGCAAGAACAAAGGTGTGTCTCCACCTCCCGAGCCTACAATATCCACCTGGCTGACTTGATGCACTTCAGTTTTATTTCTTGCAGTGGTATACCGCAAGGGTGTATCTGAACTCCTCTCCCATTTATTTTTTGTCTTTAAAGGAATTATGCCTTGGAAGTGGGAGTAATGGAAACCTGACTGTTCCTGGGCCCTCATACTCCCCTGATATGAATGGACCCACTTTGCCTCCGCAGGTCTTGGGGCGCTGTTTTTTAAAAAAGAGTGACACTCCTGGCTGAGAATTCCACCTCAGGAAAAAGCAGCCATAAGGTTTTTGTCTGGTGAACCTGATTGAGGGGAACCAGGGGAATTAATTTCCTCTTTATTGCTTTTCCCATGTGTCAATTATGTGTTTTTACTTTATTTGCGGCAAGAAGGGAGCAAAGGCTTCTTTCCGGCGATCAATGAGGAGTGTTCGCGTCCTCCGACTCGAGGCATTGAATCTACCCGCTGCTGTGGAAACTTTTTTGGCTTAGCATAGCAGCGAGCAGCGGTGTGCGGCTCCTTTCTTACCCTGCTCTAGCTGTAAGATTTTCGGCCGGGCTAAGCGGCAAGTGCCGCTAACATCGCGGTTCTCATCCTGTCGCTCTCACTGGAAGCTTTTCGGCCGGACGAAGTGCCGAGTTTCGCAGAGATCGCGGTTCTTCTCCGGCTGCCTTCACTAGAAGTCGGCAGCTTGATACTGGGGTTGTTGGCTGGCAAAAAGGGGCTGCTTTGGAGCCGCTGCACAGCCACCCTCAAGCGGACCTAACTCTTTAGGTAGGTCATTTTTTTTAATGTGTATTAATATGAGATAATATATATATATATATATATATATATATATATATATATATATATATATATATATATATATTATTATTGTGGGATAAGTCTGGCAATATATATAATATATGTGGTTCACCCTCTGAGCTCTCAGAATAGTCTTGCAACTATTGGGAACTGTTCATATACTAGGTTTTAGACCCCCCTGGGAGGTGATCTAGTATTAATCATCATGACGGAGGCATTTGGGGAAATCGGTTCTGGTTGTTTAGCAGATAGATTCACCCCATTTCCAGTATGCCGACTTAAAACCTTTAGCAAGTCATATGGCCTCATTTAGAAGGATTGGCTACTAAAAAGGTTTTTTAAAGTGGACCAACACCCAGGATTTTGACTATCCTGGGTGTTGGTCCACTTAGGTGGGGCACCCCGATCGGGGGTGCCCCGCTGTCTGAAACCCCCCCGATCGCCGCAAAAACTCACCTCTCCCCGCTCCCACGTGACCTCGTCCGGCCAATGACAGCGCTCAGAGCAGCTCTGGTATGCGCGTCCAAAGCTGCTTGGACGCGCATACCAGAGCGCTGTCATTGGCCGCGTCTCTCGCTTCCCTCTAACAGGGAGCGCTCCTGCGCCGGCCATTCACAAAACGGCCGGCGCGGGAGCGCGCCCTGCTAGAGGGAAGCGAGAGACGCGGCCGCGTCTCGCGCATGCGCCGTTGGATCGCCGGTAAGGTGAGGATTGTGGGCCTCCTGGGGGGTTCCTCCCCGCGGGACATCCCGATTTCGGATGCCCCGCGGGGAGGGATCTGATCGGTCCGGGAATCTTATAGATTTCCGGGCCGATCCCCCCTGGGTGTTGGTCCACTTTAAAGAAAAGATTTATCCTAACTTGAAGAGGATATTGTAACTGCCATAGTCTCCCAGGAAGTTATCCGTTGGGGAGGATTCATTCAGTAGGGACTCGTATTCAGAGTCCTCTACACAAGGGGGTACTCATTTAGGATGAATGGATGGTTTTGATTTCCTCCATTCTATAGGATGTTGCGGAGCATACACATTATTCTAATCTGATCAATAGGGAATGGCAGAAGTCAGGTTATCTTCCGACCATTCCTAAAGTACTAGCTACTATGTATCCTTTTACTCCAGATCAGATTAAATTATGGTCTCACCCTCCTGTGGTGGACGCTCTGGGGCCAGGTCTTTTTAAGATTTTGGTTATGCCATCCTCGGATAGTGCTTCTCCAAAGGATCCAGTGGATAAGCACGTGGATCAGGTGGCACGTCATGCTTATTCTATTATGGGTTCGACCTTGCGGCCGGCCTGTGATACATCCATAGCATTTTTGGGGGGCAGGAGGTTGTTAAAACAACTGGACTCGAAGACTCGTAGGGATCATTCATGGAAGTCATGCTCCCAGATGATCAAGACCGGTTTGGCTACAACAGGAATATGATACAGGCTATGGAGGATTGCGCAGGATAAGTGCCAGAGGCCGAGCTCTGCTGGTCGCCTTAAGTCGTGCTTTATGGCTTAAGCAATGGCCAGTAGCCTCCAAAAAAGAATGACAGGACTCAGAGCGGTCCTTCACTCTGAATAAGAGTCTATCTTATATATTTCCCACACCCTGTACATACAGATTGTCCTCATTAAAAATCATCCTACCTGCATCTACTGCATGTTATGTGCCTTTAAACATCCAAGATGGCGGCTTATGGAAGCCGCCATCTTATCAGGCAGCCTGCAAACAGGAAGTGCCTCCTGTGCTGCTCTGCATTCTGGGACTGCTGACAGTTACCTGACCCCAGCTCTGCTCTGTCTGAGCAAAGTACAGCTATAACCCGCCCCCCTGTACCTTATCCCACTCTCCTCTCCTCAGTAAGTGTGATGCTTCTGAGTCAAGATGGTGGCGCCCGTATCCTAAATTCCTGAACAGAGTTGCAGCCCAGTGGGGGAAAGAATAATAAGTTAGTGACTAAAAACTTAAAATATATTAATTCTAGATGCTGGGGAACCGTTTTTTAAGAGTTTGCCTGCGGCCTGCATTAGCCTGCGGCCCTGTAGGACTATTCCCACCCGTTCCTTTTCACTGCCTCCCAGCTTAGGCTACGTTGGTCGGGTGATGGTCCGCTGCTTCCCCGTCGCTTCCCCTGGAATCTCCGGGGGGGGGATATATATATATAAATATATATACAGTACGTCCTGCTCCAGATATAATACTTACACTTGGGTATTCTCCGCCAGATGGCGCTGTGCACTGCAGACATGCAAAAACAGGCTCCTCCCGGCCCTTCAAATACCCAGGGACCTCCCACAAATCCCCAGATTTCTCTGCAGTGCCGACTGCGAAGACATGAAGTATCACTCTCGCAGGTGAGCGGGGCTTTTACAGCCTGCGGCCCTGTTGGACTATTCCCACCCGTCCTCCTTGTGATATGCCTCCCAGCCTGGGCTGCGCTGGTCGGGTGAAGGTAGGCAGCACCATGTGTGCTTAACGGAGCCATGCTCCACCACAGTCCCCCACCATAGGGTAGGCGGTTAGGCTGATGGTGAGCCTCATAGTGGATGCCCCTCCCGCATTATTGCCCCGTGTAGCGGTGGGCCCTATCCAAAGGGTCGCCATCCTCCCTCGTTTCCCCCCGTAGCTTGGGGGGAAAGAAAGGGGGGGGGGAGTGTGTGGCGGTCTCAAGTGTACTGCGATTACACGATTATGGCCTTAGTATTGTCCTTGACTTGTAACTTGGTGTCAGAGCCACGATGTTTGTTTTTTTATTATCTGCCGCCGCCGCGCTCGTCTCTTTCCTTATTGGATGTGCTGCGGCGGCGGCGTCTCCATTGGCAAAAATCTATGCTATGTGTGTCATACACTCTGCTTCTCTTTACAATATTGACCCCAGACGCTGCGGCGTCTCCATTGGCAAAAATAATCTATGCTATGTGTGCCATACACTCTGCTTCTTTTTACAATATTTTCTACTGCCTTAGAGCTTCGCGCTCTTCGGGGGGGCGGGGGCCTGGTTTGGCTCGCTCCACGTCAAGGCCCGCTCTGGCCCGCCCTTCGAGGTTCGCTTGGCGACATTTTGATGCTAGTCGCACGCGCGTGGTAACGGCCCTCCTCCTACCTTGGTCTGTAAGTGCCCTCACGGGCGATTTTCATGATTCTTATTGCTGCGCATGGCTCTGACACCCCTTTATTCCCATTATTCCCATTATGTCTTTCAGACAGTTGAATCCAGTGGCTTCCTCAGCCTGGGTTAAATTATAGCGGGCCTTGTAAAATTCTCCCACCTTCCTAGCGGGTCTTTGGGGCATCCAGGGTTGCCCATTGCGTAAATCCCTGTTGGCATATTGTGCCTAGATAATCACCATATGGAGGCATCTCAGAATTGTGACCGGGGTCCCTCTGGGACAAGACTGGATGTGTATAGCGTGTGGTCAACCCCATGCTGATGCGGACAGGGCACGGGTCTGCGCACCATGTGCCGAGCAAGCACTGGCCCTGCAATCAGGCTTGCCAGTGGCTGCACCTAGTTTCAATACACTTATTTCCCCATGCTTAATTCTCACTCCTGCTGAGTCGCATACAAGTGGGGATTTGCAGCCTGCTGTGTCTTCCAGCCTGCCTACGGCTGATCAGATTATGGTGAGGTTGTCAGGGCGCAGGGGCCCTGGTAAGAAATGGCCCTTGACGCCTCCCGATTTCTGTTGTCCTATGGGAACTGAGGAAACAACGTCACAACGTGTGACTATACCCCTTCTGATGGAGAGCTGGTCTCTGACTCAGGCTCATCTGATGAGAGGCCGAGGAGTCATGGCGATTCTGGCCCTGAATACTGGGGCCAGTGTGAGATTTGTTGATTAAGGTCTTTAAGGTCCTGTCTATCTCTCTCCCTGGTGAGGCCTCCAAGCCAAGAGGGGAGTGTTTCCATACAGCGACAGCGCGCTTGGAATTTCTAGGGCAGGCTTGTTTCCATGCTCTTGTATTCAAGGAATGGGATTTCCCCAGTAAATTCCAGGGGTCCCAGGGGACTGGGATAGGAAATACCCCTTTTCCCCCTGAGGTGGTCAATTGTTAGTCATCACCCCCCGTGGTGGATGCGCAAATCGTAGGGGTTTCTAACCCCCCCCCCTTTATTACAGCCCCTGCTTATAGTAGGCGCATTGACCCTTTTCTTGTACAGGGACGGCGCTGCGCCCGGTCTGTGCCGCGGTCATCACTGCTGTGGCCGCTAGAACCCTCATCAGAAAAATGCTTGATCACCCTGAGTATCTCCCCTGGGATGCGTTTAATGCACTCTCCAGTTGTGATGTATTTGTAAAATTTATCCTATTAGCACTGGATGACACCATTAGAATGTGTGCAAGGACTCCTGCCCTTGTGGTGGCTATACGTCGCTTGGTTTGGCTGCGACAGTGGGGTACTGACGATGATGCTAAGAAGACTTACTGGGCTTCCCTTTAGAGGGTAACGCCTGTTTGGGGCCTTCTGGACCTGTTTGGTAAATAAGGGCAATTCACCCCAATGTAGGCGTCCGTCCCGGCCCCTCGGGGCGGGGTAACCCCTCCCCCTCCCTACCATAGTGTAAAACAAGAACCAGGGGTGTCCTTCCTGGGGGCTCGTGCAGATTCCTGCCCCAGGAGCGGCATATAATGCTCTGGCCCCTCTGGCAGGGCTAAGCCTAAGTCTTCCACCAACATCCCCTCAAGCATGTTGGGGCGCCCTTGCCCATCTGGGTGAGGGGACGGCTGCGGCACCTTGCTCATGCCAGGAGGTATCACGCCTCAGACTGGTGGATTCAGGAGGTAGTGCCCTCCGGATACAAGATAAGAGTTTGCTGGGCGGCCTCCCCCAAGATTATCGGGTCCCGGGTGCTCCTGGTCCCTGCCTCTGTTCAGGTGCTGGTGCAGGCCATGCAAGGCCTGCAGGGTCTGGGGGTCTCTTGCAGATTGCCCTTAATATGCAGAGGCAGGGGCCGATACACTAACCTTTCCACAGTTCCCCAAAAAAAGGATGGGTCAGTCTGGCCCAATCTGGTCTCACAGATTTTCAGCAATTCGTCAATTACAGGCGGTTTCTGCAATGGAAACACTGCGCTCGGCCATCGGCTCCTTGCGCGTCGGGGGCTTCTTGCCGTCTGTGGAGCTCAATGCTGCTTATTTTTACTTCCCTGTGTCTTCTGGACACCGAGGTTCTTCAGATTCGCGTTGGTTGACCAACACTGATAATCGTGACCTTGTCATCTAGCCTCTCTTCAGCTCCCAGAGTGCTCACCAGGGTGCTGACGGGGGTGTGGTTTCTCATGAGACCAAGGGGCGTCCGCGCGATGACCTACCTGGACGTCCTCATCACTTCCCAGTCTCGGGAGTTATTTGGAGGGGTGATCAAACACCCCAAGTCCTTATTGTCCCCTTCATTGGTAACTCCATTCCTATGAATGATTTTTATACAGTTCAAGCAAGGATCTTCCTTCCTCAGCAATAAAGTGGACAATCTGGTTATATGGGCTCAGTCACTCTTAGCTGTCCCCGTCCCTCCACCAGGCAGGGGATGCAGCTGCAACTTCTCCTATTTGTCCTACGGGACAAGGACCCATCATCCCTGGAGCAGGGTGTGTGTGCCTTCCTCCCTGGTGAGGAGGTCCCTCTTGTAGTGGATGAACTCAAGGAACCTCCCTGAGGGCAGTCCCTTCTTGCCCTTTCCTGGGTAGACAGTCACCATGGATGCCAATCTATCAGGTTGAGGGGGGTCTTCTTCTGGAAGTCCCTACGGTTCCAGGGGAGGTAGGGCCCTTAGGAGGCCTATACACCTATCAATGTTTGAATCTCTGAGTGTTCAAGTTAGTTCCAACTCGCTTGCCTACTCCTCTTCAGGGCCTGCCTGTTTGGGGGAGCTAGGCCTAACTGACGGCCTTGGCCTACATTGAATATTCAGGGAGGGACCCGGTGCAGGAGGGTCCTCCGGGAAGTGTCTCCGATCCTGATCTGGGTGGTGGACAATGTTCCCTGCATATCAGTGGTATTCGCTCTGGTGGAAGTCCCTCTGCGACAGGATGTGCTAATCCTTGTGTCACTATGAGGTCCAACCAGTGTGGATCTGTGTGTGCCCCGTCACGATCACAAGCTCTCGGCCCTTGTTTCCCTGTCCCAGGATTCTCTGGCCGTGGTCATGATGATTTAGTAATGTTATGGCAGGACATTCTGTTCTGTATGTCTTCTCCATGCCTCCTGCTAGGCAGGGTTCTGCGCAAAATTTCTCTGGAAGGGGGGACCAGTGGTTCTGGTGGCCTAGTGGAGTGTGGTTCGCAGACGTGGTACTGAGGACAGTAGATCTGTGCGTTCTGCCAGGAGTGCCAGCTCTGCTCACTCAGGGCTCCTTTACATCACCCCGATCTACAGACTCTGGCCTAGACGGCCTGACTGCTGAAACGTCCATCTTGATGGAGACAGGCTTATCTGTCTTGGTGATTGAGACTATGGGAAGACTAGGAGCAAGCTTCTTCTTCTTCTTCCATCTATTATAGAGTATGCGTACCCATATTGATTGGTGTGAGTCTAGGTCTCTTCCCTGTCGGGCGTTCTCTGTTCCCAGGGTTCTAGAGTTATTACAGCATGGGTTGGAGTTGGAATTCTCCAACTCAGTACTCGGAAGGGTCAGGTTCTGCCCTGTCCGACTTCCTGTAGAAGTCTTTTGCTCAAGTTTCCTTGGTTAAGGCTTCTTTCAGGGGGTTACTCATGTGCGTCCCCCACTTAATTCTATGTTCCCTGTTGGGATTCAAATTTATTCTGCTTGCCTTGCGGGGTGTTCCCTTTGGACCTATTCCGGATGCTGTCTGACTGTTCTTACCTTCAAGTTGTCCTTCTAGGGACTGTTACTTCAGTCAGCCGTGTGCCTGAGCGGGCGGCTCTGTTTAGCTAGCCCTCGTTCATAGATATATACACCAATATGAGGTGGTGTTTGGCTTTACGCCGGACCTTCTGCCTAAGGTGGTGTCTTATGCTCATGTATACAAGGCTTTGTCTTTATTCTGGGCCTTATTCCTAGTATCGCTGAGAAAAGGGGGTCTACATTCCCTCTACAGGTGTTGGAAGTGTTTTCCTGCATTGTCTCTCGTCCCTTAGGGGGACTGTTGCCCCTTGGGGTTTGCGGGCGTCTCCATCCTGTATGTGCCTGATTTTGTCTGATTCCAGGGATTATGCGGCCTTTGGCCTGGTCTTTACTTGGATGGGTTGTCCCTTCTGGTCCTAGAAAAAGGTTTCGGCTTCTGCCAAGGCTGCTGTTAGCTTTTGGACTTGTCAGGCTGTTACTCAGGTCTGTTCTTTTAAGGGGAAGAATCTTCTTCTCGCCTTATTTCTGATTCTACTTGTGCTTCGGTATTTTTGGGTGCCTTTCGGCACCAGGTTTCTGTGGAACAAGTCTGCTAGTCCGCTACTTGTTCTCTGTTCATACCTTTTCAAAGGTTTTTGAGGTTGACGTTAGAGCCTTGCTCATGTCACTCTTGGTAGCAAGGTTTGCAGGTGACAGTGCTTTTATCTGTCTGCTGTGCCTTTTTGTTGGGGATCCCACCCTACTTTATGGACACTGGTATTGGATGTCCCAAGTGTAAGTATTATATCTGGAGCAGGACGTACTGTATACTTAGAATAATACAATTCTGTGAAATACTCACCTGTAGAATTGGTATTATACGTATACAGTACGCCCTGCTCCACCCCACCCTGGTTTTTGCATTATTCTGGATCCCCTGTATGGTGATTGCTATCATTGTTGTTATTACCAGTTTTTGGTGGTTAGTTTCTCCCGGCTTCTTTTTTCACTGCTTTTCAATGCTGGGGATTTGTGGGAGGTCCCTGGGTATTTGAAGGGCCGGGAGGAGCCTGTTTTTGCATGTCTGCAGTGCACAGCGCCATCTGGCGGAGAATACCCAAGTGTAAGTATTATATCTGGAGCAGGACATACTGTATTAATACCAATTCTACAGGTGAGTATTTCACAGAATTATACACACACACGTACGTACGTGTTTGGCATTGGTTGCACTAGTTTTGCCATGCCGCTGCACGCTTGGACTCCGCTCCGCGGACGGCGGCGACATCGTCTCAGGCGCTGCTGTGCCGTCATTGGCTGGCCTTGTCACGGGGGCGCGTTTTCGCGCTCTTCGGGGGGGCCTTGCGGATGACGTTTTCCGCATCACTTCTCCCCGGCCCGCCCCTCGAGGTATATGCGGGCGCCATTTTGGAGCTCCTGTGCTGCGTGTCTGGCATCTCCCTATCGCGGTCCGTAAGTGCCCCTGCGGGCTGGCTTTTCTTTATACTTCCTTGTATTATGCTTACGGGTTCTTTGCTTTGTCTTACAGACGGGTCAATCTTTTTTGTGGTTTCTCCCGGTCCTATCCTTTTGGCGTTAACTCCTTATTAGGGGGCTATTGTATATCTCCCACTTCCCTAGCGGGCTGTTGGGGCATCCTGGGTAGCCTTATTGGCGTCAATCCCAATTGGCCTATTGTGCCACAATAATCACCATATGGAGGCTTCTCAGGATAATGTGCTTGGGGTTCCTTCGGGATAAGCCCGGCTGTGTGCGGCGTGTGGGGTATCCCCTATAAGTGACAATGTCAGGGTGTATGTACCCTGCGGCCAGCAGATGCTTGCGCTGCAGTCTGGGCTACTGGAGTCTGGGCATGCGCTCCCTCTGGCTTCACCTACCCCCCCCCCCCCCACGTTTACATCTGACTCCTAGTGAGGTGCATACCAGTGGGGGGTCTCAACCTGATTTGGCTGCCCAGGTGGCCAGCATTGAGAGACATATTGCTGGCTCTGGCCCGCGTAAGGCTTCTGCTAAGAAGCAGCATTTATCACCTGGTGTTTCTCTCTTTCCTATGGAGGCTGAGGATTTTTTTTTTTTTTTTTAATCTTTATTTAGCATTTTCAAAGCATTTCAAGATTCAAAAAAGGATAGGGAAAAACATTCCACAGACATAAGATGAATAACATTGTCAGGCATAATTAAGTGCAAACAGATACTACATTTAGAAGGGTTCAATTTCAGTCAGGCTGTTTCCACCCGAATGGCTACCGTGTTCCGCATGGGAGAGGGGGGCGGTCCCAAAGTCCCGTCCTTGGTCGACTTGAAGAAAAATCCAGAGGGTAGACGGCCCGTCTACCCTCGCCAGAGCTATCCCCTCTCGCAGGCAGAACCCGGGATCATAACTCCAGTCCCGGGATCATAACTCCAGTCACCCCTCTGGGGAACCTGACTTCAACACAACCACTGTGGAAATGGGAACCAGACGAATTTAGACAAGGGGAAGTAGACGGTAACCTGCAAACAAAGGAGAGGGAGGAGGGGGAAGGGGGACAGGTAGGGAGGGGGAAAAAGAAGGGGGGGGCTGTGAGTCTAAACTCATTACTGACCATCCTCTAAGAGCATCAGATATTCTTGTGAGGTCGTGAAGATCACCCAATTGGTCCACTTAAGGCGATGGTCTTCTGAGGCTTCATTCTGCGCTGCAATTAGGCCCTCAAACCTCTCGATGTCAGCCACTTTACTCAGCCACATAGAGATGCTTGGGGGGGTTGAACCCTTCCAAAGTGAGGGGACACATGCCTTAGCGGCGTTTACCATCTGACGAAGGACGGATCTCTGATATCTTTTAATGGGCAATTCCGAGTGGTGGAGAAGGAAGAACGCCATGCCCTCAGGAACCTCCCAGTCCGTTATATGCTGCACTGTGCCTCTGACCTTAGCCCAAAAGTTGGTCAATTTAGGACATGTCCAGAAGATGTGCAGGAGAGTACCTCTATCTCCATTACACCGCCAGCACATGGGGGAAGACAGCTGGGTACCATTTGTAATGCGGGGACCCTGTACCACCTCGTGAGAATTTTATAATTGCATTCCTTGTACCTAGTACAAGTGGCTGTTGTGTGTCAGGCGAACAAGTCGCTTTTGGTATTCAGCCGTTAGGGTGACTCCTAATTCTCTTTCCCATTTTGTGATATACTGCAAGGGGTCCCTGGGGATTCACCAAGATTTTATAGATGAATGATAGAGCGTGCTGGACAGGTCCCTTTTCCTTGCAAAGCCTCTCAAATAGCGTAAGCTCTCTAAGTTGTCGGACCTGTTGCTTCAGGGATGACAGGAAGTGGTTAAGTTGCATATGCTGCCAGTTACCCCATCTCGGGAGTTCTCCGGACTCTGCAATCGTATCCAGAGACACCCAACCATCATGGCTACAGAAATGTCTAAACCTACTGACTCCCTTTCTTAACCAGCTTTCTGCCGTCCCCCCTCCCATCCCAGGGGGAAACACTGGGTTTTCCAGTATAGGGGAGAAAAGTTCGGCGACATCTCGCCCCATGGGAAGTACTTGTGGCAGATTTTAAGAGATGCTCCGATTGTCGGGTGTCTCAGTTCTATGCTTAGTGCCTGTCTCGGTAACCAGGGGAGCGATACCAGCGGGAGTGATGAATCACTCTGCTCTATCTGGACCCATTGTTTGTGTTGCTGATGTCTGCACCAGTCCACTATCCTAGTTAAATGGGAAGCAGCATAGTAGAGGCTTGGGTCGGGGAGGCCTATCCCACCCTTATCTCTTGGCCTAGCTAAAATCTGCCTTTTTGTTCGTGGGGTTTTCCCCTGCCAAATAGATTTAGAGAAGAGAGCCCCCACTTTTTGCAGGAATGCTTTGGGAACCACTACCGGTAATGCTTGCATTATATAGAGGAGTCGGGGGAGTATGTTCATTTTGAGGGCATTACACCTCCCAAACCACAAGAGTTTAAGGGACCAGGTTTCAAGGTCTGTTGAGAATGCACAGAGCAAGGGGGGAAAGTTTAAGGAGTAAATTTTTTTCCAAGGATCTACCAAGTTTCACTCCTAGGTATATGATGTAGTCTTTGGCCCACTTAAAAGGAAAGGACTGTCTGAGACGATCCTCCCTCCCCAGTGGAATGTCGAGGTTCAATACTTCAGATTTCTGCATGTTTACCTTGTAGTTGGATAGGTTCCTATATAGCTCCAACTCTTCGGAAGGTTCGGAAGTGTAACCTCAGGGCCGGTTATGAAAAACAGTAAATCATCGGCGAATGCCGCAGCTTTATAGTGACCTGAAAGGGAGGGAAATCCCTTGTATATTAGGGTTATTTCTAACTCGTCATAAAAAGGGCTCCAGGGTCAGTATGAAGATTAAAGGCGATCAGGGGCATCCCTGCTTCGTCCAGTTCCCGATGCCGAAGGGTTCCGACAGCGCGCCATTAACCCTGACCGAAGCCGTGGGTTGCTGATACAGGCTGGCAATCCATGATCAAATGTTGGGCCACAGAACAATATGGTCCAGGACTCCAAACATATAATCCCACCGCACCCTGTCGAACGCCTTTTCGGCATCAGTCGAAAGGAGGATTGAGGGCAGATTTCTCACTAAAGCAGAATGAATAAGGTTTAGTGCTTTTGCGGTGTAATCCCTAGTCTCCCTATGAGGCATGAATCCCACTTGATCTAGGTGGATAACCTGGTGTAGATGGGGTAGAGACGGTTGGCAAGTATTTTGGCGAGGAGCTTAATGTCAGTATTAAGAAGGGAGATTGGCCTATAGCTGGAGCTCAAGGAGGGGTCTTTCCCGTCTTTTGGTATCACCGAGATGTGCGCACGTAGACTATCCATTGGGAGGGTGCTGCCCGCTTTTAGGGAATTGAGTACCCCAAGGAGCCTATTAGAGAGGGTTTCTGCACACGTTTTATAATAAAGGGGGGAGACCGTCCGGCCCCGGCGCCCTACCGTTGGCCGATCCTTTAATAGCCAGGGTTAGATCCTCCGGTGTAATTGGGGCCTCTAAGTCTTCCAGTAGTGCCCTCGGAAGCTTAGGCATCCCAGATCCCTGGATATACTCAGTGACCCCCATCTGACCGGGACCCGGATGGCAAGGGGAAATGTTGTAAAGTGAATTGTAGTATTCCCTGAAAACCCCCGCTATATCTTTGTCTTTATGCACCATGTTTCCTTCCCGGTTCCTATTTTTGGGGACATATGTTTTAGCCCTTTCTCCCCTCAGAGCCGAGGCCAAGAGACGCCCACATTTGTCTCCTGATTCGTAGAAGATTTTCCTGCTTTTAATAAGCTGGAGTTTATTTCTATAGTTATAGATCCCCTTTAACCTCTCCCTGAGGGAAGTCAGGGCAGCAAGGTGTGAGACCGCCAACGACTGCTTATGGAGGGTTTCTAGTTTTCGGATTTCACCGATGAGATCAATTATTTGTTTACTCCTCTCCTCCTTAACTCTGTTGTATCAGCAGCCCTTGGACAACGCACTTATGCGCCTCCCACACTACGGGAAGTCTTATATCAGGGGTGGTGTTAGCGGCAAAATAATTTTTACATCTTCCTTGATTATAGGGTCTTGTATGAGTGCACTGTTAAGTTTCCAGGTCCAAGGCCTAGGCACTTGGTCTTGTGTCACAAGCTTGAGGGATACCGGTGCATGATCTGATATAGTGATACTACCTATTGCAGCGGCCGCTACCTGCGGCAACAGGTGGTGCTGAATTAGAAAAAAGTCTAGCCTTGAGTACATATTGCACGGAGTCGAGAAATTTGAATAATCTCTCGCACTTGGGTTCAGGACACGCCACGGATCGATCAGCTGGTGTGAGTGAAGAAGTTTTTTAATCTTCCTGAGTTTAGGGTAAGTGATATACGAGTGGCCTTTTGACGTATCTATCATGGGATCTAGGGTAAGATTGAAGTCACCCCCTACTATCAGTTTGCCCTCGGCAAAATCGGTCAGCCTGTCCAACCCGTCTTCAAGGAAAAGGACCTGCCTGGTGTTAGGCGAATAGATATTTACGAGGGTATACACTTCATGTCCTATTCTCCCCTTAACAAAGAGCCACCTCCCGTCTTCACCACTCAGAATGCCCACCTCCTCCCACGAGATCTCGAATCCGGAAAGTGGCTATGTAATGAGGTTGGAAATACCTTGTTCTTGAGCGTTGGAGGATTTGCAGCCTTAAAATGCGTCTCCTTGAGAAGAGCCACTTGTGCCTTCAGAGCCTTGAGATTGTTCAGAACCAGAATCTGAGGTGTTCAAGCCCTTCACGTTAAAGTGGACCAACACCCAGGATTTTGACTATCCTGGGTTTTGGTCCACTTCGGCGGGGCACCCCGATCGGGGGGTGCCCCGCTGTGTGAAACCCCCCAGAAACCCCAAAAAACTCATGTCTCCTCGCTCCCACGTGACCGCCGCTGCCAATCCACGCCGACGGACAAGCGGGAGGCAGCGACGGACAAGAGCGCGCCCGCCTCCCACGCGTCACTCTTACAGGGCGCGCGCCCGCGCCGGCCATTCACAAACGGACGGTGCGGGTGCGCGTCCTGCTAGAGGGACGCGCGGGAGGCGCCGCTGGATCGTGGATAAGGTAGGGATTTAGGGGTTTCTGGGGGGTTTCACACAGCGGTCACAACAGTCAGGGGTCTGATCGGTCCGGGAATCTTATAGATTCCCGGGCCGATCATGGGAGGGTGTTGGTCCACTTTAAAAGAGACTAAGTTAATCTCACACATCACTGTGGTAGCGTGTTATCTGAAAGCGATGAGTCAGAAAGGCAGTTAATGACTAAGAGATGAGAAAGGGCAGGAGACAAACGGATGAGGAAGACACGGCAGGAGTGGGGGGTAATGGGAGAAGTAACACGAAACAAAATATAACCAGTGTACGTGCCCGGATCTGGGCGGGGGGTATGAACTAAACAGCAACTGCTCTAAATGTCAGCTCTCCTCCAAACAGAGAAAAGATGAAACCAACCTAAGTGGGGGACTGTGTCTAGCGACGAATCAAGAAGCAGTCGCTGCCCGAGCCCCCCCCGGGCACCAAATATCATCTGAGCAACTAGTATCCGGAGACAGACAAAACGCGTAACTATAAAGATAAGAGGTGTTTAACTAATCTGTCTGCTGAGGTGTGTGGTCAGGCATCAGCGGGGCCGCCTGGAAAGTTACTTCCCAGGGGACTTATAGGCTTTAGCCGGGTCCCAAGACCCTTGGCAACTGACAGCGTTCAAGATGTCCCGCCAGGCCCGACCCAGCCAACACCAGCAGCTAGCAACAGACAGGGATTGAGAACAGATTGGGATTAAAAAGACATTGAGAGTGGCAGTCACTAGCAGGACCATGAGGTAAGTATTCAAGGCTCGCTATCCATCGGTCTAGGTCGCCTCTCGTTTCTCAATCTTGGTCTGGCCACTCTAGCTCGGCGAGACGTTTCCCCTTGAGGCCTCTGTGCGACGGAGTCCATCGTTCGGAGGAGCCAATTGGAAACCGGGATCGGATCACGTTCCAGGAAGAAGAGTCCGTCTAAGTCCCGATGAGGTTTTGAGGGACAAGGTGTCGCGATTCTTGGAGACAATCAGGTGAAAGGGGAACCCCCAACGATACGAGACACCCGCGTCTCTGATCACATCCAGCACAGGCCTTAACATTCTTCTCATTTGAAGCATGCGTCTGGAGAGGTCCGGAAGGATTTGTATCCTGGCTCCGTCAAAGTCCACTGGACCGTGTCTCCAGGCCCTGCGTGAGATTTCCTCCTTGACCTTGTAGAAATGCACCCTGCAGATCACATCCCTGGGGCATGCGGGATCTGGGTTACGTGGGCCCAGGGCCCTATGTGCCCTATCGATCTCAATCAGAGCGTCAATATTTCTCTCTAGCAGCGTATTGAAAATAGTGGTGATGATCTGCTTCACGTCTTCTCCATTTAAAGCCTCCGGTATACCCCTGAGTCGGAGGTTATTTCTGCGGTGTCTATTCTCCAAGTCATCGTGTTGCAGTTGGAGCTGAAGGATTTGCGTACTCTGCGCCTCAACGCATGCCGTCAGATTAGCGATAGCCGCTTCGTTAGCTGACTGGTGAGATGTAACTCTGGAATCGAGGGCCTGGAGATGGCCCCGCACCTCCGAGATATCTTTCTTATAGGCCGCCTCATATTTAGTTATAAGAGCCTCGAAATCTGCCCTGGTGGGGATGGATCTTAAGAAGGAGAGGGTCTCTCTATAAATGTTGCCGGTGTGTCACATCTCCAGCACCCTCTTCTATATTTTGTGGCGGGACCGGCGAGTATGGGGAGGCCGGGGATGTAAGGGTAACTCCCCTAGTTGGGGAAGAGTCCCCGGTGTGGGGGGGGGGGGGGGGAGATCATCTTGTGTGAATGACATCATGATTGGGGGACTGAAGGTGGCCACATCTCCTAGGGTCGACCATACCAGGAGAGGTCGCCTGAGGGCTGCAGCGGGCTTGGGGTTTGCACAGCATGGAAGGCGGGTGTTGAGCCAATCCGATGCCCCTCCTCACTCCCTCCCGGGGTTCTCTGGGGGAGGGCACCCGCTGGGGATGGGGGGACAATATATGGTGTGCCCTGTGGAGAGTCCGGGGGCTTCTGACTCTTAGTGTCCCCTGAGCCAGGGACAAACGCTTCCCAAGTTTGCTTTGGGCTGCCTCCCTCCACAATCTTCTCTGGGACCCAGACTCAGGCGCGTGTGACATCGCTCCTCTTCCCTCAATGTCATCTTCCAGACCACCTGATTCAGAATCATCTGAGGAACAATCTAGGGGGTACGGTGCCGATTCTGGGTCTGACCCATGGGCTTCAGATGATACTAACAGGCTTTTATCTCACGTTTTTGAAGTACTCTGTATTTCTCCTCCTGCCGTGGCTCCGCAGCAGCAGGGGGAGCTATTTCATACTGTTAAACCACGCTTGGAGTTTCCTGAACAAACTAATTTTAATAATCTGGTGCTCAAAGAGTGGGAACAGCCTAGCCGGCTTCCCGGGGTGCCAAAGAGCTGGGATAAGCGGTATCCCTTTCCTGCTGAGATGGTTAAACGGTGCTTATGTTCTCCCAAGGTGGATGCACCGGTTCTGGGGTTGTCCAACACATCCGTCATGCATTCCCCTGACTCTACTACACTGAGGGATGGGGAGGACAGGCGCATAGATCAGCTGGCTTGCCATGCCTTTGCCTGTGTGGGGACCGCACTGCGCCCGGTCTGTGCCTCTGCCATTACGGCTGTTGCTATCAAGAGCCTGCTCAGCGGTCTCTTAGATGGGGCCCCCGATGATGCTGGTAGTGAAGAGTATAGAGCTCTTCTGCGTTGTAAGGAATTTGTTGCATATGTGTTCTCTGCCTTGGATGATACCATTAGAATGTGTGGCAGGGCATCTGCCTTGTTGGTGGCGATACGCCGCTCGGTCTGGCTGCGCCAGTGGGCAGTTGACAACGCTGCTAAGAAGCCTCTCACTGGTTTTCCCTTCAAGGGGCTGCGCCTCTTTGGTGAACGTCTGGACTTGTTTGCTAAGGGAGGCAAGTTACCTCAGCGTAGAAGGCAGCCCCGGTCCTTTCGGGGTTCAGGTGCCTTTCTCCTTCCTTCCGTGGCTCCAGGATTGGACGGGGAGATTCCTTTGCTGGAGCCCGCAGAGAATTTTGGGCCAGGGGCAGAGGACGTGGCCGCTCTGGACCCTCCTGGGGTCCCAAGCCTAAGTCCTCCTCCAAGCCCCCTCAGGCATGAAGGGGCGCCCTCACCCATCCGGGTGGGGGGACGGCTTCGGCTCTTGGCTCATGTCTGGAGACGTCATGTCTCAGACCGGTGGATTCAGGAGGTAGTGTCCTCCGGTTACAAGATAGAGTTTGCAGCCTGGCCGCCCCCAAGATTCATCAAATCCCGGTTAGCTCAAGACCCCCTGTCAGCTCGGGGTCTGTCCCTGGCTGTCCAAGGCCTTCTGGAACTGGGAGTCATCTGCCGGGTGCCCTTGAGGGAAAGGGGCAAAGGCTATTATTCCAATCTTTTCATTGTTCCCAAAAAGGATGGGTCCATCAGACCCATCCTGGATTTAAAGCGCCACAACAAATTTCTCCGATTCAGACACTTTCGCATGGAGACTCTGCGCTTCGCTGTGAATTTCCTACGCCCATGGGACTTCATGACCTCTGTAGACATCAAGGATGCTTGCCTTCACATACCTATTTTTCCAGGTCATCCGATATTCCTCAGGTTCGCTCTGGAGGATCAGCACTACCAATTTGTGGCCTTGCCCTTCGGTCTCACAGGGTATTCACCAAGGTGCTGGCAGGAGTGATGGCTCTGCTCAGATCTCAGGGCATTCGCATTCTTCCCTACTTGGACGACATGCTTATCGCTTCTCAGTCCTTCGGCTGGGTGATCAACCACCCAAAATCTTCCCCCGTCTCCTTCCATGGTGAAGTCTTTTCTGGACATGATTCTGGATTCATCTCAGGTCAAGATCTTTCTTCCTCAGCAGAAGGTGGAAAGTCTGCAAGAGAAAGCTCAGCCCCTTCTGTATTGTCCTCATCCGTCCATCAGGCAGGCAATGCAGCTGGTGAGCCTGATGGTGTCTTGCTTAGAGGCGGTTCCATATGCTCAGTTCCACATGAGGCCTCTTCAGCTTCACCTCTTGTCAGTATGGAATCGGGACCCCATGTCCTTGGATCAGGTGTTTGTTCTGTCCCCTCTGGCCAGGCGGTCTCTATCGTGGTGGCTGGACTCAAGGAACCTGCTGGGGGGGCAGATCCTTTCTGGCCCCTTGTTGGGAGACTGTCACCACGGATGCCAGGTGACAGGTTGGGGGGGCTTTTGGAAGTCCCTGAAATTCCAGGGTCAGTGGGGCCCTCAGGAGGCCCATACCCCTATCAACATTCTGGAGTTGAGGGCGATCAGGTTGGTTCTCGCCCACTTAACCCCACACCTGCGGGGTCCGCTCGGACAACCAGACGGCGGTTGCCTACATCAATCATCAGGGAGGGACACGGAGCAAGAGGGCCCTCAAGGAAGTGTCCCTGATACTGTCCTGGGCGGAGGTGAATGTTCCCTGCATCTCAGCTGTGTACATCCCGGGGTGGAGAATCTGGAGGCAGACTCTCTGAGCAGGGGGACCTCTCGTCTGGGAGATTGGTCCCTCAGCAGCAGGGTGTTTCGCTCCCTGTGCCACCTCTGGGGTCGGCCGGATGTGGATCGGTTTGCGTACCGTCACAATCACAAGCTTCCAGTCTTTGTCTCTCTGTCCCAGGATCCTCTGGCCTTGGCCATGGATGCCTTGGCAATGTCTTGGACGAGTTTTCAGCTCCTGTATGTGTTTCCCCCGTTTCCCCTGCTGGGCAGGGTGCTGCGCAAGATAGCTCAGGAAGGGGTGCAAGCCATACTGGTGGCCCCCTGTTGGCCAAGAAGAGTGTGGTTCGCAGACATCGTGCAGCTGGCAGTGGATCAGTATGCCCTGCCCCGGGTTCCAGATCTGCTCACTCAGGGGCACCTACGCCACCCCAATTTACAAACGCTGGCTTTGACGGCCTGGCTGCTGAAACCTCCATCTTGATGGAAAAGGGGCTGCCTGCCTCGGTTGTTAATACCATGATCAGGGCTAGGAAAAGGTCCTCTTCTTCCATCTACTATAGGGTTTGGCGTACTTACATTGACTGGTGTGAGTCCCACTCGCTTCCCTGCCGCGTGTTTTCTATTCCTAGGATTCTGGAGTTTCTGCAACATGGTTTGGATCTGGGTCTTCAGCTTAGTACTCTGAAAGGTCATGTTTCTGCCTTGGCCATTTCTTTTTCCAAAGATCCTTTGCTCAGCATCCCCTGGTCAAGACCTTCTTCCAGGGGGTTACTCACGTGCATCCTCCACGTAAGCCTATGTTACCAGTCTGGGACTTGAACTTGGTCTTATCTGCCCTGCAGGGGTCTCCCTTTGAGCTCTTGAAGGGGGCCCCCTTGTCCATTCTTACGCTTAAGGTAGTCTTTTTGGTGGCTATCACTTCTGTTAGGCGTGTTTCTGAGTTGGCGGCGCTTTCCATCAAGCCTCCTTATTTTGAGAGAGACCAGGACAAGGTGGTGTTTCGTTTTAAGCCAGATTTTCTGCCCAATGTTGTTTCTGCCTTTCATCTCAATCAGGACATTGTTTTGCCTTCTCTGTGTCCTAATCCTAGTAACTCTGAGAGGGTTTTACACTCTTTGAATGGTTGGGACTCTGAAGTTCTATCCCAAATTCCGCAGAAAGCATAAGCATTGAGATCTGCCGTATCTCACCTTTTTAGAGATTGGAGTTGTTGATCCACATTGAAGTTACTCCAGCCGGGAGTTTTTTTTTATAACCACAGTGTATATATATAAGGATGCATACCTACCTTGCTGTAGGTGGCCTACATCAGTTTGTGGCGTTACCCTTCGGTCTATCTTCAGCACCAAGGGTGTTTACCAAGGTGTTGACAGGTCTCATGTTTTCTCTAGGAAATCAGGGTATACATATCCCTTACTTAGACTATCTGTTGATATGGGCCCCATCATGTCAGGGTGCCCAGAAGGATACACGGACTGTCTGATCGACATTGGATAACTGACCATCTAGTCGAATTCTTAAGTCAAATATCATATCATAGCTTCAAGAGTTATTCTTTTCTGGTAATGTCATTAGACACGTCTCAGGCAAAAGTGTTTTTTTCAACACAGAAGTGACCCTTACTTCAGGCCAGGGTACAGGGTCTCTTGTCTTGCCCTCACCCGATGATTCACCAAGGAATATGTCTGTTTAGCATGATGGTATCTTGCTTGAGTCAGTACCGTTTACACTGTTCACACAAGACCCCTGCAGATGGAATTGCTCACAATCGAGACCCACACACTCTGGATCACTCTTTTTTGCATGACACTGTCTCTAGCCTGGTCCTCAGCCTCCTCAGACTGGCAAATCCTTCCTTCCAGTACAGTGGAAGATCATCACCACGGATGCCAGTCTATCTGGTTCGGGGGAGTGTCATGAAGTCAACAATGCTCCAGTGACAGTGGAGTCCCTCTCAATAAATATCCTGGAACTGAGAGCAATTCTATTGTATCTCAGACATTGGACATACTATCTGAAAGGGGCATCCCGTCCGGATTCAAACAGACAATCGGACAGCAGTGGTATATATTAACCACCATCGGGGCACCTGAAGCAGTGAAGCCCTCATGGAAGTGAGCTGGTTTTTACTTTGGGCCGAGAAACAGGTTTCATGCATTTCGCTGTATACATTACCTTGAGTGGACAACTTGCAGGCCGATCATTAAAGCAGAACGGTCTTGCATCAGAGGGAATAGTCTTAGTCAGAGGGTTTTTTCAATCCCTATGCATGCGCTGGGGGTTTCCGGACATAGATCTTTTGTGCATCACGACACAATCGGAAGGTTGCAAAGTTTGTGTCTCGGTCCATGGATCCTCTAACTATAGCAACAGATGTCCTGACTTTTCAGTGGTCCGCATTCAAGCTTCTTTATGCATTCCCTCCGATTCCACTCCTGGGTCGAGTACTAAAAAAGGTTAGCTCACAAGGGAGTCCCAACCATTTTGGTGGCTCCTCGGTGGCCAAGAAGAAGCTGGTTCTCAGACATAGTAACTATGTCCGAGGGCAACTCGTGGAGGTTACCCGACGATCCAGATCTTCTCACAAAAGGGCCGCTAAGGCATCCCAATTCAAATGTTCTGACTTGGACAGCCTGACTATTGAATCCTGAAAGTTGGCAGAAAGGGGCTTTTCTGCCTGTCATCCAGACTATGATTCAGGCCAGGAAGAAGTCTTTATCAAATGATCTACTATAGAGTCTGGCAAGCATTATCGCTTGGTGCAAATCCAGAAGGTTCGCTGGTAGAATTTTTTCTGTTCCCAGAATATTTGATTTTTTGGCAGAAAGGTCTTGATGAAGGTTTTCAATTGAGTACTTTAAAGGGACAGATATCTGCTTTATCTATCTTTTTATTCAGAAACCCTTTACTGTGAATAAATGTATCAAAACTTTTTGTATAGGGAGTTGCTCATGTGCGGCCTCCTCGTAAGCCACTTCTGCCGGTTTGGGACCTGAACTTAGTTATCAGCTCTCCTCCTTTTTGAACCACTGGCAGATGCGTCATTCATTTTATTGACTTTTAAGGTTATCTTTTTAGTGGCAATAACCTCAGTAAGGAAGGTTTCTGAATTAGCAGCTTCTCAGTTAAGTTTCCTTATTTAGTGTTGCATAAGGACAAGGTCGTCTTCTGCTTTAAACAGGATATTCTTCCTAAGGTGGTTTCCGTCTTAATGAAGAGGTGAATTGCCTTCCTTATGTCCTACTCCAGTGTCCGATAAAAGGATTCTTCATTGCTGGATGGTTTTTGGAATGTCTTATTCCTGAAAGGAATAGGGTTTTTGAAATGTCTTATTCCTGAAAGGAATAAGGGTTTTTGGAATGTCTTATTCCTGAAATGAATAAGGTTTGGGGATCCCACTCGAATTAGGGTACTGTTTTGGAGGTCCCATTCGTCTCTGAATTCTTCTGATGGCCTGAAGTAAAATGAAAATTCTGTAAGTACTCGCCTGTAGAATTAATTTCTCTTCCATTATTACTTCAGGACATCAGACCATCCCTGTCTGCTAGGTTACTATGTCCATATCTTGGATGCCTAGTTTTAGTGAAGTGGTAAATATGTAAATAGTTGCTGTAAATAATGATCAGCATCAAAAAAAAAAAAAAACTTTAAACAGAGAGAGAAGTCTTGTATTTTGTCTCCAGCCTTTTGTTTCCAACAGGATAAGTATGCCTCCTGGGCGGCTGGTTCTACTGCTTTTTAATTAAACTGAAGTGCATCAAGTCAGCCAGGTGGATATAGGCCCGGGAGGTGGAGACACACCTTTGTTCTTGCAGACCACACCCTTCGGGAGAGGTTAACCCATTTGTCTCTGAATTCTTATGTCCTGAAGTAATAATGGAAGAGAAATTAATTCTACAGGTGAGTACTCACAGAAATTTCTTTTTGTAGGCTGTTCACAGTAACATATAAAGGCTGTGTTTACGGTTGTATGTATAGAAGAGGGGTGTCACTGGAACGCTTTGTAGGTTATACACGATATGTAAATGCAGCCTAAAAAAATCAAGGCTTTGTATCTCTGTGCTCACCATTTGTGTATGCAGAAGAGTGGTGTTGCTGGAAATCATTAAGAACATGGTGCCTTGTTATATAGAGAGAGACGTATTCAAGTCTATTTAAGTATATCTTTTTAGTCACATGTCATGTTAGAGCTTTCCAGTTACACCTTGCCTCTAGGTATAAATGGTTTACAAAAGGCAAAATTTTAATGTATGAGTTTGTTTACATTATCGAAGCAGAACATATAACACATTGGCCTCGATTCAATAAAGGTAGAAAAAAATTCTCATGGTAGTAAAAAATTCAGTTCATGAGAAAAAAGCCTGAGAATGTCACTGTTACTGAATCACTAGATAAAAATACAATGAAAGTCAATGGCAGCTTTTTCTACAGTGTAGAAAGGAGAAAACAGTTCTCTACTTTTCTTAGGAGTAAAAAAGTGCCATTGACTTTCATTGTTTTCTTAGCTGGTGATTCATTAACAGTGACATTCTCAGGCTTTTTTCTCATGAATTGAATTTTTTACTACCATGAGAATTTTTTTCTACCTTTATTTAATCGAGGCCATTGTCAACAAATGCCAGATGTGCTTGGCCAGGAAATTGCTACTACTGTCGTTCAGAAGATTTATATGCAGTGGAGGCTTCAGGTTAGAGAAAAGATACACATATAATACAATAAATTAGGCGTTCATGCAACCTCTACTCCTCCAGCAACTTAATTGGATGTCTATTTCCCCAGTAGCACGATCTCAACAAGGTATAACATTCCATTTGACAGTCTCTTAAGTGGTCTGCTTCTCAGTGGATAATCCTCCAGGGAAATGGTAGGCGGTGTCCCCTGGATTGCTTCTGTTATCCCATGTGCCCTTCTTTTAGTGCTCTGGCTCTAATCGCCATCTCTGTTCATGCCGAATCTACTGGGGACTTGCCATCTGTCGGTCATGCCGTAGCTTATACAGGGCTAAGGTTTTCTCCTTTTTTTTTCCCCTCCTGAGTTCCGGAGCTTTGTTTGTTTCTTTGCTTGCTGTTGGACCTTCCTTAGTGAGCAATACTGTGTATTGCGTTTTCCTTCCCATTTGGTGAGTACAGGAAGTTGGAAATCGATCTCCATTCTCCATTTATTGTAGAATATTTGTGTAGACTGCTACACCGAGGAGGAGATGCAGGACAGAGATGTGTGTTCAGTGGCCACATTCCTGTATCTGAAATCTAGAGTCTGCATGTGAATAGTGGTATTGTCCTATACACTCTCGCCATGGCCATATCCAACCTGAAATTCCCCCATCTCTCCCTCTTGGATGTAGTCTGGTAAGTACCTGCCAGTGTTGTAAATCTTCCAGGGAGTAAAGAAGTATTTTTGCTCTAGTCTTATACCAGCTGTTCAGGGCTCTGACAGCGCTATATCATCCCTGGGTATGCTGTGTTCTGCTAATAAACTGTATCACTCGGACTCTACCCCTGATCTGAAGTTAATGGAGGACTTACCATGTGGAGTGTAGCCCATGAAAGCATACTTGTGGGATAGCAGTCCTCTCCCACCACCATAGAACTACAGGGTAGAGTGAAAGTGCTCAGCCTTCTGCCAGTAAATCACTCAGGACAGGCCCTGGACCAAGAGAAAACAATTTGATGCTTTAGCTTAATCTGAAGAGGAGAGCAAGAAGGAGTGAGGTATTTCTCACAACAGCAGCTTGCTATTTCGGCCCTGCCCTGTAGAGAAGGGATTCATGAAGTACTTCCATATAACGATGGGTCATTTATTTACTGTCTTGGCTAAAAGTGCTATCTTGCCCACAGGTGAGTCGGGCTGACTGTTGGACCCAGCACATAGACACATAATAGAACTACTGAAGTAGTTTTTACCCTCTGGCAGGGGCAGACATTAGGTTACCCTTATCTATTGGGCTTGATAAGGAGGGTTACCAAATAATGGGGCTAGAGTTGCTGTTCCTCAATGTCCACTTATTCTCAGGTGCTATAGAAGATCAGGCTGGAAGCAATTACAACTATAGTGGACGAAAATGTCCTGATACACATGTGGTCAACCTTATGACAGGCCATTGAAGCTTTCACAGTGGCCAGACCTGTGTGCCCTCTGTCACCTCAATTTTTAGTAGCTTGCATTGATGGCATGGCTGTTGAAGCCATTGCTTTAGAGGAAAGGGACCTTTCTCTGGCTGTGGTGCACATCTTTTCTAGTACTTGCCAGGGTTCTTCTTCCTCCGCGGCTTACCACAGGTTTTGAAGTCCCTTGTGTAAGTGGCGTGAAAGTTCAGGAATCTTGTCTAGATTTTTTCTGTGGAAAGGATTTTTTTCCCCTGTCGTAGATGCAAATCTTTCAGCAGGCACCTTTTTTAAAACGGTCAAATCTTGACACTGAGTATACTTTATAATAAAACTTTGACTTTGCACTGTTTTTATTCAAAATGCCATTTATTTACTTGACTCTTCAAAAACTGGCCCCCTCTGATGCCTTGGGAGTTAAACTTGGAGCTTTCAGGCTTGCCCAGTTTCTCTGGGGGTTTTACCCAAAACAGTTTCCTTCTAACTGAGAGCTGGCTGCACCACCAGATGTATTAGTGAAGTGGTTGTGATGTCCTTCAGGGCTCTGTCCATGCAACCATACATACTCCCCACTAGGCAGCGCAGCTTTCTCTTTTCTGGAGTTTAAAATGTACCTCTACTGGAGATCTAGATTGTGCCACCCCTGCTCATTACCACAGCTTGTGGTCTCCTCACTGTCTCCTCTCATCAATTACGGATATTGGCCACACCTGCTCCATTTATTTCAATGAAGGGAGTGTGACGAGGACTGTATTGAATGGAGCAGGCGTAACCTGTCACCGTAACTGACGCAAGATAACGAGTACTTGACTCTGGGCCACCAGGATAGTGAGTGCGAGATCACGATGCTGGTAAGTTTCAAACTACCAGCATCGGGCAAATCGGTGCTGTAGAACTGTGGGTGAGTGTGTTATTTCCGAGGCACCACTAGTAGCAATGCGTGGGTTAATCTCAGCCGTAGTTGGGGCCTGAAGAACTTGCTCCTCCCGGTCTATATAGGGCAAGCTTGTACTGTAGGGGGGAAAAAAAGGTTAGTTCTATCCCTTGGAGTAAAGGAAGGGGAAAGAAGGAACCTTTTTATGTTTAGGGAGTTTAGATCCAGGAGTGGATGTCCCTTGATTTCCTCTCTCGTCTGTTGTGTCCTTAGTGGTAGTGTGCTCAAATTATTTATTGGGTAAATATACAGTAGTAATCATACTCAGTGTTTGCAATAGCATAAAATGCAAAGTAACATTTATTGTTCACGTTTCACATTAAATTGTGTACATAAGCGCGCAGTTTGTAGCAAGCGCGCAGTTTGTAGCAAGTACACAGTTTGTAGCAAGTACACAAAATTAAAAATGGCTGTTTACAAAGGCGTTTCGCGGTACATCGCTTCATCTGTGTAAGTAGCCTTTAAGATCTGTGGTGTAATATATAAGAAATTGAATTCAATGGGTCTATATGGGTCTAGGTCAGGTTTGGTATTAAATATGTGCATTTTCACAGCTTGAATAAATTGTGCTTCATGAATGGTAGGGGTTTGATATCCTCAAAAAAGTAATTGTTCTAGTAATTGTAAATGATAATACGGTGTTAAAACAGTTGATTGTTTAAATCATATGCAGGTTTAAAACTTGTAATGAGATTGGTACCTTATAGTTATGGCCGCTTTTGTATAATGATGCGTTACCAGTCTTGCTGATAATTGTTCCTTTGGGGAGGAAGGGGTGTATGAATGGTTAATGTTGAAATTAGTTGGTGGCATAATGGTAAATAGTAGTAAAAGAGCAAGAAACTTACTTTAAAATGCTTTTGTGAGGGCGAGGAAAGCGCCCGTCCTTCGAGCGGGCGGGCGGTGCGTCACCTGTGCTCGTAGCTGTGTTCTGGAGAGCGCTTCGCATGCTCTAATATAGTGGCCTCTTGGTGACGTCACAGGGGGCCGGTGTGAAGGGTGGGAAGCCTATTGGCTCCGACATCCTGTCACATGCTCCCCGGAGGACCAACGGGAGCGATGTAGGAGGCCGCTCATGCCGGATCGTAATGCGCGTCCCAGCCTCCTTCCGGCGGCCCCCTTTCCATCTTATGTCGCTCAGTATATACGGCGCCATATTTTAGGTTGTTTTAAGTTATTGATTTTAGCGAGGGGTTTTTAAACAATAACCATACCATTCTGAGAAGCACGAAAGGTTTAACAAGATTTGGATAACGGTAATAACAGTCTATACATTGAAAATCAATGAATGATATTTATAATATGATTGTTTGTGGTGATAATTGTGTGATTCAGGAAGAACTGTCAAAATTATTAAGTTTAAGGGACGTGTTATTATTAAAATGGACTAGCTATATTCTGCTAGTATAAATGTAGTATTCGACTATCGTATATTCCTGAGCTAGTGTTTTCTAGTGTTGAAGATGTGTTTGTAGTGGCATGGGATGGGACTGTAAAAGGAGCTACTGGTAGATTTCCCGGTGGGATTCATATATACAAATTCAGATATTTGTAGTGACTTATTTGTAGCGACATGGGATGGGACTGGGAAAAAGGAACTACTGGTGTATTTCCCGGTGGGATTCATATGTAAAATTTAGATATTTGTAGTGACTTAGAGGTGGGACTGGGAAAAGGTGATTATTGATGTCGTTCCCTGGGAACTGTTGGGATACTGGAAAAGGCCAAAAATTTTCTTGTATTTCTGTTCTTTATAATTTCATTTTTTTATTTTTTCAAAAATGGGGCAAAGCTGCAGGTTTCATTCAGACCTGGTGGGATGGTTGCTTTGCATTTTGTTCACTTTGTTTCGACTTGTAGGGTGGTGTGTACTATGTCTCCTCCTCTCGGATGTGGGTGGATTCGGTCGACTACAGAGAATTCCACCCCTTTCGGGATGCCCCCATGATAAGCTGCAAAATGTCTTCCGACAGGGGTTGCAATGTTTTTCTTCTTTATGTCCCTGATATGTTCGTAAATTCTGTTTTTTAGCTTCCGGTTTGTCTTTCCGATGTAAAACTTTGGGCAGTTACATTGAAATAAGTAATTTACATCTGTTGTGTTGCAATTTGCATAGTGTTTTTAAATTTCTTGTCCTGTGGGTAGTGTTATATTCTTGCCTTGTTTTAAAAATTGGCATGATGTGTATCCTCCGCATTTGTAGGTTCCTTTTTGTTCTGCAGCATGCTTTTATAGAGGTTGTGAGTAATGGCTGTGTGTGATGTGATCCTTGATAGATCGTGATTTCCTATAGGTTATTTTTGGTTCTTCTGGAATGAATTTTCCAATTTCCGGGTCATTCCTAATTATGTGCCAATGAGTTTTCAAAATTCCTCTTATTTCCTGATGCTGTTGATTATATGTTGGAATTAGTGTAGGGTGTTCTTGGAAGGTTTGTTTCGTTTTCTTTTGGGTGTTTAGTATTGAATTCCTGCTTCTTCTTTTGGTTTTGTTGTATGCTGTTTTCAGGGTCTTTTTGTGATATCCTCAGGCTAAGAGTCTCTTTTGGATTTCTTTTGCTACGACTTTATAATCTTCAGACAAGCAATTTATTTTTGCTCTTAGATATTCACCATACGGGATGCTTCTCTTCAGACTGGTGGGGTGGGAACTTGTCCTTAAAGTGGACCAACACCCAGGATTTTGACTATCCTGGGTCTTGGTCCACTTCGGTGGGGCACCCCCGATCGGGGTGCCCCGCTGTGTGAAACCCCCCCGATCACCCGAAAAACTCACCTCTCCCAGCGCCGACGGACAAGCAGTTTGACAGCCGCGGACAAGCGGCTCCTCCGCCACCGCCTCCCGCGCGTCACTCTTGACGGGCGCGCGCACGTCTAGAGGGGCGCGAGGGTAAGGTAAGGGGATTTGGGGTGTTTGGGGAGGTGATCGGCCCGGGAATCTTATAGATTCCCGGGCCGATCACCGGAGGGTGATGGTCCACTTTAAGATGTTGTTAGATGTCGTTTGGTTTCCTGTAGTGGGTTGTTCTGATGGAGCCATCTGGTTGCTTAGATCCAGAAACGTGACTTCTGTCATATCATACACCAGGGTGAATTTCAGGTTTCGATTGTTGGTATTGAGGGTATCGATGAATTTGTTTAGTGTGTTTTTGTCGCCTTCCCAGATGATTAGGATATCATCGATATACCTTAACAAAGTTTTAATGTGTTGGGTGTATACTGTGAGGTCTTCGTTGTCCAAAACTGTTTTTTCCCATTTCCCTAAGTATAAATTCGCATAGGCCGGAGCACATTTCGTACCCATGGCTGTCCCTTGTACTTGATGATATAGTTGGCCCGCAGAAAAGGAAGCAGTTGTGGGTTAGTATAAAATACAGTAAATCCAGTAAGAAGCGATTATGTTTATGCTCGCTGATATATAACTGGTCTAAAAAGTATTTTACCGCTAGAATTCCTTTCTTGTGTGGGATGCAGGAATAAAGCTCCTCGACATCTAAGCTTTCCTTTGGAAGTGTAATTTCTTGTAGAATCTGAAGGAGATGTGGGGTGTTTTGACATATGATGAGAGTGCTTGTACAAAAGGTTGAAGGTGTATGTCGACATATTAGCTGGCTTTGCTCGTAAGTGAGCCAACTCCTGACACAATCAGGCGGCCTGGGGGATGAGTAATGGATTTATGGACTTTTGGTAAAGCATAGAAAGTTTGTGTTGGTGGTTTGTTTACTTGTAGGAACTGCCATGTAGATTCGGTGATGACTTTGTGTTCATATGCGTTGTTGAGGATAAGGTTATAATCGTCTTCATCTGTCTGTAATTTTGTCTTTGGTGCTTTGCAGTACCATTCTTGGTTTTCTAGTATTTTTTGGCACATGTGT
Source organism: Gastrophryne carolinensis (assembly GCA_027917425.1). NCBI lineage: Eukaryota > Metazoa > Chordata > Amphibia > Anura > Microhylidae > Gastrophryne > Gastrophryne carolinensis. The sequence goes on along the minus strand of CM051239.1, from coordinate 80,406,971 downwards.
TCATATTGTTGTCGGGTCATCAGGACTATGTTGCCACCCTTGTCAGCTTGTTTGATGACTAGATCCACGTTGTCTTCTAGTTGAGTGCTGTTTTTTGCTGGGGTGTGAAATTTCGTGGTCTGATGCCATTTGTATTAAATTTTTTTATTGACTGGGTAGTAAGGTTGATGAATGTCTTTACACTCGCATTAAGAGATAGAGGTGGGAAGTAAGTTGAGGCTTTTCTAAAAGTTTATTTGGTTCGTCCTCCTCGGGTAGTTCATCACTGTTTTGTAGATCTCTAAGTGTTTTCAAGCTTTCCTCATCTCCTTGTGTTAAAGAGATCTGTTTTTCCGTTTTTTCTTTTTCTTGGTGTTGATATTTTAGTATTATTTTTCTTGCGAACAGGTGCAGGTCTTTAATGGTCTCAAATTGGTTAATGTTGCTGTCTGGGCAAAAATTTAGACCCTTAGAAAGTACTTCAGTTTGTACTGGAGTGAGAGGGAAGTTAGCCAGGTTAACTATATCCGTGTGTTGCATTGGTAAATCTGGGTTATGTGGAATTATTCTCTTGGTAGACTGCTTTTCTTTGGTGGTTGACTGCTGTAGGTTGGTGTCTTGTGTGGTCTTGATTCTAGCCCTAAAAAAGGTTCCTCAAATGTCGGTACTTCTGTGGGAGTGTGATTAGGTGATGGGAAGTTTTTTCTCTTTTCTTTGACTGTTCTTGGGTCTTGGTAGGAAGACATGCTTGTGTCCCTGTTGCTTTTCTTGGTTGGTCTGGAGAAAAGTTTGTAGTGTCTTCTTGGTTCCTCAGATGTTGAGCTGTCTGAGGATGATGAAGATTGTTGTGATGAGTATGGATTATAATATCTATTAGACTTTCCTTTTTGGGGAGTCCATGTGGTATGCCAATTGTACGCCCTTTTCTCCTTATAGGCTGTGCGGTCCCTTGTGAGTTTCTTGTTTTTATATTCCCAAACTTCTTTAATGAGAGTTTCTATTTTCTTCTTGAGTTGGTTATCTGTTGTTGTGAAAGTAGGCCAGTCTTTATGGTGATTCAGGTCTTCACATGTTCTTTGGTAATGTTCTTCTATTTTGGCCAGTTGGTCCTCTTGCTGTTCGAGTAGTCGTAACATATTCATTGAACAAGTTTGGAGATTTTGTTCCCATTTGTCTTTGACTATTTGGTTAATGTCACCCAGTTGTGGGAAAATTTGGATTCTTAGTCCAAAGGGTATAATGTTTTCGTCAAGGTATTTCCTTAGGTAAAATATGTTCCAGTAGGTCTTGGTCTTTTTTCTTAATATTCTTTCTAGTGGGTTGAACTTGTCTCTAATTTTGTTGTTTGCATAGTCTTCTCTGGTATGGGTTATTGTACCCATAGAAAGTTCTTTGAACATTTGGTCCCAGTCTGTCTGTTAGTTGTGTCATTGTGCCCCATTTTTGAAAAAATGAAATAAAGAACAGAAATACAAAAAAAATCACTCCTCATTACTAGTACAAATATGTTTTGTCCTTTTCCAGTATCCCAACAGTTCCCAGGGAACCCCATCAATAATCACCTTTTCCCATGCCCACCTCTAAGTCACTACAAATGTCTGAATTTTACATATGAATTCCACCAGGAAATCCACCAGTAGTTCCTTTTTCCCAGTCCCATCCCATGCCGCTACAAACACATCTTCAACACTAGAAAACACTAGCTCAGGAATATACAATAGTCGAATACTACATTTATACTAGCAGAATATAGCTAGTCCATTTTAACAACACGTCCCTTAAACTTAATAATTTTGACAGTTCTTCCTGAATCACACAACTATCACCACAAACAATCCTATTGTAAATATCATTATTTATTGATTTCCAATGTATGGACTCTGTTATTACTATTAACTGTTACTGTTAAACCTTTCGTGCTTCTCAGAATGGTATGGGTATTGTTTAAAAAACCCCTCGCTAAAATCAATAACTTAAAACAACCTAAAATATGGCGCCGTATATACTGAGCGACATAAGAGGGAAAGGGGGCCGCCGGAAGGAGGCTGGGACACGTATTACGATCTGGCATGAGCGGCCGACGAGAGCCCTCCTCCTACATCGCTCCCATTGGTCCTCCGGGCAGCACGTGACAGGATGTCTGAGCCAATATGCTTCCCACCCTTCACACCGGCCCCCTGTGACGTCACCAAGAGGCCACTATTTTAGAGCGCGCAAAGCGCTCTCCTGAACACAGCTACGAGCACAGGTGACGGACCGCGCGCCCGCTCGAAGGACGGGAGCTTTCCTTGCCCTCACAACAGCATTTTAAAGTAAGTTTCTTGCTCTTTTACTACTATTTACCACTATGCCACCAACTAATTTCAACATTAACCATTCATACACCCCTTCCTCCCCAAAGGAACAATTATCAGCAAGACTGGTAACGCATCATTATACAAAAGCGGCCATAACTATAAGGTACCACTCTCATTACAAGTTTTAAACCTGCATATGATTATATTTAAACAATCAACTGTTTTAACACCTTATTATCATTTACAATTACTAGAACAGCAATTACTTTTTTGAGGATATCAAACCCCTACCATTCATGAAGCGCAAAGTATTTATTCCAGCTGTGAAAATGCACATATTTAATACCAAACCTGACCTAGACCCATATAACTGAATTCAATTTCTTATATATTACACCACAGATCTTAAAGGCTACTTACACTGATGAAGCGATGTAACTACGTAGCTACGTACTTGCTACAAGCGACGTACTTGCTACAAGCGACGTACTTGCTACAAGCGACGTACTTGCTACAAGCGACGTACTTGCTACAAGCGACGTACTTGCTACAAGCGACGTACTTGCTACCAGTTGACAACCGTAATAACAGCTACTAAGGACTTTTATTAAATTTAAGAATAACGGTGAAAAAAATTGCACTACTTTTGCTACAGTTCTTATGTACACAATTCAATGTGAAACGTGAACAATAAATGTTACTTTGTATATTCTAAGTATGTCACACACCCCACTTCAATCATTAATTATTACACTTGGGGATTACTCCACCAGCCCCTCCTGGTCTATACATACCTGGTACCTCTCACTCATTCCCTAGTTTTTCTTCTCTGCAAGATGGCGACAAGACAGAAGAAAGAAGTCTCCTGCTTGCAGGTAGCCGGGGTATCACCCCGCCCCCCCCCCATGGTCTATTTCTGGCCGGCCTTTTGTTTTATTACCCCCTTGATTAATTATGTAGCCTCCCAGCTTAGGCTGTCGGCCGGGCAAGGGTAGATGGCACTTAAGGTGCCTAGGAGATTAGCTCCTCCACTCGACCCCATATTATGGGGCATAGTGGTTATCCGGCCTGGTGATCCGGATTTGGGATGCCCTGCCCTGATGTCCCTTTTAGGTTCCCCCTCCCCGCTTGGTCCCTTCTCCCTGCGCTAGATAGGGGTGGGGGGGGGGCTTGTTGTGTGCCTGGGTTATGTTTTGTTGTGTGCCTGGGTTATGTTTGCTACTGTTTGAGTGTTTTTTTACTTGCTTGTGGCGGGGCCGGCGGCGTGTGTGCGTGTATTTGCCGCCGGCCCGCCAGTTGTTCAGTTTCATTGCTCGGGGGCTCTGTTGAGCTCCCCGGACTGCTGTGCTCACGATGGTGCAGGGGGCGGGGTCGGACGGCATGGGTGTCGCCGGCCCGCCGGCCTGCTTCTTGGTTGTTGCGGGCGCCATGTACTGGGCGCCCGCTGCTCTGTCGGCTCTCTGGGTGGTCGGGGGCAGGGCCGGACTGCGTGTCTGTCGGCGCGGGCGCCATGTCTAGGCGCCCGCTGTTCGCTCCCCACGGAGATGGTTGCGGGCGGGGCCGGGCGGCGTGTTTGCCGCTGGCCCGACTGTCCGGTGGTGCGGGCGCCTTTGTCCTTGGCGCCCGCTCTCCGGCCCAGATTCTTTGGAGGTGGAGGGGGGCGGGGCCGCGTCGTGCGCGGCCCGCGCTTTGCCTGGATTGATGGGAGGGGCGTGGCCGCAGCGTCTGCCGCGCTTGCTAGGCCCGCCCTTCTTCTCCCTTCTCTACCTCCTCGTGGTGGCCGTCGTTACTACTGTTAAGGTAGGCTGCCTTTTTTTCTTACACTGGTCCTTTTAAGGTGGTTCCTTGGCTGGGGGCATTATTGTTTTCAGGTCCCCCCTTTGTGGGGGTTGTGTAGGGTGCTGTCAGCTTGAGTATAGTATTGCTGGGTGCCTTATTGGGCTTCCCAGGCTTTCCACATTTTTTATTATATGTTTATGTACATATATATATTTATGTTTTTATTGCCATGTGCATTCACGTGTTCTAGCAGGCTGCACGGCCCAGCGGTTAGAGCATAAGCTTAATAAACTTTATTCCCCTGCGATGCAGGTTCAAATCCATCAATATAAAAATAATTTTAAGGTGTGACTGTTGTCTTTCTTTGTCAGATCCTGGGATCCCACGCTGCAGGGTTCTCCCGGCCTTAGTTACCTGGCTAGTCGGGGTTTTGTCTTTACATTTCCCTTTATTGGCTATTTTTGCAAATTTCCCCATTTCAGGGCCATAAATAAAGAAGATAAAGGGGCATCCCGGGTCGCATATTGCGTAAATCCCTGGGTTATTGCGAATACCATAATTTCACCATATGGAGGCTACCAAAGATACCGTAAACAGCCCTTCGGGGCAATCTAGGCTGTGTGGGGATTGTGGGGCGTCGCTCCCAGGGGATGATGTTATTGTATGCATTACATGTGCGCAGCGGAGCATTGAGCGCCAGTCCGGTACCTCGGTGCCTGGCTCTTCGCCGCCCGTACCGTCTCCTTCCCCTCCTCGCCTGTTCCGGACCCCGTGTGACATTGTCATGGGTGGGGATTCGCAATCCGAGGTATGCGCCAGGTTGGCCAGCCTCGAGAAGATGTTTTCCGCTGTGGTTGCTCAGAAGGCTCCGACTAAGCGGAAACACTTGTCCCCGCCTCCGCCTGACTCAGATGATGAGGTTGTTGAGGCATTGGATTGGTCAGATCGTCCCCCGGAAGAGGGAGAGCCTTTTGAGGATTAGACGATCCTGAGGTCCAGCAGCTGTTTGGTGCTGAGGGTGACCAGGCCATGGGTTCGGTTTCCGACACGCTTTCCATGGCCCAAATGTTTGAGGTTTTGGATTTGGATCCTCCTGAAGCGGCTCTTCTGCCAAGGGGTGAGTTGTTTGAGGTGACCAAGCAGCGCTTGGAGTTTCCCAGTCAACGGCATTTCGAGAATGTTGTCCTTAAGGGATGGGAGCAACCTACGCGTCTCGTTGGGGTGCCGCCTAGCTTGGATAGAAAGTATCCCTTTCCGGCGGACTTGGTGAAGCGTTGGTCTGTCCCTCCCGAGGCTGATGCTCCGGTTTTGGGACTATTTAATACGGCGGTTGTGCATTCTTCTGACACGTCTTCTTTTAAGGACGGCGAGGATCGCCGGATCGATCAGCTGGCCCGCCATGGTTTTGTCTGTGCGGTTTTCGGTCTTGAGGCCTGTTTGTGCTTCGGCACTTTTATTGTTGGGTGTGGATCTTGATCCTACTTGTGATGAGTTTTCTGGCCCTTAAGCGTTGTAATCCTTCGTTTCATTTATTCTTGCCACTCAGGATGATGCCATGTTGATGTGTGGCAGGGCTACGGCTCTGTTGGTAGCTATCCGCCGCTCAGTGTGGCAGTGGACTGCTGATTTTAATTCTAAGAGATTTTTCACGGCTCTTCCCTTTTGGGGTTTGAGATTTTTCGGTGAGAAGCTTGATTCTGTTGCCAGGGGAGGTAAGTTACCTCAGCGTAAGATATTTCGTCGCTCCTTTTGGGGGGCGGCCCCCTTCAATCCTTCCTTTCGGGAGCCAGAGCCGGCAGGGGTGCGGGCTTCTCGGCTTACAGGGGTGCCAGCTGGAACGGGGTAATGGCCGCGGCCGTCCCTTTCACGTCTGGGGCGCCAAGCCCAAGCCAGCTGCCAAGCCCGCTCAGCAATGAGGGGGCGCCCTCACCCTTACGGGTGGGGGGGGGGGGGCGGCTGCGACTCTTCTCCCGGGTATGGGACCAGGAGGTCTCGGACAGATGGATCCGGGAGGTGGTGTCGGCCGGTCATAAGCTGGAGTTCGAGTCTCGCCCTCCTTTTAGTTTTCTCAGGTCTCGTGTCCCTCCAGATCCTTTGGGGCGGTAAGGAATTTTCTGGAAATGGCAGTCATCTGCCCGGTCCCTCCTTCGGAGGTAGGGCGCGGGTATTGTTCCAATCTCTTCACAGTGCCCAAAAAGGATGGGTCGTTCTGTCCCATCCTGGTTTTGGAGTTTCTGAACCTGTTTGTTCGTCCCAGGAAGTGTTGCATGGAAACTCTGCGGTCTGCGATCATTTCGCTTCGGCAGGGGGACTTTATGTCGTCCATAGACATCACGGATGCATACCTTCACATTCCGATCTTTCCAGCTTACCAGAGGTTTCTTCGCTTGGTGGTGGAGGATCGGCATTTTCAGTTTGTGGCTCTTCCATTCGGCCTCACTTCGGTTCCGAGAGTGTTCACCAAGGTGTTGGCGGGCGTGATGGCCCTGCTCAGGGGATTCGCATTGTGCCTTTTCTGGACGATCTTCTCATCATGGCTCTTTCCTTCAGTCAAGCGGATGGGGACACCAGCTCGGTGGTGTCCACTCTGGAGAGGTTCGGCTGGGTGATCAACTACCCCAAGGCATCTCTTGTTCCGGCCAGGGTGGTGACCTTTCTGGGGATGTCCTTGGACTCTTGCCAGCCTAGAATCTTTCTCCCTCAGGCCAAGGTTCTCTTGATTCAGGAATTGGTTCAGTTTCTTCTTTCCAATTCTCGCCCGTTCATCCGTCTTGGGATGTGACTGGTCGGGGTGATGGTAGCTTCTTTCGGGGCAGTTCCCTTCGTGCAGTTTCACACGCGGACGCTTCAGCTTCATCTGTTGGTGTCTTGGAACCGGCGACCGCGGTCGTTGGATCGGTCCTTCTGGATGTCCCCCCGGGTTCGGCAGTCTCTACTGTGGTGGTTGGTCTAGGACAATCTCTTGAAGGGCAGGTCTTTTCTGACCCTGCTTTGGGTAACTGTCACCACGGACGCCAGTTTGTCAGGATGGGGAGGTTTTCTGGAAGGACTTCGGTTCTGGGGGCGGTGGGGTCCTCAGGAAGCCCACTTGCCCATCAATGTTTTGGAGTTGAGAGCCATCTGGTTGGTTCTGTCTCGCTTGACGCAGCATTTACAGGGCTTGCTGGTTCAGGTTCGATCGGACAATCGGTCGGCGGTTGTTTACATCAATCACCTAGGAGGGACTCGCAGTCTGGGTGCCCTCAGAGGGGTGTCTCTGCTCCTAGTGGGGCAGAGTCTCATGTCCCTTGCATCTCGGCAGTGGACATTCCAGGAGTGGAAAATACGGAGGCGGACTTTCTGAGCCGGCGTTCTTCCTGCCTGGGGGAATGGTCGCTTTGTCTCCGGTGGGGGACGACCGGAGGTGGATCTGTTTGCCTCTCGTCGCATTCACAAGCTTCTGACATTCGGGTCGCTTTCCCAGGATCTTCTGGCTCTGGCGGCGGATGCCATGGCCCTGAGTTGGGGGGACCTGGGGGTCTCTTTATCTGTTTTCTCCGATCCCCATGCTAGGCAGGGTGCTGCGAGAGTTGGTTCTGGAAGGGGTTCCCGCCATTCTTGTGGCCCCAAGGTGGCCAAGGCGGGTGTGGTTCGCAGACATCGTTTGTCTGGCAGTGGATCAGTTCGTTCTGCCTCTTTGGCCGGATCTCCTCATTCAGGGTCGACTGTGCTACTCCAGTTTACCAACGCGGGCTTTGTCGGCTTGGCTGCTGAGACCTCCATCTTAAAGGAGGAGGGTCTTTCGGATTCGGCCATTCGGACTCTTATCAGTGCCAGGAAGAGATCCTCTCCTTCCATCTATTATAGGGTTTGGAGACCTTATATTGATTGGTGTGAGGCTAGATCTTTGCCCTGTTGGGTCTTTTCTGTTTCTAGGATTTTGGAATTTCTTCATTCGGGGCTGGACTTTGGTCTTCAGCTGATTATTTTGATGGGGCAGGTTGCTGCCTTGTCTGACTGTTTTTCAAAAGTCCTTTGCGTGTCCTCCTTTGGTCAAGGCTTCTTCCAGGGGGTCTCGCATTGCGGTTTCCTAGGAGGCCTTTTCTCCCTTTTTGGGTTTTGAATTTGGTTATCTCTGCTCTTCATGCTCCTCCTTTGAGCCTTTGCAGGTTATTGCTCTTTCTACTCTGACTCAGAAGGTTGCCTGGTCGGTTCAGGCTACTCACTTTGAGAGACATCAGGACAAAGTGGTTTTTCCGCTTCAAACCGGACTTTTTTCCTTAGGTGGTCTCTGCTTTTCTTCTTAACCAGGACATTGTTTTTCCTTCCTTGGGTCCGAAGTCTAGGAATGACAAGGGGAGGGTTTGCACTGGTTGGATGTGGTACGTTTTGTGTAGTATTGTTTGTTTACTACATCTCCTTTTCGTAAGAGTGATGTTTTTTTTGTGGTGCCCTGTGGGCCTAGGAAAGGTTTTGGCTCCCGCTAAGTCTTCCATTAGCAAATGGATTCGTCGGGCTGTTGTTGGGGCCTATTCTGCCAAGGGGACGGTTCCCCCTTTTCGTATCGCTGGTTATTCTATTCGTGCTGTTGGAGCGTTTTGGGCTTTTCAGCACCAGGCTTCTGTGGAGCAAGTTTGTTAGGCTGCTCTTGGTCTTTTGTTCACACCTTTTCCAAGTTTTTACAAGGTTGATGTGCGGGCTTCAGCGGATGCTGTGTTTGGCCGCAAGGTTCTGCAGGCTGCAGTGGTTTGAGTCTTGCTTTATGGCCTTGTTGGATACCCGCCCTTTTCTGGACACTGCTGTTGGATGTCCCAAGTGTAATAATTAATGATTGAAGTGGGGTGTGTGACATACTTAGAATAATACCATTTTGTGAATACTCACCTGTAAAATGGGTATTATAAGTATGTCACACACCCCACTTCACCCGCCCTTTTGGTATCCCGGATTCTTTATAGGGTGAAGTTTTCGTTTACAGTTTGAGGGTTTTTTTCCTGGTACCTTGTCTTTACTGCTGTTTGAATACTGGGGAATGAGTGAGAGGTACCAGGTATGTATAGACCAGGAGGGGCTTGTTTTTCATGACTTCTCTGCACGTCGCCACCTGCTGGTGGAGTAATCCCCAAGTGTAATAATGATTGAAGTGGGGTGTGTGACATACTTATAATACCCATTTTACAGGTGAGTATTCACAAAATGGTATTTTTATGCTATTGCAAACACTGAGTATGATTACTACTGTATATTTACCCAATAAATAATTTGAGCACACTACCGCTAAGGACACAACAGACGAGAGAGGAAATCAAGGGACATCCTCTCCTGAATCTAAACTCCCTAAACATAAAAAGGTTCCTTCTTTCCCCTTCCTTTACTCCAAGGGATAGGACTAACCTTTTTTTCCCCTCTACAGTGTATTGTACCCTAGGGAGAAAGACCTGTGATACCAATTAAAACTTACTAATTTTGAACCAAGCGATAACCTAGGGGTATCACCACCGTCAAGGTCGGGAAAACCCCTTCCCCCCCTTTTTTCTTTTCTTGTAGTCGCAAGGGACTGTGAAGATGTCTGTTTTTTTTGTTTTGAGCACAGTGCTAACTGAGAGCAAGGGGTTCCGACTCGGTCTCTCAGCTCCTTACCAGCTTCAACGTTCCTGGGCACTCCCATTAGATGCCTAAAGTTGGTTCCTAAACTCTGATTGTGCAGAGTGGGGGGAGCACGCATGGGTTCAGGTAAGCGTGCCAGGGATTGCCCGGCTGGGTCTGAGCTGCAGCAGGGTACCTGATATCTGGGCCTTGCATGGTGGCACTGCTGTGTGCCTCCCACTGAACCCTGTTCCCTCTACCCCCTGGGTCATCTACCCTCATTGCTCCATGACACCCTGGGAGAGACATGCTTTCCCAGGGCTGCTGGGGTGGGGGAGCTGAGCTAAAGGCCAGGCTGCAAGCAGATTTTTTGGTGCTTACTACTGGGCAGCCATTCTGGTTAGAGCTCATCCAGAGCTTCACTGCCAGCTTTGGGTGGGCAGACGCCCTTATCTGCCCCCTTTCTCCTCATAAGCAGCACAAGGCACCACTCTCTTGTTTAGTGGCCAGTGGTCCCTGCTGCATATCTAGATTGTTACCTGGCAGCTCCTGCACTGCTTCCTGGTTCTCCTGACCTAAGGATCGACTCCAACGCGGCTGTCGCCCCATGGTTTTCCCTGGTCAGATAGGGCCCTCTTGAGGGGTAAGCCTTTTGGGGTTAAGACACAGGGGGTTTCTATTTTAACGGCAAGTGGTGCCATGTGCCCCATGTGCCAAGCGTGCCTGACCTTGGACGAGGGACCTTTGTGTGCTGGATGCAATACTGTCCTGTGTCGCCTTACGAAGAGGACCTATTTAAGGATTTAGGATCTAGTTCTGGATGGTCTGAGGTGGGGAGGTGTCGTCCGGTTGCAGAGAGGAACCGGAAGGGACACTTGCACCGGGAAACCCTCTGGATCATGCAAAAGATGAGATTGAGGAGCTTATTGAGGCAATATTGGAGGTGCTGCGCCTTGCTACTCTTCGGCTGAGGCGGCAGAAGAAGGGTGAACCATACAAGTGCCAGAAGGTCAGGCAGGTTTTTCCAAAGCTTGCCTATTTCGACAAGTGGCAAAGGATTGGGACAAGCTGGATATGCTTCCGTCTCTTCCTAAGGTCCTGAATTCCAAATACTCCTATCCATATGTGGCGGTTAGGGTTTGGTCTTCACCACCTGAGGTAGACGAACCAGTGTCGGCTCTGGCTCGGCACACCATTTTCCCTACTTGAGATACCCGGCAGATAGGAGGTTGGACCTACTGGCCAGACATGCGTTCTCAGACATGCAGGTCAGGTGCTTTTTAGCGGTTTGCAGATTAACTGGGTTTTTTTTTTTTTTTTTTTTGCAGTTCTAATACATGGAAACTGAATTCATCTACATTAGCCATTTGTTTGAAATGCAGTAAGCAGGACTTTTTTTTGGCTACTTTCCAACCGCACTGTATCAAAACGTAGAGATGTGAAAAGGCCCATAGAGCATATATTAAATTTCTTTCTCTGCTGATCTGTGAAACCCAAACACATATGGCAATGTGTGTACCCAGCCTAATCCTGCCTGATGGTGAAACTTTCATTGGGAATACTGCCTCTTTTTTTTTTTTTTTTCTTCTTTCTTTTTGGGCTCACATGTCGTCCTAGGAGCCAGTCCAGCAGCACTCACTCAGTTATGATTTAGACATATATAACTGTTTAGTTCTTGCCATTCATTAATGAATCTATTAAGGCTAGGTATTGTATGACTATGCATGCCTTACCTCCCCAGATTGCAGCTTCCTGGTGTTGAATTATCTTTTTATTTTTCTCTATGTAATTCAGACAACATGGTATATTTAGTCTGTGAATTTCAATGTGTGTGGAATTGGCAACCGTCACTTTCTGCAGCAACACAGCATGGTAGATCAGCTGCATGGGAGATAAAGAAAAAGCCTGGCAAAACCCTTCAATGAAGCAGCTCTAGTTGGGAAATTGTCTGAAGGACATCCTATTTTAAATGTGTGGCTGGAGTCCAGTTATTACTTGCTTGTTTTTCCAGTGGGGTATTAATAAAGCACTGTTTGCTATTTAGATTTCCTTTTGCTTTCCAATCAAATGTTTAAGCACTCTGCTTGAAGCTTTGGAGGTCAGCATCTGGAAATTACAGCTGGCATATTCAAAATGCTTAGGGAAAGTGGCACAGTGTAGGAAAAAGTACTAATTTGCCAGTTATTAACAAATTATTTTATGATTGATGTTTGTTAACTCTTTGTAGGCCAGTCACGTGAAAGAAGGAGGAAGCGCAGGTCTCATTCCCAGTCAGTTCTTGGAGGAGAAAAGGAAAGCATTTGTCAGAAGGGACTGGGACGGAGCAGGTAATGAAATATGACTGTAATCTACACAAAGGTATTCCTTGGGTGTATCTAGTTAAATGGTAGTAATAAGCAATAAGTTATTAGTTGTTTAAATTCAGGCGATCCTGCTTTTCTATGACCTCTAAGCATTGCCCTCTACAACATAGGAGATCACTCAAGTGAGCAGACGGTGCTGTGAAGGAGGCCCAGTGGCTAGGGTATGTGAGTATAGCCATCCTTGATTATCCCTCCCCCCACTCAGGATGGCAGGAGCAGTTCCTACTGTAGTTCGAGGGTAATTATAGTATTATTCTTAGTATACAGTACGTCCTGCTCCAGATAGATTACTTACACTTGGGTTATCCTCCGCCAGATGGCGCTGCACTGCAGAGACATGCGAAACAGGCTCCTCCCGGCCCCTCAAATACCCGGGGACATCCCACGAATCCCCAGATTTCTCTGCAGTGCTTACTGCGAAGACATGAAATTATCACTCTGTCGCAGGTGACCGGGGCTATTAAAGCCTGCGGCCCTGTTGGACTATTCCCACCCTTCCTTCGTGTGATGTGCCTCCCAGTCTGGGTTGCGCTGGTCGGGTGAAGGTAGGCAGCACCATGTGTGCGTAAGGAGCGCTGCTCCACCGCAGTCCCCCACCAAAGGGTAGGCGGTATAGGCTGATGGTGAGCCTTTATGGGATGCCCCTCCCGCATTATTGTCCCCATCCCCCGGTAGCGGTGGGCCCTGTACAAAGGGCCGCCATCCTCCCTCATTCTCCCCGTAGCCTTCGAGAGGGAAAGAAGGGTGGGGGGGGGTGTGGGTGAGCATGTATCGTGATTCGTGCATACCACCTGTTGGCACGTGTTGGGACTAGTATATGTGGTAACCACCGCGCTGACTTGTCTTTTTACTATTGCAAACCCCGCCGCCGTGCGCGCCTTTTCCTTCATTTGGATGTTCCGCGCCGGTCGGCGGCGTCGCCTCAGACGCTCCTGCGTCCTCATTGGCTGCTTGTCTGGTGGACTTCAAGCTCTTCAGGGGGGCGGGGCCTGGCACGCCCTGCGTCCCGGCTCGCTCTGGCCCGCCCTTCGAGGTTCGTTTGGCGCCATTTTCCTGTACAGTCGCGTGCGCGTTTGTAACGGTCCCCCCTCCCGCGGTCTGTAAGTGCCCTCGCGGACGACTTTAATACTCATTATTTACTGTGTATGGCTCTGACGCCCCTTCTTCTCATTGTGTCTTTCAGACAGGTGAATCCAGTGGCTTCTCCCGGCCCGGTGTAATTGTAGTTGAGCCTAGTATAATTACTCCCACTTCCCTAGCGGGTCTGGCATATTGTGCCTAATAATCACCATATGGAGGCATCCCAGGATAATGGGATTGGGGTTCCTTCGGGACAAGCCCGGCGGTGTATGGCGTGTGGACAACCTCATGCTGATGCTGACAAGGCATGGGTCTGTGTACCCTGTGCTGGGCAAGCTGGTTTTGCAATCTGTCCTGCCAGTGGCTGCACCTCGTTTCACTTCACCTTCTCCCCCAAGCTTAAATCTCACTCCTGCTGAGTTGCATACAAGTGGGGATTCTCAGCCTGATGTGTCTTCTAGACTACCTACTGCTGAAATGATTATTGCGAGGTCCTTAGCTCTTAAGGGCCCTGGTAAGAAGCGGCACCTGACGCCTTATGATACTGTTTTCCCTATGGGATCTTAGGAGTTTATGAATCTGTGTGGCTATACCCCTTCTGATGGAGAGCTCTTTTCTGACTCAGGCTCATCTGATGAGAGACCAAGGGGTCATGACGATTATGGTTCTGACCCCTGGGCCCCGGATGACACGGACAGATTATTGACCCAGATCTTTGAGGTTCTGTCTATCTCTCTCCCTGGTGAGGCTCCCAGGCAAAGAGGGGAGCGCTTCCATACAGCTACTTCACGTTTGGAATTCCTAGAGCAGGCACATTTCCATTCCCTTGTGCTCAAGGAATGGGAGTGCCCCAGTAAACTTCCCGGGGTTCCAAGGGATTGGGATAGGAAGTATCCTTTTCCACCTGAGGTGGTTAAATGTTGGTCATTCCCCCCCCCCGAGGTGGATGTCCCGATAATAGTGCTATCTAACACCCCTGTCATGCATTCCCCTGCGGGATGTTGAGGACCGGCGTATTGACCTGCTGGCCTCCCACGCCTTTGCATGTGCGGGGACGGCGCTGCGCCCGGTCTGTGCCTCTGCCATTACTGCTGTGGCCACTGGAACCCTCATCAGAAATATGCTTGATAGTGCCTCTGATTATCTCCCCTGTGAGGTGTTTAATGCACTTTCCAGCTGTGATGTGTTTCTAAATTTTGTTCTAGTAGCATTGGATGACACCATCAGAATGTGTGCAAGAACTTCTGCCCTCGTGGTGGCTATACGTCGCTTGGTCTGGCTGCGACAGTGGGTTGCTGACAATGCTGCGAAGAAGGCCCTTACTGGGCTCCCCTTTAAGGGGCTACGTCTGTTTGGGGCCCGTCTAGACCTGTTTGGTAGGAGAGGTAAGTTACCCCAGCGCAGACGGCTGTCTCGGCCCCTTTGGGGCCAGGGCCCCTCTTCCACCCTCCACCATGGTGTTAAACAGGAACCGGGGGTGTCCTTCGCGGGGGCTCGCGCAGCTCCCTGTCCCAGGAGCAGAAGACAACACCCTGGCTCCTCTGGGGGGGCTAAGCCCAAATCCTCTCCCAAGTCCCCTCAAGCATGATGGGGCGCCCTCACCCGCCTGGGTGAGGGGACAACTGCGGCACCGTGCTTAAGTCTGGAGGCATCACGCCTCAGACCGGTGGATGTGGGAGGGAGTGTCCTCCGGCTACAAGATGGTGTTTACTATGCGGCCTCCCCTAAGATTAGCTGGTCCTTGGTACTCCTGGTCCCCGTTTCTGCTCAGGTGCTGTCGCCTGGTCCCTGCATTTTAGTGGTGTACATTCCGGGGGGGGGGGGGTCCCTCTGCAACAGGGTTTTCCAATCTCTGTATCACCGTTGATGTGGATCTGCTTGCGTTCCGTCACAATCACAAGCTCCCGGCCTTTGTCTCCTTGTCCCAGGATCCTCTGACCGTGCCCATGGATGCCTTAGTATTGTCATGGCAGGACATTCAGTTTCTGTATGTCTTTTCTACATTCCCCCTGCTAGGCAGGGTTCTGCGCTAGTTGCTCTGGAAGGGGTGCCAGTGGTTCTGGTGGCCAAGAAGAGTGTGGTTAGCAGACGTGGTGCAGATGGCAGCAGATCAGTGCTTTCTGCCTGGAGCGCCAGATCTGCTCACTTAGGACCCCTTACGCCATCTCAATTACATACTCTGGCCTAGACGGCCTGACTGCTGAAACCTCCATCTTGATGGAGAACGGTTTGTCTACCTCGATGGTTGAGTCCATGGTGAAGGCTAGGTAGATGTCTTCTTCTTCCATCTGTTATATGGTATGGCGTACCTACATTGACTGGTTGAGTCTTGGTAGACCTGGTTGGTCTCTTCCCTGTTGGATGTTTTCATTTTCCAGGGTTCTGGAGCTTTACTGCATGGGTTGGAGTCGGTCTCTAACTCAGTACCTTGAAGGATCAGGTTTCTACCCTGTCTGTCTTCTTTCAGAAGTCTTCTGTTCAGCATTCCTTGTTTAAGACTGCTTTTAGGGGGTTGCTCAGGTGCGTTCCCCACGCCAACCTATGTATTTGGGATTTAGAATTGGTCTTGCCTGCCCTGCAGGGTGCTCCCTTTGAACCTGTGCAGGATGCTGCCTTGGCCTCTGTTTCTGGTAGCTATAACTTCTGTCAGGCGTGTCTGAGTTGGCGGTGCTGTCCATTCGGCCCCCCTACTTTGCGAGGCACTAGGACAAGGTTTTGTCTCATTCAAACCTAATTTTCTGCATAAAGGTGGTGTCTGCCTTTCATTTGAGTCAGGATATTGTTCTTCCTTCTTTGTGCCCTAACCCTAGCTATGTTAAGGAGAGAGTTTTGCACTCTTTGGTTGTGGTTAGGTTTCTGAAGTACTATCTGGTGGCTTCTGCACCTTTCAGGAACACTGAAGAGCCCGGATAGCTCAGTCGGTAGAGCATCAGATCTTTAATCTGAGGGTTCAGGTCTCTGGGCGATGGAGTCCTCCAACATTTCTTTAGGACCCTTCTTTAGGAAGGGTTTGGCTCCTGCCAAGTCTTCTATCAGCAAGTGGATTCGTTAGGCTGTGATTCAGGCCTACTCGTCTAAGGGGAAGAATCCTCCCTTCGCCTTATTGCTCTTTCTACTCGTGCTATTGGTGCCTCTTGGGCCTTCCAGCACCAGGCTTTTGTTGAACAAGTTTGCAAGGCCGCTACTTGGTCTTCTGTTCTTAACTTTTCAGAGTTCTACAAGGTTGATGTTCAGGCCTCAGCTGTTGCTGCTTTTGGCCGCAAGGTTTTGCAGGCAGCAGTGGTTTAAACTGTCTGCTGTTACCTTTTTATTGGGGATCCCACCCTGCTTTATGGACACTGCTATTGGATGTCCCAAGTGTAAGTAATCTATCTGAAGCAGGACGTACTGTATACTAAGAATAATACAATTCTGTGAAATACTCACCTGTAGAATTGGTATTATAAGTATACAGTATGTCCTGCTCCACCCCACCCTGTTGTTGCATTATTCTGGTTCCCCTGTATGGTGATTGTCATCATTGTTATGGTTACCAGTTTTTGGGTGGTTAAATTCTCCCTGTTTCTTGTTCACTGCTTTTCAATGCTGGGGATTTGTGGGAGGTCCCCGGGTATTTGAGGGGCCGGGAGGAGCCTGTTTTGCATGTCTGCAGTGCCAGTAATCTATCTGGAGCAGGACGTACTGTATACTTATACCAATTCTACAGGTGAGTATTTCACAGAATTGTACTTTTTCATTCTTGTGGTACCACCACAGGCTCTTTTTCATCTCAGACAATTCACTGGAGAAGCTGTAAAGTATTTAGGTACATTACCTTTATCTAGAGAGATCTCAGGGACGTTTTAAAGGCTTAAAGTAATTCAGCAGCCAAACGGAAAAACAAAAAGGGTACATACCTTCTGTCTCCCGCAGCAGATCGGCTAGTCTGGAGATCAGCAACTCATCTGATCACTGGACCCGTGCCTGTGCTTCCTGCCCAATCTGGGGCCCGAACATTGGGTCTGGATTGGTGACATTTTGGGCTTGTGGTCCACCATCAGTTAGAAGTGTGCTGCCATGCCCTCTCCATTCATTGCAATGACGGGGGTGTGCAAGGTCTGGCACGCCCCCCTCATTATAGTGAAAGGCGAGGGCCCGGTCATTCCCCTGTGACTCATGGTGGGGGTGGAGTGGTGCTGGTGAATGGAGTTCATAGATGCAGGAAGTGAAGGCTGTGACATGGTCTCAGATCCACTGATCAGTTGAGTTTGCCGAACTAGCACCGATCAGATGCGTGTGGAAGACGTTGAGTACCCTTATTCTCAGTGTGTCACACACCCCGCTTCCCCTTTAATTCTGACGATATAGTTATCCTCCAGCAGGAGGCGACATTGCAGAGAGAAGTCTTGAAAAACGAGCCCCTTCCGGTCTACATATACAGTACCTGGGACCTCCCACTTAACACCCAGTGTTTTCTCGCTGCAAGATGCGACAAGACAGAAGAAAGAAGTCTCCTGCTTGCAGGTAGCCGGGGCAAACCCCGGCACCCCCCTCTTGGTCTATTTCTGCCCAGTCATTGTTTGTATGCCTAGATAGATAACGGAAGCCTCCCAGCCTAGGCTGCTGGCTGGGCGATGGTAGATGGCACCCCATGGTGCCTAGGAGCTTATCTAGCTTGTGTGGGGTGCTTTACACTTTTGTGTGTGATTCACTGTGTGTTTGGTGCGAGCGCTGGCAGCTGGCGGGGTTGGCGCCGCGGTGTGCGGGCGCGTGTTCCGAGCTGCTGGGGCTCCGTTTAGCTTATTTAAACTTTTCCTTCTCTTGTGTTCCATTTGTATTTTATTGTGGCAAATGCAGTTTTAGCCTATGGTGGGGTGTC
The DNA here is from genome assembly GCA_027917425.1 of Gastrophryne carolinensis. NCBI lineage: Eukaryota > Metazoa > Chordata > Amphibia > Anura > Microhylidae > Gastrophryne > Gastrophryne carolinensis. The sequence goes on along the minus strand of CM051239.1, from coordinate 80,389,050 downwards.
TGTTGGCGCCCGTTTACTTCATGCGGCGCCACCATTTGGCGGGCCGCAGTGCTAGTTGTTTGGTGGGCGGGGCCGCGCTCCTTCGCGGCCCGCGCTGTATGGATCTCCGGGGGGGGGGGGGGGGGCGGAGCGCTTCGCGCGCTGAGCCCGGCCCGCCTTCCTTCTCCCTCACTCCGGAGTTGTCGCTTACACGGGTCCCTGGCTCGGCTGAGGAGGGCGCCGTCATTGCAAGTATTGGTGTTTGCTTGATTGCCTTGCTTGTGTGACTGCAGTGTGTGCTGGTGGTCAGTCTCTTGCGCAGTTATCCCTGTCCTATATATTTATGGCTCTTTTTCTTCCCCTCCTGGATGTACATATAATTATACGTGTGTGTGTGTGTGTGTGTGTGTGTGTGTGTGTGTGTGTGTGTATAATATATATATATATATATATATTCTAAGTATGTCACACATCCCGCTTCAAGATATCCATAACATGTGGGTAATACCGACCTGAAGGGGCGTTCCTGCAGAGATGATAGCAAAAAAGAAAGCCCCTCCCTGATCCATAAATACCTGGGACCTCCCACTCATCACCCAGTTTTTCCATCTCTGCAGACGGCGAGCAAGTCAGAAGATGATGGCTCCTCCTTGCACAGGGGGATTTCAGGTAGCCGGGATGACTCCCGGCCCACTATTCATTTATTTCCGTTTGGACCTTTTTCCCCAGAAATCCATATGCCTCCCAGCCTCGGCTGAGGGTCCAGGCGAGGGTATATCGGCACCTTAGGTGCTCAGGAGCTATGCTCCACCGTGAGACCCTATATGAGAGGGTAGGCGGTTGTTCCGGGTTGGTGACCCCGGTTTGGGATGCCCTGTCCCTTAAATAACATTTAGTGGCCCTCCCAGGATCCCCTTTCCACAGGTGGGGTTGGGGAGTGTGGGTCCCTTCTTATTTAATTCCTATCTTGTTCCGTTTTGGATGTTGTGTGTCTTTTTAACTGTGTCACCGCCGCAGCCGTTTTACAGGGCCTGTGCGGTGCTGTACCTGTCTTTTTCCCCCCATCTTCCCTCAGCTGGTGTTTCACTGTTATAATGGCGGAGGTTTTACCTCACTCCATGTATGCTGCCTTTCTGGAGGGGGGGGGGGGGCGGGTCCGGACCGTCGGTGCGGGGCCGGGGCTCGTCCCTCCTGTTTCAATGTTTTAATGTGTGTGTGCCTGTATTTTACTATAAGCCGGGCGCGGCGGCCGCACTTAACACTGCGGCGCCGGCCGGCTCTTGGCGCCTTTTCTGTGAGGTGATTCAGATTCCGTCTTCACGCTGACTGGGGGGGGCGGGGCCGGCGCGTCACCGCTGCCCGCCCCCATCCTTCTCTGGCTCCGCTGCGGAGCTCTGCCTGTGTGAGAGAGGGGAAGGGGGGTGTGCCCGGCGTCCCGCGCTGACCACGCCCCCTTCTCCCCTTCTGGCTGCAAACTCTGGTAGATTACCTCACGGTCTCCATTACTGGCTGTTGGTTCTGTAAGTGGCCTCTGGCCATCTTCTTTTTGCTCATTATTCTGTATGTAAGAGTGTCTGTGCTTCTTTTGTCTTATTAGCCCTTCCTTTCTGTCTTCCAGATGGTGGTTCAGGAGTTTCTCCATTAGCATTTAGGGGGTCTCTCCCGATCCTTAATCACTGGGTTCATTATTGTCCATAAATCCTCCCACTCGGGACATTAAAGGGGCATCCTGGGTTGTCTAGTGGCGTAATTCCCTGGGTCATTGCGACTATTCCTATAAAAGTTCACCTTATGGAGGCATCCCCGGATACTGGGCTCGGGGCCCCCTCGGGGCATCCCCGAAAGTGTATGTTGTGTGGGGTATCCATTTCTGGGGACGATGTACTTCTGTGTATTCCATGTGCACAGCAGACTATTACGCGGCAGTCCGAACCCCAGGCGTCTGGGTCTGCACCGCCGGTCACTTCATCTCCTCCTCCCACCTTGACACGCACCCCGTGTGACGTCGTCATGGGCAGGGAGCTGCAATCTGAGATGTGCGCCAGATTGGCTAACCTTGAAAAAATTATCTCCAGCTCGGTCGCCCGTAAGGCTCCGACTAAGAGAAAGCATTTGTCGCCGGCTCCGCTGGTGGAGGACCAGGAGGATGTTAATAATCTGGATTGGTCTGATTATTCCCAGTTAGAGGAAGGGGAAGTTTATGAGGATTCTGATTTTTCGGACGATGAGCAGTCCTTTGGCGCTGATGCCGAGCTTGGTGACTTGGGGAGATCCTCTGATACTCCCCACGCTCTGGCTCTGATGTTAGAGGTACTGAATATTTCCCCTCCTGAGGAGGTGTCACAGCAAAAGGGTGAATTGTTTGAGGAATCCAGGCCGCGCTTGGAATTCCCTACACAAAGGCATTTTGACAGAATTATTGCCAAGGAATGGGACAGGCCGGCTCGGCTCCCTGGCATCCCTCAGGGATGGCATAGGAAATATCCCTTCCCTTCGGAGGCGGTTAAGCGCTGGGCATCTCCCCCCGAGGTGGATGCTCCGGTTTTGGGGTTGTCCAATTCCTCGGTTTTAAATAGACCTGATCCATTCTCAAGGATGGAGAGGATAAACGTATTGACCAGATGGCTTGTCATGGTTTTGCTAGCGTTGGGTCAGCCATGCGGCCCGTTTGCGCATCGGCACTAATGGTGTTGGCTGCCAGGTCCGTGGTCAGGGACCTGTTGACTTCTTCCGGGTTGCGTCCTGGTAGTGCTGAGTTCCTTAGCCTTAAACGGTGTGAGTTGTTTTTATCTTTTGTGTTGACAGCCTTGGATGACACTTTGATGATGTGTGGTAGGACGTCGGCGCTGCTGGTCACTATTCGGCGCTCGGTGTGGCTGCGCCAGTGGGCGGCAGATTTTATGTCCAAGAAGTCACTAACGGCTCTACCCTTTGTTGGATTACGGCTTTTTGGAGAGACATTGGACTCTGTTACCAAGGGTGGTAGGCTACCTCAACGCAAGAAACAACGCTGTCCCTTTCGGGGGGCGCCTTCCTTTACCCCCTCCTTTCGTGGGGCCAGATCTGGCAGGGGGTTTGCATTCCCCTCTTCCAGAGGAGATTCTGGGAGCAGGGGCAGAGGACGTGCCCGTCCAGGATTCAGTTGGGGTTCTAAGCCCAAGCCGGCTGCCAAGCCGGCTCAGCAATGAGGGGGCGCCCTCACCCTTGCGGGTGGGGGGACGGCTGCGACTCTTCTCCCAGGTCTGGGATCAAGAGGTCTCGGACCGATGGATCCGGGAAGTGGTGTCTTCCGGTTACAAACTGGAGTTCGAGCTCCGCCCCCCTTCCAGATTTTTCAGGTCTCGAATGCCTTCGGAACCTCTAGCGGCGCAGGGGCTCCTGTTGGCAGTGCAGAACCTTCTGGACATGGCTGTCATTTGCCCAGTGCCCCCTTCGGATCAGGGCAGGGGTTTTTATTCCAATCTGTTCACGGTACCCAAGAAGGACGGATCGGTCCGACCCATCTTGGATCTGAAGTTTCTCAACAGGTTCATCCGGCCACGGAAATTCCGCATGGAAACGCTGCGTTCGGCCATTCACTCTCTTCGTCAGGGAGACTTTCTGACGTCCATAGACATCAAGGATGCTTATCTACACGTTCCAATTTTTCCAGCACACCAGAGGTTTCTCAGGTTCGTGGTGGAGGATCGGCATTTTCAGTTTGTGGCACTCCCCTTCGGTCTCACCTCGGCTCCTCGGGTGTTCACCAAGGTGCTAGCGGGGGTGATGGCTCTGCTGAGGGTTCAGGGTATCCGCATTGTGCCCTATTTGGGCGATCTTCTGATCATGGCCTCCTCTTTCAACCAAGCGGAGTTGGACACCAGAGTGGTGGTGTCCACCCTGGAGAGGTTCGGTTGGGTGGTCAACCACCCCAAGTCTTCTCTTTCTCCGTCCAGAGTAGTGACCTTTCTGGGAATGTCTCTGGACACTTCGCAGGCCAGGGTGTTTCTGCCCCAGGCCAAGATTCTTTTGATTCAGGAATTAGTTCGGCTTCTCTTGTCGGCCCCTCGTCCGGCCATCCGGCTAGGGATGAGGCTGGTGGGGTTAATGGTGGCCTCATTCGAGGCAGTTCCCTTTGCGCAGTTTCATACAAGGACGCTTCAGCTTCATCTGTTGAAGGTTTGGGACAAGTCCCCTCTATCATTGGATCAGTCCTTCCTGATGACTCCCCGAGTTCGTCGATCCCTGCAATGGTGGCTGGGGTCGGTCAATCTGTTGAAGGGCAGATCTTTTCTGGCCCCGTGTTGGGAAACAGTCACCACGGATGCCAGTCTGTCAGGTTGGGGGGGTGTTTGGAAGGACCTCCAGTTTCAGAGTCTGTGGGGCCCGCAGGAGGCTCACGAGCCCATCAATGTTCTGGAATTGAGAGCCATCAGGTTGGTTCTGTTTCGCTTGACTCATCAGTTGCAGGGCCTGCCTGTTCAGGTCCGGTCGGACAACCGGACGGCGGTTGCTTACATCAATCACCAGGGGGGGACTCGCAGCAGGAGTGCCCTCAGGGAAGTGTCTTTGATTCTGGTCTGGGCGGAGAGCCACGTCCCGTGTATCTCAGCAGTCTACATTCCGGGAGTGGAGAACACGGAGGCGGACTCGCTGAGCAGGGCCTCCTCTCGTCAGGGGGAGTGGTCTCTCAGTCCCAAGGTGTTTCGTTCGATCTGTCTCAGGTGGGGGTTCCCAGCGGTGGACCTCTTTGCCTCTCGTCACAATCACAAGCTTCCAGTCTTTGTGTCTCTCTCGCAGGATCCTCTGGCTCTGGCAGTGGATGCCATGTCTCTGAACTGGAGGGATCTGGGGTGCGCAAGCTGGCCCTGGAGGGCGCGTCGGCGATTCTGGTGGCACCAAGGTGGCCAAGACAGGTTTGGTTCGCAGACCTAGTAAGACTGGCAGAGGATCAGTTCGTTCTGCCTCTACTGCCGGACCTGCTCACTCAGGGTCGGCTGCGCTATCCCAATTTACTTTCGCTGGCTTTGACGGCGTGGCTGCTGAAACCGCCATCTTGAAGGAGGAGGGTCTTTCTGACGCGGTGGTTCAGACTCTTATTAGCGCCAGGAAGCGCTCTTCCTCTGCTATTTACTATAGGACTTGGAGGTCCTATATTGACTGGTGTGAAAGTAGGTCTTTCTCTTGTCGGGAGTTCTCCATTTCCAGAATCCTGGAGTTTCTTCAACATGGTCTGGATCTGGGGCTTCAACTTAGTACCTTGAAGGGGCAGGTTTCTGCCCTGGCGGTGTTCTTTCAAAGGTCCTTTGCACTTCATCCCTTAGTCAAGACCTTTTTCCAAGGAGTTACGCATGTACGGCCTCCTAGGAAGCCTTTTGTTCCAGTTTGGGATTTGAACCTGGTTCTTTCTGCTCTTCAGGGTCCTCCGTTTGAGCCCTTGAATGAGGTTGCTTTGTCTTCACTTACTCAAAAGGTGGCCTTTTTGGTGGCTATCACTTCGGTTAGGCGTGTTTCTGAGTTGGCAGCTTTATCCATTAAAGCTCCGTACTTTGAAAGGCACCAGGACAAGGTTGTCTTTCGTTTAAAGCCGGATTTTCTTCCTAAGGTGGTCTCTGCCTTTCATCTGAATCAGGACATTGTTCTGCCTTCTCTATGTCCTAATCCCAGCAATGACAAGGAAAGGGCGCTGCATTCCTTGGATGTGGTTCGTGTTGTGAAATATTATCTGGTGGTTACGTCTTCCTTTCGTAAGACTGATGCTTTTTTTGTGGTGCCCTTTGGACCTAGGAAAGGTTTGGCTCCTGCCAAATCTTCTATTAGTAAATGGATTCGTCAGGCCATCATTGGGGCCTATTCTGCCAAGGGCAGGAGTCCCCCTTTTCGTGTTACTGCTCATTCTACTCGTGCGGTTGGAGCGTCCTGGGCTTTTCAGCACCAGGCCTCTGTTGAGCAAGTTTGTAAGGCCGCTACTTGGTCCTCTGTTCACACTTTTTCGAAGTTTTACAAGGTTGATGTTCGGGCCTCAGCGGATGCTGTTTTTGGCCGCAAAGTTCTGCAAGCTGTTGTGGTTTAAGTTGTGCATTGTTGCCTTGTTTTGGATCCCCGCCCTTTTTATGGACACTGCTATTGGATGTCCCACATGTTATGGATATCTTGAAGAGGGGTGTGTGACATACTTAGAATAATACCATTTTGTGAAATACTCACCTGTAAAATGGGTATTATAAGTATGTCACACACCCCGCTTCACCCGCCCTTCTTGTATTCTGGATCCTTTATTTTGTGAACTTTGCGTTGTTATGACTTATATTTGCCTCTTCCTGGTCCCTTACCTTACTGCTTCTATATACTGGGTGATGAGTGGGAGGTCCCAGGTATTTATGGATCAGGGAGGGGCTTTCTTTTTTGCTATCATCTCTGCAAGAACGCCCCTTCAGGTCGGTATTACCCACATGTTATGGATATCTTGAAGCGGGGTGTGTGACATACTTATAATACCCATTTTACAGGTGAGTATTTCACAAAATGGTATTTTTTATTGGCTGTATATACTTCTCTTGCTTTTGTATATATTGTATATATATTTTGCCTTTACATTCTGAGTGGTTGTGTTGGCGTGTGTGTGCGCATGCTGGCAACTCTTTTGTAGTTTCTTGGGTGCCTTGTTTTCACTGGGACTGATTGTGGTCTCTTCCCCTTACAGATCCTGGGATCCCCTCGCTGCAGTGGGTCTCCCGGTCTGACATACCTGGCTAGTCTTATTTTCCAATTGGGATTCACCTAGGCTTAAAATCCTCCCACTCCCGGGACTTTAATTATAAGGGGGCATCCTGGGTTGCATACTGCGTAATTCCCTGGGTTGTTGCGAATACCATAATTTCACCATATGGAGGCTTCCAACATTACCGGAAACGGCTCTTCGGGGCTATCCAGGCTGTGTGGGGGTTGTGGGGCTCCGCTCCCAGGCGATGATGTCATAATATGTATTCCATGTGCACAGCGGAATATTGCGTGCCAGTCCGGCACTCCGGCTTCTGGCTCCTCGCATCCTCCGTCATCTCCTACACCCCCCCACCTGTTCCGGACCCCGTGTGACATTGTCAAAGGTGGGGATTCGCAATCCGAGGTGTGTGCACTGTTGGCCAGCCTCGAGAAGATGTTTTCCGCCACGGTGGCTCAGAAGGCTACGGCTAAGCGGAAGCACCTTTCTCCGGCGTCGCTTGTTCCGGAGGATGAGGTGTTGGATTGGTCCGATGCCCCCCCCCCCCCCCCCCCCCCCCCGCTGAGGGGGAGCTCCTAGAGGAGTCGGACGAGCCTGCAGACCAGCAATTGTTTGGTACCGCTGGCGATCAGGCTGCGGGGTGTTCCTTGACACTCCTTCCATTTTGGCTCAAATGTTTGAGATTTTGGCTTTAGATCCGCCTGAGGCGGCCCCCCCGCCAAAGGGTGAGTTGTTTGATGTGCCCAAGCCGCGTTTTGGTGTTTCCCAGACAACAACACTTTGTGAGGGTTGTCCTTAAGGAATGGGAACAGCCTACGCGCCTTGTTGGAGTTCCTCCTAGTTGGGATAAGCGTTATCCCTTTCCGGAGGATTCGGTGAAGCTTTGGTCTGTTCCCCCTGACGTCGATGCCCCCGTGTTGGCTAACACGGCTGTGTTGAACTCCCCTGACACTACTACCATTAAGGATGGTGAGGATCGTCGGATTGATCAATTGGCTCGCCATGGTTTTATCAATGCTGGATCGGCACTGCGGCCGGTTTGCGCTTCGGCGCTTCTTTTGATGGCTTTCAGGTCCATTGTTAGAGATTTGTACGCAGATCTTGATCCCACTTGTGATGAGTTCTTTTCTCTCATACAGTGTAAGTCGTTTATTTCCTTTGTCATGACCGCCCAGGACGATGCACTTGCGATGTGTAGCAGGACCGCGGACCTGTTGGTTGCTATTCGTTGGTCGGTATGGCTACGTCAGTGGACGGCGGACTTTAGCTCTAAGAAGTCGCTTACAGCTCTTCCTTTTGTGGGCTTGCGCCTGTTTGGCGACAAATTGGATTCGGTTACCAAGGGTGGTAAGTTTCCTGAACGCAAGAGGCCGCGTCGTTCCTTTCGGGGAGCGGCTGCTTTTAGTCCCTCCTTTCGGGGAGCCAGAGCAGGCAGAGGGGCCTCCTTTCCCGCTACCAGGGGTGCAGGTGGGACCCGGGGGAGGGGCCGTGGCCATCCCGGTCAGTCCTGGGGTCCCAAGCCTGCTGGCAAGCCCGCTCAGCAATGAGGGGGTGCCCTCATCCGTGTGGGTGGGGGGACGATTGCGACACTTCTCCCAGGTTTGGGACCAGGAGGTTCCGGACAGATGGATCCGGGAGGTGGTGTCGTCCGGTTACAAGCTGGAGTTCGAGTCTCGCCCTCCTTCACGGTTTTTCCGGTCTCGGGTGCCCGCCGATCCTTTGGGCGCAGGGGCTCCTGGTGTCGGTGAAGAATCTTCTGGAAATGGCGGTCATCCGGCCGGTGCTGCACTTGGAAGTGGGCCTCGGGTATTACTCCAATCTCTTCACAGTGCCCAAGAAGGACGGGTCGGTTCGCCCCGTCCTGGATCTGAAGTTCCTCAACAGGTTCATCCGTACACGGAAGTTTCGCATGGAAACTCTGCGATCGGCCATCAGTTCTCTTCGGCAGGGGGACTTCATGACGTCCATAGACATCAAGGATGCTTACCTTCATGTTCCCATCTGCCAGGCTCATCAACGTTTTCTTCGGTTCGTGATGGAGGATCGGCATTTTCAATTCGTGGCACTTCCGTTTGGCCTTACCTCAGCTCCAAGAGTGTTCACCAAGGTGCTGGCAGGGGTGATGGCCATTCTCAGAACTCAAGGCATTCGCATCGTACCTTATCTGGACGACCTTCTCATCATGGCTCCTTCTCTCAATCAATCGGAGACGGACACCGGGACGGTGGTCTCCACGCTGGAAAGCTTCGGTTGGGTGATCAACTATCCCAAGTCCTCCCTCGCCCCGGCCAGGGTGGTGTCCTTTCTGGGAATGCGGTTGGATACTTGTCAACAGAGGGTGTTTCTGCCTCAATCCAAGATTTTTCTGATTCAGGAATTGGTTCGGTTCCTTCTTTCCAATCCTCGACCGTCCATCCGTCTGGGGATGAGACTGGTAGGGTTGATGGTTGCCTCGTTCGAGGCAGTTCCTTTTGCTCAATTTCACACAAGGACGCTTCAGCTTCATCTGTTGGCGTCTTGGGACCGGCGACCAAGGTCGTTGGATCGGCCCTTCCAATTGTCCTCCCGGGTCTGGCAGTCTCTTCAATGGTGGCTGGTCTCGACCAATCTCTTGAGGGGCAGGTCTTTTCTGACTCCTCTTTGGGAAATCGTCACCACGGACGCCAGTCTTTCGAGATGGGGGGGATTCTGGAAGGATCTTCAGTTTCGGGGGCAGTGGGGGCCTCGAGAGGCCCACTTGCCCATCAATGTTCTGGAACTGAGAGCCATCCTTCTAGTTCTTTTTCACTTGACTCAGCATGTTCTGGGCCTTCAGGTTCGCTCGGACAATCGGACAGCGGTTGCTTACATCAATCATCAGGGAGGGACTCGCAGTCTGGGTGCCCTTTAGAGAGGTGATCCTGACCTGGGCGAAGGCCCATGTTCCTTGTCTCTCGGCAGTTTACATTCCGGGTGTGGAAAACAGGGAAGCGGATCTGTTGAGCAGGTGCTCTTCCCGTCTGGGGGAATGGTCTCTCCATCCTCAAGTTTTTCGGTCTCTGTCTCCGGTGGGGGACACCGGAGGTGGACCTGTTTGCCTCTCGTCACAATTGCAGGCTTCCGACCTTCATGTCGCTCTCTCAGGATCCTCTGGCGGTGGACGCCATGTCTCTGAGTTGGGGGAAACTGGGGTTTCTGTACCTTTTCCCTCCGATACCCATGCTAGGCAAGGTGGTACGGAAGCTGGCTCTGGAAAGGGTGTCCGCCATTCTCGTGGCTCCAAGGTGGCCAAGGCGAGTATGGTTCGCAGACATCGTTCGGCTGGTGGTGGATCAGGTCGTTCTGCCTCTTCGGCCCGATCTGCTCACTCAGGGTCGGCTGTGTTACCCCAATTTACCAACGCTGGGTTTGACAGCTTGGCTGCTGAAACCTTCATCTTGAAGGAGGAGGGTCTTTCTGACTCGGTTGTTAAGACTCTTATCTGTGTCCGGAAGAGGTCTTCTTCTACCATCTACTATAGGACTTGGAGAGCTTATATCACTTGGTGTGAGGTTAGATCTTTGCCTTGTAGGGTCTTTTCAGTTTCCAGGATTTTGGATTTTCTGCAATCAGAGCTGGACTCTGGTCTCCAGCTGAGTACTTTGAAAGGGCAGGTTTCTGCCTTGTCTATCTTTTTTTCAGAAGCCTTTTGCGCTTCATCCTTTAGTTAAAACTTTTTTCCAGGGGGTTACGCATGTGCGGCCTCCCAAGCCATTGCTCCCTGTTTGGGACTTGAACCTGGTTCTTTCTGCTCTTCAGGCTCCTCCCTTTGAGCCCTTGCAGGATATTGCTCTTTCTACCTTGACTCAGAAGATTGCCTTCTTGGTGGCTATCACTTCAGTTCGGCGTGTCTCGGAGTTGGCGGCCTTGTCGATTCAGGTGCCCTACTTTGAGAGGCATCAGGACAAGGTGGTTTTTCGTTTCAAACCGGACTTTCTTCCTAAGGTTGTTTCTGCTTTTCATTTGAATCAGGATATTGTTCTTCCCTCCTTGTGTCCTAAGCCTAAGAATGACAAGGAGAGGATTTTGCATTGTTTGTATGTGGTACGCTGTGTTAAGTACTATTTGCTTACTACTTCTCCTTTTCGCAGGACTGATGCCTTTTTTGTTGTGCCCTGTGGGCCTAGGAAGGGTTTGGCTCCATTAGCAAATGGATTCGTTGGGGCCTATTCGGCCAACGGGAAGGTTCCCCCTTTTCGTATCACTGCTCATTTTACTCGTGCTGTTGGAGCGTCTTGGGCTTTTCAGCACCAAGCTTCTGTTGAACAAGTTTGTAAGGCTGCTACTTGGTCTTCTGTTCATACTTTTTCTAAGTTTTACAAGGTTGATGTGCGGGCTTCAGCGGATGCTGTGTTTGGCCGCAAGGTTCTGCAGACTGCAGTCTTTTAAGTTATGCTTCATTTTGCTGTCGCATACCCACCCCTTGTGGACACTGCTTTTGGATGTCCCTATCGTCAGAATTAAAGGGGAAGCGGGGTGTGTGACACACTGAAAATAATACCATTTTGTGAGTACTCACCTGTAAAATGGATATTGTCAGTGTGTCGCACACCCCGCTTCACCCGGCCTTTTTTGGTATCCTGGATCCTCTATATGGTGAAGCTTTCCTTTATTTTATTTTGAGGGTTACCGTTGGATTTCCTGGTACCTTGTCTTACTGCTGTTTGAATTCACTGGGTGTTAAGTGGGAGCTCCCAGGTATATGTAGACCAGAAGGGGCTCCTTTTTCAAGACTTCTCTCTGCAACGTCGCCTCCTGCTGGAGGATAACCCTATCGTCCGAATTAAAGGGGAAGCGGGGTGTGTGACACACTGACAATATCCATTTTACAGGTGAGTACTCACAAAATGGTATTTTTTCCCTTGCTGCTTCACCATTTGCACAGTAACTTGCAGAGTTGGGTCCACAGATCATCTTGCTATGGGAGATGTAAAATAATTAAAATTAAAATTCTTCCTAGAGCAATTATCCCATCTTACGTGATGCAGGCCTGATGAGCTCTAATATGTCCATGCTTCTGGTAGGGTGTGGCTATAGCTCAAGTGTATGCTCGTTTGGATATGTCTTTCACACTAGGTTCCTTTTTGTTGAAATCCTTTTTAAAATTCCAAAATCTGGGATTTCCATTATCCTAGGCTTTTGTTAGTGTTATAATTTGTGATACCCCGCTGTGTGTAAGTCTGAGGAAAGCCCATTATTCTTAGCTTGCCGGCAATCCCATAGTGCTGGTGCCGGCCCTCCTCCAATTAGTGTTCTATGTCATGCATATTAATGAGTAGCAGACATTCCCACAACTGCTTTACTTCTAGTTTTGCATACCTGATCCCACCATTTTATATAGACCTGGCGCACCAGTGCACTGCAGCTGGGAGGGTTGACACTGCAGCTTATGTGATCGTAGGACCTTTTTACTGTAATCCCGAGGTTTCACAGATAAAGGCATCCCTAATCGGATGCCCCACAAAGAAGATACCGCCAAGCTTAGCAAAATGGCAAATAGGTTAGTTCTGGTGTATGGTTGTGGGTTAGAAAGTATACTGTGCTGGTTGCTGGGATGTGCATTTCTCGGTGAGTATATGTCGGGTCCTAAATTCTTAAATTTGATTGTAGTGCATATTAACTGTAGTGGGCCGTTGTGGATACTTACAACACACACTGATTCTTCATTTACTATAAGGAATGCTATTACTTGCACAGTGAGTTTCTTAAAAGCTAGAGTAATCCTACTACCAACCACTAAGTCAGTGTAACAGATCCTCTTCTATAAATAAACTGACCCTGCTTTGCCCTGAGAACTCCCAGCACTCTAAGAAATTAGGGATTCACAACAGGCTTCCCCGTTTATAGCTACAATACAAACATCAACCCACCTAAATGCCCAGGAATCCCCCCCTCAATCCTTAGTGCTGAACACCTAGGACACATTTGGGCTAAAGGACCTTTTATACCATGGCCTGGCACTAGGATTGCTCACTGGCTGTACTGATGAGGGCATTAGCATTGTGATCACTTCCAGTGTTGATCAGTACCTAGAAGTAAGCCTGTTCAAACATTATTGGGGTCTCTGTGGAAGTCCCTCTTTTTAGTGCTGCCACAGAGATCGGTTTTATTAATCTCTTTATTGTCTTGATGGTGACTGAAGTAAATTCCCCTGGTTCAAGCAATGAAAAGTGAAGGGGGCAATCTGTTTTAATCATAAACAAAACAGATCATAAATAAAAGATAGAGTTGCAGTGATAGAGCACCTATGTGTGAGCAGCACTTCTAGCTGCTAAATCATTTTTATGCAGCTAGTGAGTGAGAGAACGCCACATCCTTAATGACCAATCCTGGTGCAGGACTGTACTTGCCTCTTTTTACCGTGCAATGAAAAAGTATTTATACCATTTGAACGTTTCCATCTTTTTAAATGCTACATCCACAAACTTAAAGCGGAACCAAACCCGGGAGTTTGAGCTGCCTGGATTTTGGTTCGTGCCCACTGCATCCCGAATTAGGCTGCCCTATTGTGTTAAACCCCCAAGTTCGCCCAGTAAAACTCACCTACACAGTACAGAGTGCATCCAATCAGAGCCCTTTCTTCAATGAGGAGTGTGTACTCCTGCCTTAGCCTGTCTGAATGGCTGGAGTGGGAGCGTGCGTTCGCCGCCGGGGTTGCGGCAGCGTATGCTCCCCATTGGCAACAATCTGATTGGGCGAGAGTTTAAATGTGTTGAGATTTGATGTACTAGAGTAGCACGTTTTGTGTAGGGCAAAGAGACAGGGATGCTTACTTTTCCAAATTTCTCTCCTTCCCTCTGATTTTTTTCAGGATGGGGGGGCTTCTGAAGGGCTTCTATTTTTAATCCTAAAAGTATTGCGCAGCCTTTTCTCTAGACTCTGTAGTTGGAGTGTAATATTGCCCAGTGCCAACTTGGCAACGACTGTTAGTTTCACATACTTACAGTATCTGCACAAACTTTATTTAGAAAATGTTTGGAAAAAACTTGATTGATTTTCTAGAGTGGCTTTTTCAGCCACATGATTGTGATCAAGGCTGTAAGATTTTTCTTATTTTCCAGGCCAGTTTTGTGGTACAATTACAAGCAAGAAAAAGAAAAAGATGATGTACCTTACAACAAAGAATGCAGGTAATGTTTTGCTGCCCTTCTGTTTGTAATAAACGGTTACACTTAGTTTATAAAACAGAAGGTAGATGCTGTTGAATGATGTTTAAAGTGGACCAACACCCTGCTGGATCAGCCCGGGAATCTATAAGATTGGACTAGCGGCCGCGCATGCGCCGTAGGAGTGGGGTGAGGTGAGTTTTATCCGGAAATCTGGGGGGTTTCACATAGCGGGGAAGTGGACCAAAACCCAGGATAGTCAAAATTCTGGGTGTTGGTCCACTTTAAAGTTATAGCCATAACGTGTGTAAAAATGCATTTCATCCTGTAAATCTTTATTATATTAACATTTGACCGTATATGCTCGAGGCATCACCAGTAGGAAGAGGAAGGTTGTGATGCAGCTGTATAGAGCCCTGGTAAGGCCACAGCTAAAATACTGTGTGCAGTTCTAGAGACCTTACCTGCAAAAAGACATTATTCAAATAGAACGTGTCTAAAGGCGGGCAACAAAAATGGTAGAAGGACTTAAACTTAAAACTTATCAGGAGAGACTTAAAGTGGACCAACACCCAGGATTTTGACTATCCTGGGTCTTGGTCCACTTCGGTGGGGCACCCCCGATCGGGGTGCCCCGCTGTGTGAAACCCCCCCGATCACCCGAAAAACTCACCTCTCCCCGCTCCCAGCGCCGACGGACAAGCCTTTTGACAGCCGCGGACAAGCGGCTCCGCCGCCGCCGCCTCCCGCGCGTCACTCTTGACGCACCCGCGCCGGCCATTCACAGACGGCCGGCGTGGGCGCGCGCACGTCTAGAGGGGCGCGAGGGAAGCGGCGGCCGGCCGCCGCCGAAGACAAGGTAAGGGGATTTGGGGTGTTTGGGGGGGGTTTCACCCCGCCGGGACATCCCGATCTCGGATGTCCCGCGGGGAGGGAGGTGATCGGCCCGGGAATCTTATAGATTTCAGGTCACACAGGTAAGTTCCGTTTGTCGGGAGTGAATTGTCTGCTCTTGCTTGGCACATGGCCGAACCCCCTGCTGCCAGCTGGCTTTGTGCATGTACTGCACTGGAGCTGCTGTACTGCCACCACCACCTTGCCAGCCAGCTGGCTAAAAGATATCCCCTGAAAGTAAGCCCTAGCACAAATTTTCAGACCTGTCTTATTTTCGGGGAAACACTGTAGTGGGATTTCAATCCACAGTTTTTAACACCAAACTTGCTTCTTTCTGGGTTGATTTCCTTTGTCTATTTGCTGTTCCTGATCTAGAACCCCAGACAAGGTTCATTTCACAGCCCAGGTGATTAAGAGGTGGTTGAGTGAGAACTTTCTTGTATTTGGAGGAGGAGCTTAGTCCCGCTACCCAATGCTTGAATCCATATATCTTCTTCTGGGTTCCAGTACTCTTTGTGGTTTACAGGCCAGGACAGTTTCTAAATACCCCTTGGGGAAGATTTCCTGTCTCTGAGACCTTTAAGTCCCTTCCATAACATACCACTTTTCTAATAGCTTATCTACTCTGAAAGGTTAATCAGTTACGTAGCTTTCTCTTCGCCATTTTCAAATTAGGGCTTCAGAAAGAGTTTAGGGTCAGGATATTCTCTGTGCTAGGGGCAGGGCCGGCTCCAGGTTTGTGGGGGCCCGTGGGCAAGAGAGTCTTAGTGGACCCCAAAGTATTGTCATATGATGTCACCTTTCAGCTCCGCTGCCACTAATGGGTCATCTTCTGCTGCTGATCGCCTTCCAGTCCTTATTGCCTTCCCTATAGCCACCAATTGTCCTCTAGTCCTAGTTGAATTCTCTACTGCCACCAAGCACCCTTCAGCCCTTACTGCTTGCTCCCCTGCCAATATCATTGATGTCAGTTGTCACCTGGTTCTCGCCACCTTCTGAGCTTTCATCAGTTTACTCTCCATTCCATGCTACCTTCTCCATTTGTTGCTGCTCATTCCCTGTTGCTGAGACCAGCCATGAGCAGGTCTGCACCCGGCATTCGGTGGTTCGGGGTCCACTGTGAGCTTGAGTGGGCCCCTGAAGAAGCCTGGGGCCCTGGCAATTGCCCAAGTTTGCCCTATGCTGGTGCCGGCCCTAGCTAGGGGCATCCTTCTTTGGGATGGCCAGCAGTGTGAAACCCTTTATTTGCGTCTCAATCCCACAGCGCATGCTGTGTGGCAAGGCTTTTCTACAGCCGTGGAATCAAGGGGGAAATATAGGGAATCTGGGGGAGGGGGCATCCTAAATTTGAGTTGTCCCTAAGGAGTTCTCAGAGGGACGGCACATTTATATTAATTTTAGGTTTTTATTAAAAAAAAATAAAATAAAAATAGTGATGTGACTTTTACTTTATAAATAATAAAAAGTGTTTTCAAAAGTTTTACTCTTTAGGAGGCTTGGTAAAAGGGTCTCATAAACATGCCTTGCCTGAGCAGTTCATAAAGTAACAGGGTTAACAACGTTACAGGGTACCCCCCAGGTTGTTGTTAAAAGCCACAACAAAAAGAAAAAAAGCCTGTAAGCTTCTCATTTGAGTTTTCTTATAAATATGCTGTAATTTGAATGATGTCTTTGATTTTGCATCTAGCAATTATTTACCATTTTCAGTTCAAGAGTTTTGTGCAATTGTGTTTTTGTTTCTTTCTTATAAACCTCCATCTTTCCAAAATGAAGAATTTGATCGTCATGAAATTCAGATCTATGAAGAGGTAGCTAAAATGCCACCATTCCAGAGAAAGACACTGGTATTAATTGGAGCACAAGGAGTAGGCCGCAGAAGCTTGAAGAACAGACTTATTGTCATGAATCCAACACAGTTTGGTACAACAGTCCCATGTAAGTTGTTAAGAAATGCCATAACTGTTTGAAGGGTATCCTTATCCGAATATTCTAAGTATGTCACACACCCCGCTTCGAATGTCACACACCCCGCTTCGAATGTCACACACCCCGCTTCAAGACATTCATTACATGTGGGTATACTGACCTGTAAATGGCGATCTTGCAGAGATGTCAATAAAAAAAGTAAGACCCTCCCGGTCCATAAATGCCTGGGACCTCCCACTCATTCCCAGTCTTTCATCTCTGCAGACGGCGAGCAAGTCAGAAGATGGATGTCTCCTCCTTGCAGGTAGCCGGGATGACTCCCGGCCCTCTATTTGATCTATTACTGCCCGGATTCTTTATTCCTAGTATGTCACACCCCCCACTTCCCGATATTCATGACACTTGGGAACCCGGCCTGTAGAGGTCGATCTTGCAGAGATGACATGGAAAAAAGGAGCCCCTCCTGGTCCATAAGTACTGGGTTCCTCCCACTATTCCTCAGTCTTTTCGTCTCTGCAGTCGGCGAAGCATTCAGAAGATGACTCTCCTTCAAGCTGCAGGTAGCTGGGTTTGCCCCGGCCCTTTTTTTTCTCTATTTCTGTCTGAAACTCTTTAAACCTGTTTGGTTATATTGTATGCCTCCCAGCCCTGGCTGTGTGGTTCAGGCAAAGGTAGATACATACACCTTCTGGTGTATACAGGAGTATTACTCCTCCGTGAGACCTAAATGTGAGTAGGCGGCTTCCGGGTTGGTGTTCCCGGCATGGGATGCCCCTGTCCCTTTATAAATTTGAGCCTTATGGGTGCTTTTCTATCCCCTCCCCTTAGTTCTCCTTTAACCCTGCTGGGTAAAAAGGAAGGGGGGGCCATGTCACCATGCACACAGAAAAAAAAAAAAAAAAGAGATATATAAAATAAGTCTTTATGTATGTTTTACTATACTATTTAATAGCAAAGGTTTTATTTAGATTTTCCTATCTCTGTCTAGGCAGCATTTTTTGCTTACCTATTAAAGCTCTTTGTTTTCTGGCTGTGTTCAGATTTGAATTTTCCCTCCATTTTTGGCCATGTGATCCTGGAAGTGGGCGGGGCTTAGGCATGCTTTTATTCAGAGAGCACCTGTATGCTCTGTTTGACTTCCTGTTTCCTGCTCCCTGTAGCCTTACCTCATGATGTGAGCTTATTGCATGGGCTGTGAGTACCCTTCAGCTTGGCTGAAGGGAGTTTTATTCTAAGCATACAGCACGTCCTGCTCCAGATGTAGTAATTACATGTGGGTAATCCTCCGCCTGAGGGCGCTGTTCACTGCAGACATGTAGAAAACGGCCCTACATATACCAAGAGACCTCCCACAAATCCCCAGATTTCTCTGCAGTGCTGAACTGCGCACACATGAAGTATCACGCTCTCGCAGGCGAGCGGGGCTTTACAGCCCGAGGCCCTGCGGGACTATTTCCACCCGTCCTCTTTGAGAAGAATATGCCTCCCAGCCTGGGCTGCGCTGGTCGGGTGAAGGTAGGCAGCACCTTGTGTGCTTACGGAGCTAGGCTCCACCGCAATCCCCCACCATAGGGTAGGCGGTTAAGGCTAATGGTGAGCCTTCAGAGGATGCCCCTCCCGCATCAGCGCCCCACGCCCCGTGTAGCGCTGAACCCCGAGTATTGGGTCACCTTCCTCCCTAGTTCCCCCCGTTATGGGGGGGAAAAGAGGGGGGGGGGTTGTGTGTACGGCCTAACCTTGTCTTTTTGGGCGACCTTTCTTTAGCTTTGGCTTCTCCTCGCTTGGCTCTGACATCCCTGTTCCCGTTGTGTCTTGTGTCGGCCCTGTCTATCTTCTTCCAGAAGACCCTTGCCCAGCATCCCCTTATCAAGACCTTCTTTCAGGGGGTCACTCATGTGCGTCCCCCTCGAAAGCCTATGGTTCCTGTCTGGGATTTAAACGGTTTTATCGGCCCTGCAGGGTGCTCCTTTTGAGCCTATTCAGGAGGCTGCTCTCGCTGTTCTCGCGCTCAAGGTTGTCTTCCTGGTAGCTATCACTTCTGTTAGGCATGTGTCTGAGTTGGCTGCCTTATCTATTCAGCCTCCCTACTATGAGAGACACCAGGATAAGTTGGTGTTCCGCTTCAAGCCAGACTTTCTTCCTAAGGTGGTGTCTGCATTTCATTTGAATCAAGATATTGTACTTCCTTCTCTGTGCCCTAATCCTAGTAACCCTAAGGAGAGGGTTTTGCATTCCTTGGATGTGGTTAGGTGCGTCAAGTATTACCTAGTTATCACTAAGGCTTTCGGGAAGACTGATGCTCTCTTCGTTGTGCCTCACGGGCCTAGGAAGGGTTTGGCTCCTGCCAAGTCTAACATCAGTAAATGGAATCGTCAGGCTGTGGTTTAAGCCTATTCTACTAAGGGGAAGTCTCCCCCCTTCCGTCTTACTGCTCATTCTACTCGAGCTGTTGGTGTTTTCAGCACCAAGCTTCTGTGGAACAAGTTTGGCAGGACGTGCTGTATGCTTAGAATAATACAATTCTGTGAAATACTCACCTGTAGAATTGGTATTATATGCATACAGCACGTCCTGCTCCAACCCACCCTGGTTTCACGTTGTTCTGGATCCCCTTTTTGGTGATTGTTATCCTTGTTATTATCGCCAGTTTTTGGGTGGTTGGCTTCTCCTTCTCACTGCTTTTCAATGCTGGGTATTTGTGGGAGGTCTCTCTGTATATGTAGGGCCGGGAGGAGCCTGTTTTCTACATGTCTGCAGTGAACAGCGCCCTCAGGCGGAGGATTACCCACATGTAATTACTACATCTGGAGCAGGATGTGCTGTATGCATATAATACCAATTCTACAGGTGAGTATTTAACAGAATTGTATTTTTCTGTCATTTATTTATATTATGTGCGTTTGGTGACAGTTTTTTTGTTTTCTCTGTAGGTAGAAACTCCTTATTTAAAAGGGGGGTTTCTCCTGGTCCTTTATAAAAAAAAAAAAAAAAAGCCTTAAGCCTTATTTGGGGGTCCATTTGTGTTTCAATCCTCCCACTTGGGACTATTTAAAGGGGCATCCCGGGTAGCAATTGCGCAAACCCCATATATACTTGGCGACTATAATCAATTAACTAAACACCATATGGAGGCATCCCAGGATAACGGACATGCAATTCCCTCTGCACAGTGTTTTGGATGTGGGGCATCCCTTGTTGGGGATAACGCAATTCTTTGCGTCCCTTGTGCACAATTAACTATTATGCAGCAAACTGAGGCCCAGTCTTCAGGGCCTGCGGCTAATGCCTCATCTCCTACTCCGTCATGTCTTGTCCGTACCCCCAATGATATTGTCATGGGTTGTGAGTCGCATGCTGATTTATGTGCCAGATTGGCTCATCTTGAAAGATTAATGTCTACATCTGTGCCTAAGAAGGCCTCGGCTAAAAGAAAGCACTTGACTCATGCCGCTCCGGCAAGGGAGTCAGACAATTGTGAATTGTTTGATTGGTATGATCCTTCTCAATTAGAAGAAGGAGAATTATTATGAGGAATCAGATGTTTCTGATTAACAGCAATTTGTTGGTACTGAGATTGAGCAGGGTGAAGCAAGTGTTGTGGATACCCCAAAAGCTCTTGCTCAGTTATTTGAGGTTTTGGTTATTACTCCTCCTGAAGTAGTCCCTCCTCAAAAAGGGGAATTCTTTGGAGTCTCTAAACCTCGTTTAGAATTTCCAAATCAAAAGCATTTTGATGAAATTATTCTTAAAGAATGGGAGAAGCCTGCACGGCTTCCTGGCATTCCCTTTGGCTGGGACAAGAAATATCCCTTCCCAGTTGATACTGTTAAGCATTGGTCATCACCACCTGTGCCCACCGCTCTGGGCATGTGTACACTCACTGCACGGATGGGTTTAATGAGGAGGACAAATTCCTATGTGTGCGCAAGCATACAATGGCCATCTATGCATTAATATTAATTTATAGAGAGACTGGATTTTTAAAAGATACTCTGCTCATGGGTGGATGCCCCTGTGCTTAATTTATCCAATTCTTCTGTGTTGCATTCTCCTGACTCCACTACACTTAAAGATGGAGAGGATAAGCGTATTGATCAAATGGCGTGCCAGTGTGGGCTCGGCCTTGCTGCCTGTTGGTGCTTCGGCACTCATGACAGTGGCTATTAGGTCTGTTGTGAGAGACCTAATGAATTACTCAGGGCTTGATCCGGCCTCTGATGAGTACGCCGCTCTTAAGCGATGTGAGATGTTTGCATCTTTTGTACTTTCTGCCTTAGATGATACTCTGCTCATATGCAGAAGAACCTCTGCCTTGTTAGTCGTCATCCGGCGGTCAGTATGGTTGCGGCAGTGGGCAACTGATATTGTAGCCAAGAAATCGCTTACAGCGCTCTTTTGTGGGATTGCGCCTCTTTGAAGAAAAATTGGATTCTGTCACTAAAGGAGGTAAATTACCTCAGCGTAAGAAATGTCGTTCCTTTCGTGGAATGGCCTCTTTTAACCCTTCCTTTCGGGGGTCTAGATCTGGTAGAGGATCGGCCTTTTCAGCCCCTAGAGGGAATGCATGGAATAGAGGAAAGGGACGTGGCCGTCCAAGTCAGAATTGGGGGTCCAAAACCAAATCTGCCACTAAGCCTGCTCAACAATGAGGGGACGCCCTCACCCTTATGGGTGGAGGGACGGCTGCGGTTCTTCTTCCAGGTCTGGGTTCAGGAGGTATCAGACAATTGGGTTCTGGAAGTAGTCTCTTCCGGTTACAAACTGGAATTCGAGTCCCGGCCTCCTCCCAGATTTTTCATGTCCCGGATGCCGTCAGATCCGGCAATTGCACAGGGACTGCGGGCAGCAGTAGCGAATCTGTTAAATATGGTTATCAGCCTAGTGCCTCCAGTGGAAAGGGGTTTGGGGTTTTACTCCAACCTATCCACGGTACCCAAAAAGGACGGCTCTGTTCGGCCTATCCTAGACCTAAGGAGACTCAATCAATTTATCCGTTTCAGAAAATTCTGAACGATCGATGCTCTCCGTCAGGGGGACTTCATGACATCCATAGACATCAAGGATGCTTATTTGCACATTCCTATTTTCCGGGTCACCAGAGATTTCTCAGGTTCTCGATAGAAGACCAGCATTATCAATTTGTTGCCCTGCCATTCGGCCTTACCTCGGCCCCAAGAGTCTTTACCAAGATGCTGGCAGGAGTGATGGCTATATTCAGGGTCCAGGGCATCCGCATTGTGCCTTTTCTGGACGATCTTCTTATCGCGGCCTCCTCCCTCGAACAATCAGAGTTGGACACCAGGATGGTGGTCTCTACGCTAGAGAGGTTCGGATGGGTAATAAGTTACCCCAAATCCTCTCTCTGTCCATCCAGGGAAATTCCATTCCTGGGCCTGATTCTGGAATGGTTCTGATTCAGGACTTGATTCGTCTATTCTTGTCCAACCCTCGTTACGTCAGTCTATCCGTCTAGGGATGAGACTAGTGGGATTGATGGTAGCTGCATTCAAGGCAGTCCTGTTTGCCCAGTTTCACATAAGGACGCTTCAGCTATTCCTCTTGGCAAAGTGAGACAGGTGCCCACTATCATTAAATCAGGCTTGTCTATTGTCTCCCCACGTTTTGCAGTCCCTTCAGTGGTGGTTAATATTGCACAACCTCCAGAAGGGCAAGTCATTTCTGACTCCGCGTTGGGAACTGGTTACCACGGATACCAGCCTGGTAGGCTGGGGGGGCTTCTGGAAGAAGTATCAGTTCCAAGGATTGTGGGGGCCTCAGGAGGCTCATTCTCCAAATTATGTATTAGAGCTTCGGGCCATTCGTCTTGTTCTACTTCGACTGACCCATTTCTTACAGCGTCTGCCAGTTTAGATTCGGTCAGACAACCGAACAGCTGTTGCATACATCAATCACCAGGGAGGGACTCACAGTTGGGGTGCCCTCCAGGAAGTGTCTCTGATCCTTCAGTGGGCAGAGATCAATGTTCCCTGCATATCAGCAGTTTACATTCCGGGGATAGAGAATGTGGAGGCAGACTCCCTGAGCAGGGGATGTTCTCGCCAGGGAGAATGGTCTCTCAATCCAAGGGTCTTTCAGTTCCTCTGTCACAAGTGGGGGACTCCACGGTTGGACCTGTTTGCTTCTCGTCACAAGCTGCCAGTTTTCGTGTCTCTATCCCAGGATCCTCTGGCAGTGGCAGCGGATGCCATGTCTCTAGCCTGGAGGGATCTGGGGTTCCTATATCTGTTTCCCCATTCTCCATGATCAGCAAGGTGGTGCGCAAGCTAGCACTGGAGGAGGTGCCAGCAATTCTGGTGGCGCCAAGGTGGCCGAGACGTCTGTGGTATGCAGACGTCGTAAGGCTGGCAGTGGATCGTGTCCATCTGCCTCTTCTTCCAAATCTCATCACTCAGGGTCAACTTTGTTACCCCAGTTTACAAACGCTGGCTTTCACGGCATGGCTGCTGAAGTCTCCATCTTGAAAGAAGGTCTTTCTGATGTGGTTATTCAGACTCTTATTAGAGCTAGGAAGAAGTCTTCCTCTGTCATTTATTACAGGACTTGGAGGTCCTATATTGATTGGTGTGAATCCAGGGCTTTGCCCTGTAGAGTATTTTCTATTCCTAGAATTCTGGAATATCTACAACGAGGTCTGGATATGGGATTACAGATTATTACTTTGAAAGGGCAAGTCTCTGCCTTGGCAATTTTCTTTCAAAGATCATTTGCTCTTCATCCTTTGGTTAAGACCTTTTTCCAAGGAGTCGTGCATGTGCGGCCTCCCAGAAAGCCTTTACTTCCTGTTTGGGATCTTAATTTGGTGCTTTCGACTATGCAAGCTGCTCCCTTTGAGCCATTGCAGGATATTCCTCTTCCTATTCTTACTCAGAAGGTTGCCTTTTTGGTTGCTATTACTTCTGTCCGCCGAGTTTCTGAACGGGCGGCTTTGTCTATTCAAGCCCCTTATTTTGAGAGGCATCAAGATAAGGTTGTTTTCCGTTTTAAACCGGATTTCCTTCCTAAGGTGGTGTCTGCTTTTCACCTAAATCAGGATATAGTTCTTCCTTCCTTGTGTCCTAAACCTAGTAACAACAAGGAAATGGTCTTACATTCTTTGGATGTAGTTCGTTGTGTTAAGTATTATTTAGTTACTACCTCGGCCTTCCGGAAGACGGATGCCTTTTTTGTTGTGCCCTCTGGGCCCAGGAAGGGTTTTGCTCCTGCCAAATCTTCCCTTATTAAGTGGATACGTCAGGCTATCATTGGGGCCTATATGGCGAAGGGGAGAGTTCCCCCTTTTCGTGTCACCGGTCATTCTACTTATGCTATTGGAGCCTCTTGGGCTTTTCAGCACCAAGCTTCTGTTGAACAAGTCTGCAAGACTGCGACTTGGTCTTCTGTGCATACTTTTTCTAAGTTTTACAAGGTTGATGTGCGGGCCTCAGCGGATGCTGTTTTTGGCCGCAAAGTTCTGCAAGCTGCAGTAATTTGAGTTATGCATTATTCCTTTGTGATCCCCACCCATTATAGACACTGCTATTGGATGTCCCAAGTGTCATGAATATCAGGAAGACATACTAGGAATAACACCATTTTGTGAGATACTCACCTGCAAAATGGTTTACGAGTATGTCACACCCCCCACTTCCCCCGTCCATTTTTGTTCGAGGGATCCTTTATATGGTGATTATTATTATTTCAAATAATTTTACAATTATTGAATGTAATTGGCTCTTTTTGCTTTAAGGGATTTTTTATTTGGTATTATTATTTCAAATAATTTTACAGATATTGAATATAATTGGCTCTTTTTGTTCTAAGGGATCCTTTATTTGGTATTATTCTCATATAATTTTACAATTATTGAATATAATTGGCTCTTCCTGGTTCTTCACCGCTGTTTAAAAAGACTGAGGAATAGTGGGAGGAACCCAGTACTTATGGACCAGGAGGGGCTCCTTTTTTCCATGTCATCTCTGCAAGATTGCCCTCTACAGGCCGGGTTCCCAAGTGTCATGAATATCGGGAAGTGGGGGGTGTGACATACTCGTAATAACCATTTTACAGGTGAGTATCTCACAAAATGGTATTATTGATCTTACTGCCTCCCAGCCTAGGCTGCTGGTACGGGCAATGGTAGATGGCACCCTAGGTGCTCAGGAGCTACGCTCCGCCGTGAGACCCCATAACAAGGGGTAGGCGGCTAACCGGGTTGGCGACCCCGGTTTGGGATGCCCTGTCCCTTGGCCTTCCACTCTAGCATGGATTCCCCCTCTCCCGGATACCCTTAGAGGGGGGGGGGGGGCTGGTCCCTTATAGTTTCATACTTTATTGATATTGTGTGTGTGTGTGGTGCTGTAACTTTACATGTGCATGTGCGGTACTCAGACCGGCGCCGGTGGTCCCGCGGCGCCGGCCTCCGGTGTTTGTCATGGCGGCTGTTCTACGGTGCCCAGGGGAAGCTTCTTCCCCTCGGGGGGGGGGGGGCAGGGCCGGATGCTCGCGCGAACGCCTGCGGCCCGCCCCCGTGCTGCAGGCACCGCGGTTCTGGTCCCGGCTTCTGGCCGGGAGCAACGGGGGAGGGGCGCGTAATTCCCTCGGGACATTGTGCATATATATATAAAAAATCACCATATGGAGGCTTCCCTGGATACTGGGCTTGTGCCCCCCTCGGGGCAATCCAGGCTGTTTGTGGTGTGGAGTATCCCTTTTGGGGGATGATGTATTTCTTTGTGTACCCTGTACACAATGGTCTATTACGCGGCAGTCCGGATCTCAGGCGTCTTTTTCTGCTCCGCCAGTCTCCTCTCCGTCTCCCCCTTGCTTGACACGTACCCCATGTGATGTGGTCATTGGCGGGGAGTCGGAATCTGAGGTGTGTGCCAGATTGGCCAATCTTAAAAAATTGTTTTCCGGTGCTGTTGCCAAAAAGGCCACGGCAAAGCGAAAACATTTGTATACAGCCACGCAGGCCTTTGATATGGAGGAGTTTGACTCCCTGGATTGGTCTGATGGTTCCCTGCTTGAGGAAGGGGAGCTGTCTGAGGGCTCCGATGACCAGCAGTTTGTGGGTGCGGATACCGAGCAGGGCCAGGGGGATTCCTTGGATACCTCTAGGGTCCTGGCTCATATGTTTGAGGTCCTGGCTATTTCTCCCCCCGAGGCGGCTCCTCCGCTAAAGGGGGAGTTCTTTGAGGTGACCAAGCCGCGCTTGGAATTTCCTTATCAAAAGCATTTTGATGGTATCATTCTCAAGGAATGGGAGAGACCGACTCGTCTTCCGTGTGTCCCTCCGGGTTGGGACAAAAAATATCCCTTTCCGGCGGACGCGGTGACGCACCCCCCCCCCCCCCCCAGAGGTGGATGCTCCTGTTTTGGGGTTGTCCAGCTCCTCAATCCTGCACTCTCCGGAGTGCACTACTCAAGGATGGTGAGGATAAACGCATTGACCAGATGGCTTGTCATGGTTTTGCCAGTGTTGGGTCGGCCTTGCGGCCGGTTTGTGCTTCTGCGCTTTTATTGGTAGCTGCCAGGTCGGTTGTTAGAGGACTGTTGACCCGGCTAGTGAGGAGTTTGCTGACCTTAAGCGCTGTGAGCTATTTTTGTCCTTTGTGCTGTCCGCCCTGGACGACACATTGGTGATGTGTAGCAGAGCTTCGGCCTTGCTTGTGGCTATCCGGCTGTCAGTTTAGTTACACCACTGGGCGGCTGATTTTGTGTCCAAAAAGTCGCTTACGGCCCTTCCCTTTGTGGGGTTGCGGCTCTTTGGAGAGAAATTGGATTCGGTGGCGAAGGGAGGTAAGCTACCTCAGCATCAGAAGCAGCGTCGCCCCTTTCGGGGGGTGGCTTCCTTCACTCAATCCTTTTGTGGGGCTAGAGTTGGCGGGGGTTCGGCTTTCCCCTCGTCCAGAGGTGATTCCAGGGGCAGGGGTCGGGCCCGTCCAGGACACAGTTGGGGCTCTAAGCCTAAAGTCGGTGCCAAGCCGGCTCAGCAATGAGGGGGCACCCTCACCCTTGCGGGTGGGGGAACGGCTGCAACTCTTCTCCTGGGTCTGGGTCCAAGAGGTCTCGGACAGGTGGATTCAGGAATGTCTTCCGGTTACAAGCTAGAGTTCGAGTTCCGGCCCCCTCCCAGATTCTTCAGGTCTCGGGTGCCGTCAGATCCTCTGGCCGCTCAGGGGCTTCGGGCGGCAGTAGCAAGTCTCTTGGACATGGCTGTCATCTGTCCGGTGCCCCCCTCAGACCGGGGCCTGGGCTTCTATTCCAATTTGTTCACTGTGCCCAAGAAGGACGCATCCGTTCGTCCCATTCTGGATCTGAAGTTGCTCAACAGGTTCGTTTGTCCCCGGAAGTTCCGTATGGAAACTCTGCGCTCAGCCATCCACTCACTTTGTCAGGGGGACTTCATGTCGTCCATAGACATCAAGGATGCTTACCTGCATATTTCAATATTTCCGGCACACCAGAGATTTCTCAGGTTCGTCGTGGAAAATCGACATTTTCAGTTTGTGGCTCTTCCGTTTGGCCTTACCTCGGCTCCCAAGGGTTTTTACCAAGGTGTTGGCAGAAGTGATGGCCATCGTCAGAGCCAGGGGTATCCGCATCGTGCCATATCTGGATGATCTTCTCATCATGGCGTCTTCCCTCAGTCAGGCGCAGCTGGATACCAGGACTGTGGTGTCCACTCTGGAGAGTTTCGGTATCCCAAGTCCTGCCTCTCTCCCTCCAGGGTGTTGGAGTTCCTGGGAATGTCTCTGGATACTTCTCAGGCCAGCGTGTTCCTCCCCCGAGCCAAGGTTCTTCTGATTCAGGATTTGACTCAGCGTCTCATATCTATCCCCCGCCCGTCCATCCGGCTGGGGATGCGACTGGTGGGATTGATGGTGGCATTGTTCGAGGCGGTTCCCTTTGCCCAGTTTCACACCAGGACGCTCCAGCTCCATCTCCTGGCAGCCTGGGACGGGTCCCCGCTGTCATTGGATCAGTCCTTTCTGATGTCCCCCCGGGTGCGGCGTTCCCTTCGGTGGTGACTGAAACCAAGCAATCTTACGAGGGGCAGGTCCTTTCTGACCCCTCGTTGGGAGACGGTCACCACGGATGCCAGCCTGTCAGGTTGGGGGGGATTTTGGAAGGATCTTCAGTTTCAGGGACTGTGGGGGCCTCAGGAGGCTCACGATCCCATCAATGTTCTGGAGTTGAGAGCCATCAGGTTGGTTCTGGCTCACTTGACTCATCAGTTGCGGGGACTACCGGTTCAAGTTCTCTGCGGTGTACATTCCGGGAGTGGAGAACACGGAGGCGGACTCCCTGAGCAGGTGCTCATCTCGCCGGGGGGAATGGTCGCTCAGCCCCAAGGTGTTTCGGTCGCTTTGCCACCGGTGGGGGACTCCGGAGGTGGACCTCTTTGCCTCTCGTCACAATCACAAGCTTCCGGCATTTGTGTCGCTCTGGCGGCGGATGCCATGTCCCTAAACTGGAGGGATCTGGGGTTTCTATACCTGTTCCCTCCGTTTCCCATGGTGGGCAAAGTGGTGCGCAAGCTGGCCCTAGAGGGCGCGTCTGCCCCTTCTGCCGGATCTACTCACTCAGGGTCCACTGCTCTACCCCAATTTACCAATGCTAGCTTTGACGGCGTGGCTGCTGAAACCTCCATCTTGAAGGAGGAAGGTCTTTCTGATGCTGTCATTCAGGCTCTGGTTAGGGCTAGAAAGAAGTCTTCCTCTGCCATCTACTATAGGATTTGGAGGTCTTATATTGATTGGTGTGAGGTCAGGGCCTTGCCTTGCAGGGCGCTTTCTATCCCTAGGGTTTTGGAATTTCTGCAACGTGGTCTGGACCTAGGTTTGCAGCTTAGTACGCTGAAAGGGCATGTTTCTGCCCTGGCGGTTTTCTTTCAAAGGTCTTTTGCTCTTCATCCTCTGGTTAAGACTTTTTTCCAGGGGGTTACGCATGTGCGGCCTCCTAGGAAGCCTTTGCTCCCAGTTTGGGATTTGAATTTGGTTCTTTCTGTCTTGCAGGCTCCTCCTTTTGATCCTTTGCAGGATATTGCACTTTATACGCTTACTCAGAAGGTTGTTTTTCTGGTTTCCATCACTTCCGTTCGGCGTGTATCGGAGTTGGCGGCCTTGTCCATTAAGGCCCCTTACTTTGAGAGGCATCAGGACAAGGTTGTTTTCCGCTTCAAGCCAGATTTCCTTCCTAAGGTGGTCTCTGCTTTTCATCTGAATCAGGACATTGTTCTACCCTCCTTGTGTCCTAAGCCTAGCAATGCCAAGGAGAGGGTTTTGCATCCTTTGGATGTGGTTCGCTGTGTGAAGTACTATTTGGTGGCTACTTCCTCTTTTCGTAGGACGGACGCCCTTTTTGTGGTGCCCTCTGGGCCTAGGAAGGGTTTGACTCCTGCCAAGTCTTCCATTAGTAAATGGATTCGCCAGGCCATTGTTGGGGCCTATTCTGCCAAGGGGAAGATTCCCCCTTTTCGTGTTACTGCTCATTCTACTCGTGCTGTTGGGGCATCCTGGGCTTTCCAGCACCAGGCCTCTGTTGAGCAGGTTTGTAAGGCTGCTACTTGGTCTTCGGTTCACACTTTTTCCAAATTTTACAAGGTTGATGTGCGGGCCTCAGCGGATGCTGTTTTTGGCCGCAAGGTTCTGCAAGCTGCAGTGGTTTAAGTTTGTGCCTTGTTTTTGGATCCCCGCCCTTTATGGACACTGCTATGGGATATCCCACATGTAATGAATGTCTTTAAGCGGGGTGTGTGACATACTTAGAATAATACCATTTTGTGATTACTCACCTGTAAAATGGGTATTATAATGTCACACACCCCGCTTCACCCTGCCCTTTTGTGTTCTGGATCCTTTATATGGTGAACCTTTGTTAGTTTTAATTGGCTTTCCTGGTCCCTTTACCTTACTGCTATCTTTATACTGGGGAATGAGTGGGAGGTCCCAGGTATTTATGGTCCGGGAGGGTCTTACTTTTTTTATTGACATCTCTGCAAGATCGCCATCTACAGGTCAGTATACCCACATGTAATGAATGTCTTGAAGTGAGGTGTGTGACATACTTATAATACCCATTTTACAGGTGAGTAATCACAAAATGGTATTTTTTTTTTCTTTCTCCAAGAAACCCATTTGGACACACTGATTTAACTCCAATGCGTGTCTCTTGAGTCTAACTCTTAAAAATCCTTTTTCATGCATAAAACAATAAACACATATACTCTCCTCTTGTCCCCACAGCTCCTCTGTTTGGGTCTAGTGTGCCCGCTTCTGCATCTGTATGCTTACTGAGGGCAGAGATCCAGCAATTGCATCTGCCACAGCTGACATTACAATGGAGGGGGCGCACTGTTAGAGCACGCCTTGGCACGTCCACTCCATTGCATCGAATGAAGTAGGGGCAGAAACCAGGCACCCTGGACGCTACCAATAGAGGCCATGGCAGACTGAATCGCTAGATTTCCACCCTCGCTAAGTATACAGATGCTTGCATGGGACAGGGAGCTGCGCTAGTACACCGGACCTGCACAGAGGGGCTGTGGGGGGACAAATGTGAATATAGACTCGTTTAGTTTTTTGTCTGGATAGGTACTTTAAAATAAAAATCTGCAAATCTATGTTTTTAACAGAGTACAAGTTACTATTCTTAGTATACAGTACGTCCTGCTCCAGATAGATTGCTTACACTTGGGTTGTCCTCCGGCAGATGGCGCTGCACTGCAGAGACATGCAAAACAGGCTTCTCCCGGCCCCTCAAATACCCGGGGACCTCCCACAAATCCCCAAATTTCTCTGCAGTGCTGACTGCGAAGACATTAAATTATCACTCTGTCGCAGGTGAGCGGGGCTATCAAAGCCTGCGGCCCTGTTGGACTATTCTCACCCGTCCTTGATGTGATGTGTCTCCCAGCCTGGGCTGCGCTGGTCGGGTGAAGGTAGGCAGCACCATGCGTGCTTAACGGAGCCATGCTCCACCGCAGTCCCCCACCAAAGGGTAGGCGGTTTAGGCTGATGGTGAGCCTCATAGTGGATGTCCCTCCCGCATTATTGTCCCATGCCCCGTGTAGAGGTGGACCCTGTGTAAAGGGTCGCCGTCCTCCCTCGTTTCCCCCCGTATTCGGGGGAAGGGGGGGGGTGTCTGTTGGCGGTCTCAGTGTACGGTATTGTCACGCTTATGGCCGTGCTTTCGCCCCTGACCGGCATCTAGGTGTCAGAGCCGCGCTGCCCTTCTCTTTCTCAATTTAATCTGAAATAGTGTACAGCACGTCCTGCCTTATTATCCTGCATCTTGGGCAGGAAACTAATTTTGTGCACGCCTACGGGCGTCAGAATGGTGGCGGCGTACTTAGACTTTACTAGTACCCACTAGCAGATGCCTTTACTGCCATATTCTATGCTTGGCTTGTCAAGCCTTTAATGGCTGCTTCAGAGCTTCGCGCTCTTTGGGGGAGGCGGAGACCTGGCGTGGTGCGCTCCGTGTCATGCCCAGTTTAGACCCGCCCTCCGAGGTTCGGTCGGCGCCATTTTGTTGATCTTCACGCGGTCGGTGAGTGCCCTCGTTGGCGTTTTCATCATTAGCACTCTTTCTGTTGCGCATGGCCCTGACGCC
This sequence comes from Gastrophryne carolinensis, assembly GCA_027917425.1. NCBI lineage: Eukaryota > Metazoa > Chordata > Amphibia > Anura > Microhylidae > Gastrophryne > Gastrophryne carolinensis. The sequence continues at coordinate 80,357,811 of CM051239.1, read as the reverse complement.
CATTATTCCCCTTCTGTCTTTCAGACGTCGAAGAGTCCGGTGGCTTCTCCCGGCCTAACATATATTGTAGCAGGCTTACAAATTCTCCCACATCCTTAGCGGGTCTTTGGGACATCCAGGGTTGCCTATTGCGTAAATCCCTACTGGTATATAGCACATTGATAATCACCATATGGAGACATCTCAGAATTATGTGACCGGGGTCCCTCCGGGACAAGACCGGCTGTGTACAGCGTGTGGACTGCCCCATGCTGATGCGGACAGAGCACTGGTCTGCGGACCCTGTGCTGAACAAGTACTGGCCCTGCAGTCAGGGTTGCCAGTGGCTGCGCCTCGTTTCAATACACCTCTCTCCCCGTGCTTAAATCTCACTCCTGATAAGTCGCACTCGAGCGGGAATGAACAGCAAGTCGTGCCGCGCAGACAGCCTACTGCCGATCAGGTGATTTCGAGGTTGGCAGAGCGTTTGGTCCTGGGTAAGAAGCAGTCCCTGACGCCTCCGGTTTCGCCCATTCCTTCTGAATCTGAAGAGTTCACTGCTGAGCAGGGTTTTGCTCTTTCTGATGAAGGTCGGCTATTCTCTGACTCGGGCTCATCTGACGAGGGGCTGAGGAGTCATGATGATCTGGGCCCCGGTTCTTGGGGCCTGTGTGACAGACGAATTACTGATAAAGATCTTCGAGGTCTTGTCTATCTCTATCCCTGGTGAGGCTTCCAGGCCTAGAAGGGAGAGTTTGCATACAGCGCCGCTGCATTTTGGAATTTCTGGAGCGGGATCACTTCCAGGCTCTTGTGCTCAAAGAATGGCAATGCCCTAGTAAACTTCCAGGGGACTGGGATTGGAAATACCCTTTTCCCCCTTTATTGCGGCCCCTACTTATCGTACCCTTCGGGATGCTGAGGACCGGCGCATTGATAGGCTGGCTTCCCACGCCTTTTCTTGTGCAGGGATGACTCTGCGCCCGGCCTGTGCCGCGGCCATCGCTGCAGTGGCCGCTAGGACCCTCATCAGAAAGTTGATTGATCATCAACCTGAGGATCTCCATTGGGAGGTGTTTAATGCGCTCTCCAGTTGTGATGTATTTGTAAGATTTATCCTTTTGGCGCTGGATGACACCATCAGCATGTGCGCAAGAACTTCCGCCCTTGCGGTAGCTATACGCCGACTGGTCTGGCTGCGACAGTGGGGTGTTGACGATGCTACCAAAAAGATTCTTACTGGGCTTCCCTTTAGAGGGTGACGCCTATTCGGGGCCCGTCTGGACCTGTTTGGGGAAAAAAGGGCAAAACACCCCTTTACAGAAGGCGGTCTCGGCCTTCTCGGGGCAGGGACACCCCTCTACCCCCATATGTTGTGTCAAACCCGAACCAGAGGTGTCCTTCCAGCTTTTTGGTATAGATCCCTGCCCCAGGAGTGGCAGACAACGCCCTGGTCCCTCCGGCAGGTCTAAGTCCAAACCTTTTGCCAAAACCCCCCAAGCATGATGGGGCGCCCTCGCCCGCTTGGGCGAGGGGATTGCCGTAACACCTTGCCCCTATCAGGAGGCGTCATGCCTCGTTCTGATGGAGTCAGGAGGAAGTTTCCTCTGGATGCAGGATTGTGTCTGCTGGGCGGCCCCTTCCCGAGATATTCAGGATGCTTCTGGTCCCTGCCTCTCTTCTTGTGTTGGCGCAGGCCACGCGCGGTCTGCGAGGTCTGGGGTCACCTGCTGGTTGCCCTTAACAGAGGCCTCTACACTAACCTTTCCACATTCCTCCTAAGGAGGAGACACTCTGCCCATTATGGCCTTCCATAGGTGAGGCAATTTACATTCACAGGCGGACTTTTTCTGCATGGTTCCTCTGAGTTGGGCCACCAGTAGACTGTTGGCTCAGATTTTTGAGGTTCTGTTTATTTCTCCCCCTGTTGCGGCCCCCAGGCAACAGGGGGAACTTTTTCATACTGCTAAGAAACGCTTGGAATTTCCTGAGCAAGCCCATTTTAATAACCTTGTGCTCAAGGAATGGAACACCCCAGCAGGCTTCCCGGTGTACCTAAGAGTTGAGATAGGAAGTACCCCTTTCCTGCTGATGTGGTGAAGTGTTGGTCATCCCCTCCTGAGGTGGATGCCCCGGTCCTAGGGTTATCTAACACCTCTGTTATGCACTCCCCTGACTCTACTACTCTGCGGGATGCTGAGGACCGGCGCATTGATCAGCTGGCGTTCCATGCTTTTGCGTGTGTGGGGACGGCGCTTCGCCCGGTCTGTGCCTCTGCCATTACGGCTGTGGCTATTAGGACCCTGCTCAGAAGTATCCTTGATGGTGCCCCTGATGATGTGTCTAGGGAGGAGTTTAATGCACTATCTAGTTGTGATGTTTTTGTGACCTATGTTCTCCCTATGTTCTCTATGTACCCCAGCGCAGGCGGCAGTCTCGGCCCTTTCGGGGTCAGGGCTCCTTTTCCTCCCCTTACCGTGGTGCTAGACAAGGGAGGGGGGTTTCCTTTACTGGGGCCCGAGGAGACTTCTGGGGTAGGGGCAGGGGACGTGGACGTCCTGGCTCTGCCTGGGGCTCCAAGCTTAAGTCCTCTCCCAAGCCCCCTCAGGCATGGGTGGGGGGACGGTTACAAGATAGTTTGCGGTCTGCCCCCCCCCCCCCCCCCCCCAAGGTTCATCAGATCCCGGATTCCTCAGGACCCTGTGTCAGCTCAGGATCTAGTGCAGGCAGTGCAAAGCCTTCTGGAGCTGGGGGTCATCTGCAAGCTCCCTTTAAGAGAAAAGGGCAAGGGCTTCTATTCCAACCTCTTCACAGTGCCCAAAAAAGATGGGTCAGTCAGGCCCATCCTGGACTTGAAGATCCTCAACAAATTTGTCAGGTGCAGGCGCTTTCGCATGGAAACTCTGCGCTCTGCCATCAGTTCCCTGCGCCCGGGGGATTTCATGACGTCTGTGGACATCAAAGATGCTTACCTTCATATTCCTGTATTTCCAGGTCATCAAAGGTTCCTCAGGTTCGCTCTGGAGGATCAACACTACTAATTTGTGGCATTGCCTTTTGGTCTCACTTCAGCTCCCAGGGTGTTCACCAAGGTGCTGGCAGGAGTGATGGCTCTGCAGGTTTCAGGGCATCTGCGTGCTGCCCTACCTGGACGACATTCTCATCACTTCCCAGTCTCTACATCAGGCAGAGTTGGATACTCAGCTGGTGGTGTCCACCCTGGAGTCATTTGGCTGGGTGATCAACCACCCCAAGTCTTCTCTGTCTCCCTCCGTGGTGACTTCATTCCTGGGAATGAATCTGGATACAGTTCAGGCAAGGATTTTTTTCCTCAGCAGAAGGTGGACAGTTCCTGCTATCTTGTCGTCATCCCTCCATCTTGCAGGGAATGCAGCTGGTGGGCCTGATGGTGACGTGCTTCGAGGCGGTCCCTTATGCTCAGTTCCACTTGAGGCCTCTGCAACTCCACCTCTTGTCAGCATGGGACAAGGACCCTGCGTCCCTGGACCAAGTCTTTGCGTTTTCCCCCCTGGTCAGGCGGTCTCTCTCGTGGTGGCTGGACTCCAGGAACCTGTTGGGGGGGCAGATCCTTTCTGACCCCCTCCTGGGAGACGGTCACCACAGATGTCAGGTTGGGAGGGGGGTTTCTGGAAGTCCCTGCAGTGCCAGAGGAGGTGGGGCCCTCAGGAGGCCCACACACCTATCAGCATCTTGGAGCTGCGGGCGATCAGGTTAGTTCTGGCTCAGTTGACTCATCGCCTTCGGGGCCTGCCTGTTCAGTTGCGCTTGGACAACCAGACGGCAGTTGCCTACATCAATCATCAGGGAGGGACCCGAAGAGGGCCCTCCAGGAAGTGTCTCTGATCCTGACCTGGGCGGAGGTCAATGTTCCCTGCATATCAGCGGTGTACATTCCGGGGGTGGAAAATCTGCTGGCAGACTCTCTCGCCAGGGAGAATGGTCCCTCTGCAACAAGGTGTTCCAATCTCTGTGTCACCATTGGGGCCAACCAGATGTGCTTCTGTTTGCGTCCCATCACAATCACAAGCTCCCAGCCTTTGTCTCCCTGTCCCAGGATCCTCTGGCATTGACCACAGATGCCCTAGCAATGTCATGGCAGGACTTTCAGTTCCTGTATGTCTTTCCTCCATTCCCCCTGCTGGGCAGGGTTCTGCGCAAGATTGCTCTGAAGGGGGTGCCAGCAATTCTGGTGGCCCCTAGGTGGTCAAGAAGAGTGTGGTTCGCAGACGTGGTGCAGCTGGCAGTAGATCAGTACGTTCTGCCCAGGGTGCCAGACCTGCTCACTCAGGGTCCCTTACGCCATCCCAATTTACAAACTCTGGCTTTGACGGCCTGGCTGCTGACCTCTATCTTGATGGAGAAGGGGCTGTCTACCTCGGTTGTTGATACCATGATTAAGGCTAGGAGGAAGTCGTCTTCTTCCATTTATTACAGGGTTTGGCGTGCCTAATTGGATTGGTATTATGAGTATACAGTACGTCCTGCTCCACCCCACCCTTGGTTTTGCATTATCTTGGATCCCCTGTGATGGTGGTGATTGTTATCATTGTTATAGTTACCAGTTTGGGTTGTTTTAATTCTCCCGGCTTCTCGTTAACTGCTTTTCAATGCTGGGGATTGTGGGAGGTCCCTGGGTATTTGAGGGGCTGGGAGGAGCCTATTTTCGATGTCTCTGCAGTCCAGCGCCATCTGGCGGAGTAATACCCCGAGTGTAAATAATCTATCTGGAGCAGGACGTACTGTATACTCATAATACCAATTCTACAGGTGGGTAATCACAGAATTGTATTTTTTTTATGGCAATTACTTCTACACGCAGAATTAGTGATATTCAGGCCTTGTCCTGTCGTCATCCTATTCTTCAAGTATTCCTGGATCGCATAGTTATGAGGGTGGATCCTTTTACTTGCCAAAAATTGCATCTGATTTTCACAGAACTCAGGAGATTATCATTCCATGTAACAACAAGGAGGATTCTTCTGAGTTTAGTGCCTTGGATATCAGAACTCATCTGTTAGAATATCTTCAGCAGACTAAGGATTGGAGAAGATCTGACAGTTGTTTGTATCCTTCTCAGGCCCTAGGAAGGGTCTGAAGGTATCTAAAACAACGTTGGCAAGATGGATGAAGATATGATTAAGATGGCTTATCAAGATGTCAATATACCAGGTGGGCGGCTCATTCCACAAGAAGTGTTTCTACATCTTGGGCAGAGCAGGCTGGGTTCTCTATGGAACATATATGTAAAGCAGCCACTTGGTCCTCAGCCAAGACTTTTGCAAAACAGTATCGGTTGGATCTTAGAGATCAGTCGTTTGGCAGAAGTGTCCTTCGTGCTGTTCTTCCCACCCAATGAGGTAGTACTCGCCTATCTCTCAAGCTTATGCTGCCTGTAGGATGTTTTGAGAAAACTTAAGTACCTGGTAACTTTTTTTCTAAACATCCGAAAGGGCAGCATACGCCGTTTTCCCTTCCCTTTTTTCTGTGGTGTTGGATTATGTATTCATTATAGAGTTAAGTTGTGGGTCTGTTTATTTTTCTCTTTCAGATCTCTACAACAACTGGGGAATGGGAGGAGGAGCCAAGATTTTATTCTGTCTGGTGGTCACGTTTTCCCCTTTGGTGGGAGGAACCTGGAGGTCTCAAGTGTATGCTGCCCTTTCGGATGTTTGGAAAAAAAGTTACCAGGTACCTAACTTTTTTAATGAATCCTCTGTTACCTGTAACCCAGCAGGTATAAAAGGCTTCCAGCAGGAGAGCAGAAGCCAAAGTGATCAGCGTGGGACCCAGTGCTCTGGATCAGATGGGAGGTAGTATAAAAAATATATAATAAAATATTCTTTCTCTGTGTCCGTTTTTTTTTTTTTTTTTTAACATTTAACCCTTTGTGAACTGATACGGGATCCATGAGATCCCTATACCAGTTCACAAGGCTCAGGTGGCTGCCAACACCATGCCATTTTTCATAATAGTAGTTGCATTTTATTTCTAAATGTTATAAAGCTCTTTACCGATACATATGTGGTAGCATTGTAATCAGGAGAAATAGTGCTTTCACATGCAATATAGTTTTCTTTAATAAAATGTTTTGTTTTTTTTAATAAATGAGACACTTTGAGTAAAAAAATAATAAAACTTTTTTTTTAATGTATTTAAAAAAAAAAAGCACAAACACACTTAGGTAAAGGCTAAACTCTGCTGCAAAAAAGAAAGCATGTCATTTTCCTGGAAATTCCTCCAAAAATCACAGTTAAACAACAAAATGGTAAAAAATTACCTGTCAATAGAGGGTCACCAAAAAAGTAGACGGCAGTTCAAAGTATTAAAAGTACCTATGCATGTGGGTATTGTCATTAGGTTGTTTTTTTCTTGTTTGTATATTGATATTTTAGGAAAATGTGTGTGTTCTGCATTTTTATACATTTTATTTTAGGTAAGCCCTGTGCAACCAAATAATTTGTCGAGAGATTACTTCCAGAAAGATAAAGCTACTACAATAAACTGGGTAGGTCTAGAAAGCTTAACGTGTATTTTCAGGGAATATTTGGTTTGTGGAGGGATTTTCCAAATGTTAAGGGTTACGATTTCAATCATGCTTTTCTTTGAGGTGTTTGGCAACTCTTCCCTTGATAGTACCTTTGCATGTTGAGTATTGTTCTGTTTGGTGGACCTTGCTTTCTCAGATTTAACTTGTTTTGTTTGCATATAGTTTTTTTTAGGAAAAGTGGGCTTTGATTCTGCTTTTGTATTCTTTTTTTTTTTTTTTTAGGGAAACCCTGTGCAACCAAAGAATTAATTGAGGGGTTACTTCCAGAAAACTGCACCCAAATAAAAAAACCTGGTATGCCTAGAAAGCTTGGGGTGTGTACTTCCATGGAGTGTATATTTGTTTGGGGGTATTTCAAATGTAAAGGGTTTTGGAAAAGAAAAATCTGCAAGGTGCGCATAGCAGTTGTATTTTATCTGAGAATCTACTGTTTCAGTTTGGGGGAGGGGTCTCCTGAGCAAGAAAAGGGTGTCTGCCAATACATATCTGGTACTGTTTGAACTGGGCTTTTACATGCAATAAGATTTTATTGAAAAAAAAATTTTATTACAAAAAAACTTTGTTTCTTACGTTTTTGCGCAAATTTCACCCACAAATATTGAGAATACACTTTAAAACTGACACGACATTTCACGTTAAAGCCCAGACTCTGCTGAAAAAAAGGCACTTCCTCCACCAACAAAGGAGGATTCTTCTCTGTAATCGCAGTGAGACTATGGATCTTACTGCCACCGGAGGCAGTCATGAAGAATACACTAAACGGTGGCCTGCATGCCTTCCTCGCATGTAATACCATTACAGGCTATGGCTACTAGACCACTGGAAGGAGATATTTTAATATACAAGTTGAACTGGATGAATTAAAGTCTTTATTCAGCCTTACATACTGTACTATGGTAGGGACACCGGAAGTGGAGTTATTTACATCCAGGCAGGATCGAAAAGTGGACAATTTATTTTCTCTCAATGAATGTCATTGCTTTTCTGCATAGCTTATGCCTTTCCCCCAATCCATTTGATTTCTCTAGTTCTAAAGATCAGGGAGCAAGGGCTAAAGATCTTTGTTGAAAAGGCTTAGGTCAAAGATTTCTATCATGTGGCCTCTTCCATTGAGGGAGAATCTGATAACTCAGGGACCCGTTAGTCACGAGGGTATTAAAAGTCTTGGACTGGCACTCTGAAGTCATCCTACTAAAGCAAAAGGAAGTGTGTTTTTAGAGTAATGTCTGTCAAGTTACAAGGCAATCATCAGAAAAATGTCAAAATATGGAAATGCTTTAGCGTGTTTTAAGAGTCTGGTTGGCAGAATTCCTGTTTATCAGAGATCTTAGGTTTATTACAGAAGGGTGTGGATCTTGGTATCTTGTGGCAGCCTTCAAAGGTTCATTCCACTGTTCTACAGGTCTGTGTCCCTTTGAGCCAAAAGAGATGGCAACCTACCATCATTCTGTCAAAATGTTTCAAATTAAGGTGAGGTCACCTGACATAATAGTCTTGCGTCAGTACCTAAAGATCACAGAGCCTTTCCAGGAGTCAAATGGACCATTAAAGACAGATGACTGCGGGATACTTACAGGCATATTCCTTGAAGAATATGCAACTTTCAGGATCAGGTAATGCTCACTCAACCTATGGCGTCTCTACTTTGTATGGTGGTGTCTGCGTCTTGGGCTGAAAGGCCTGGTGCCACCACTGACCAGATCTGTAAGGCAGCAACATGGTTGCGTGCAAAAAACGTCGCTAATCATTGTCTGTATCTATTTTCCTCACAGGATCAGACGTTTGGCAGAAAGGTCTTACAAGCCATTATCCCTCTCTAAGTAAGAGTACCTTGCTCATCACCAGATCTGGCTCGGAAGATGATTTGAGAAAATCCAAGTTACCTGGTAACTTGTTTTCTAGAAATCTTTCGTGCCAGAACAAGCCTTCTCACCCCCCCCCAAAAAAAAACATACATATGTTATATAAATGTATATGTTTGAAAGGAAACCGAACGGTGTTATGTATTTGTTATATTTGTGGTATGTTCTGATTTGTCATTACACAATCACTGAGCGGAGCACTGAAGAATTTATAGTTGATGCTAGGGGCTCAGGTACCTAACTTACATTTTCTTCATAATTAATAGCACAGAGATCTTTAGTTACATTTAAACGGACAGTCCATGAAATGGCAATAAGCAGCTCACCTATACAGTACCTGGCAGAGCATACCTGGACAGGGGCTTCCGAAGTTTGCATTGTAGTATATTATATGCAGTGCTGATGGGGCAATGAGACATTAGAATATTTTAATTTATCTGGCGTATGTCATATTAGACAAGCTTGCTCAACAGCGATCCTTTTTAAATCTTGTGCAGTCACTTCACGCAAGCCAAGAGAAGATGAAAAGGATGGCCACGCATACAGATTTGTATCTAGGGCTGATATGGAAGCAGAAATAAAAGCTGGAAGGTATTTGGAGCATGGCGAGTATGAAGGAAATCTCTATGGCACAAAAATAGATTCTATCCATGAGGTGGTAATGGCTGGGCGAACATGTATACTGGATGTGAATCCACAGGTAATGCATTTTCAATAGTTTGTGTCATAATTTATCATATATATCTTAACTGTTAAGTCATCATTTTTATTATTTTAATATATCATGTTTTTAATATCCTGAAAACTTAGAAACCTCTTATCTTTGCACTGCCCCCTAAAAATAAAAGGTTTACAAAACTCTATAAAATATTTTGTTGCCTTGGCTTACAATGCTCAACTCAATTAGTTGAATATATATATATATAACTTTTTGTAGTTTAAGCTAGTATATTTGTTTTAAATATTCAGGCATTAAAAGTTTTAAGGACGTCCGAGTTCATGCCATATGTTGTATTTATCGCTGCTCCGGAACTAGAGACATTGCGTGCCATGCACAAAGCAGTGGTGGATGCTGGAATCACGACGAAGCTTCTCACTGTAAGTCACAGCTTTAATTATTTGGTGATTATATACATGCTCCAGTAACCCCATCAGTTTATCACTAATTGCCCTTTGTTTCATCTTCATTACCAAATAGCTTGAGTTACTTGACACTTGTAGGCCATTTCTGGAATTTTTGCATGCATTACAAATGTAAATCATAATGATCAAATCCCCTGAGATGGTAAGTTAAAATTCATTGTGTGCTATAGGTTTTAAAAAAATACATTTAAAACCTGCCAAAAAGAGACCGGTTTGTATTGAGCTGATTTAACATTTGCTTTTACTCAATTAAATGTACATGTATAATATAATAGCGTGTTCCTGGGCCAAACTAATCCACAGATAGTGTGCAGCATAAACTGAACTAATTCCATTACTGCTAAAGTGTTCTGCAGAAGCCGAGTGTGCTGTGATGAGCTCAGTGATGATATATCTGCTCATTTCCTAGGTCTCTCCTTTGTGTCCTTCGATAAAGAAAAGAAAATGGTTAGTGCAGTGAGCAATTTGCTTTTATTAACTTCTATTTAGGGGCTTAGTGGAATTAGCCTGACTGTGTCACATTTGAGTTATTTGCTTTATTTTATTTTTGTCCCAGTGTAACATCAGCATCTTTCTTAAGAAACCGAGTAGCAAATTTATATTTCATGATAGAATTTTGCTGAAGCTGCATTTCTTTCAGACTTTCTTCTAGACAAAAGATGTAATATTTACATAGCTGAGATGAGAGATTTTGACTAAATCATCTCCTGTCCTGTTTTGTATTGGAATTTAATTCATTGTACTATGTTTGACCTTTTTGACATGTGCTCATCATTAAATATCTGGGACCTAAAGGTCCCCCTCACTCCTATATAATACTATATATCCATGTGTACATTATTTGTTACACCTTTTGTCACATCTTCTTAATACCATATGTATTCTAAATAGGTTACTCATTTTATCCTTGCTCTTGCTTGTGACGCTACCTTTCAGGTTAGCTACTGCTCCCATGGTGTTCACGTGGGTCCTTATCTGGAAGACCTTCTTTCGCCCCACCAAACTCAGTGTTTGGGTTATGCATCCACAAGATGATGCTGGACTGCAGAGACGGCAAAAAAGTGGCTCCTCCCGGCCCCTTATATTCCAGGGACCTCCCACAAAATCCCCAGTTCTTCTCTGCAGTCAGCGCTGCGAAGGCAAGAAGGCTCTCTCTACTCGCAGGTGAGCCGGGCTATTAGCCTGCGGTCCTGTAGGACTATTCCCACCCGTTCCTTCTTTTTCTGCCTCCCAGCTTTGGCTGCACTGGTCGGGTGACGGTAGGCAGCACCGCTGTCAGGTGCTTAAGGAGCGCTGCTCCGACCGCAATCCCTCACCAAAGGGTAGGTGGTATAGGCCCATGGTGAGCCTTTATGGGATGCCCGTCCCGCGCTATCGGTGGGCTCCTGTTAGGTTGGCCGCTGCCCTCCCTCGCTCTCCCTGGTATTTCTCGGGGGGGATGGGGGTATGTGTATTCTTCACTCTTTGGGATTGTATTCCGTGGTATGCTTGGCCTTGTGTTGCCGCGTGTGTTGGTTGCACTGGTTGCCTTTTTAAAAATGCCGCCGCCACGCACACTTGTACGGCGTTCCGCGGTTGGCGGCGACTTTACCTCACCCCTCGAGGTATCTGCGGGCACCAACCGCGGTCCGTAAGTGCCCCTGCGGGCTGGCTTATTATTTATATATATTATGTATGCATACCGCTTACGAGACCTTTCTGTTTGTCTTGCAGGTGGGTCAAATTTAATTGTGGTTTCTCCCGGCCTATCCCCTCTATTTAGTTTGCTATTAGAGGCCTATTCTGCCTTAAAGGAGCACTATCGTGAAAAAATGACCCAATAATAAAAATCCATATAAATATGCTGGATGGCAGGAGGAGGGTCACTTATACACCCCTTTTCAAGAAATATCCAGCCAGGCTTCTTTTTTATTTTTTTTAATGGAAGGAAGAGGAAATCGGGTGACAGGCTCTGTCACCCCCAATAGACTAAACCTGTCACCCCTGAATTTTATTCCTACCAGGAGAAGAAAACTACAAGCTTGATGGGAGTTTTATTCAGTTCGGGTGTATAAGTGACCCCTCCTCATTTGCCGATGTGTTTATATGGGTTTTGAATATTACACAATTTTGTGATACTGGTCCTTTAACTTCCACTTCCCTAGTGGGCTATTGGGGCATCCCGGGTGGCCTTATAGCGTAAATCCCTATTGGCTGGTGGGCCGCGATAATCACCATATGGAGGCTTCTCAGGATAATATGCTTGGGGTTCCTTTGGGACAAGCCCGGCTGTGTGTGGCATGTGGGGTGTCCCCTACAAGTGATGACAATGTGCAGGCTTGTGTACCCTGTGCCCAGAGGGCGCTTGCGCTCTGGGTTACCTGGGCCTGCGCCTCGTGTGGTTTCGCCTACTCCCCCACGCTTACATCTGAATCCCAGTGAGGTGCATACCAGTGGGGAGTCTCAGCCTGATTGGTCTACCAGGGTGGCTAGCATTGAGAAGCTGATTGCTGGCACTACGGCGCATAAGGCCTCTGTTAAGAGCCTGTGGAGGCTGAGGAATTTTGTGACCTGGCTGGTTATACCCCCCCCCCCCCCCCGGAAGAGGGGAAATTGTTTTCTGATTCAGAATCATCTGATGAGCAGCCTAAGGGTTATGCTGATTCTGGCTCTGACCGATGGGCACCAGATGATACTGACAGGCTTTTGGCTCACATTTTTTAAGTACTTTCTATCAATCCTCCTGCTGCGGCTCCTCGGCAGCAGGGGGAGTTGTTTCACACTGCTAAGCCACGTTTAGAGTTTTCTGAGCAAACTCACTTTAATAATCTTGTGCTCAAAGAGTGGGAGCGACCGAGCAGGCTCCCTGGGGTTCCTAAGGGTTGGGATAAGAGGTATCCATTTCCTGCTGAAGTGGTTAAGCATTGGTCATCCCCTCCTGAAGTGGATGCACCAATTCTAGAGTTGTCCAACACTTCTGTCATGCATTCCCCTGACTCTACTACGCTGAGGGATGTTGAGGACTGGCGCATTGATCAGCTGGCTTTTCATGCCTTTGCCAGTGTGGGGTCCGAGCTGCGTCCGGTTTGCACCTCTGCCATTACAGCTGTGGCTATTAGGACTCTGCTCAAGAGGAATTGTTGTTGTGAGGAATTTGTTGGATATGTCCTCTCTGCCTTGGATGATGACCATTAGAATGTGTGGCCGGTCTTCTGCCTTGGCAGTGGCTATACGCCGCTCGGTTTGGCTGCGCCAGTGGGCAGCTGACAATGCTGCCAAGAAGGCTCTCACTGGGTTCCCCTTTAAAGGTCTGCGTCTATTTGGGGATCGCCTGGACCTGTTTGCTAAGGGAGGCAGGTTACCCCAGCGCAAGAGACAGTCTCGGCCCTTTCAGGGTTCTGGCTCCTTTTTTCCCTCCTACCGTGGGTCCTGAATGGGAAGAGGAGCGTCATTTGCAGGGGCCCGGGGAGATTTCTGGGGCAGGGGCAGAGGGCGTGGCCGCCCTGGCCCCTCCTGGGGTTCCAAGTCTTCCCCAAGCCCCCTCAGCCATGAAGGGGCGCCCTCACCCATCCGGGTGGCGGAACGGCTTCGGCTCTTTGCTCACGTCTGGAGGCGTCATGTCTCAGACAGGTGGATTCAGGAGGGGGTGTCCTCCGGTTACAAGATAGAGTTGGCAGCCTGGCCGCCCCCAAGATTCATCAGATCCCGGATGCCTCAAGACCCCCTTTCAGCTCAGGGCCTGTTGCTTGCTGTGCAGAATCTACTGGAGCTGGGGGTCATCTGCCAAGTGCCCTTAGGGGAAAGGGGCAAGGGCTATTATTCCAACCTTTTCACCGTTCCCAAAAGAGATGGGTCTGTCAGACCCATCCAGGACTTAAAGCTTCTCTGCAAGTTTGTCAGATCCAGGTGTTTTCGCATGGAGACTCTGCGCTCAGCTGTAAGTTCACTACACCCAGGGGACTTCATGACCTCTGTGGACATCAAGGATGCTTACCTTCATATTCCAGTCTTTCCAGGTCATCAGATTCCTCAGGTTCGCTCTGCAGGATCAGCATTACCAGTTCGTGGCATTGCCCTTCGGTCCCACTTCGGCTCCCAGGGTATTCACCAAGGTGCTGGCGGGCATTATGGCTCTGCTGAGAGCTCAGGGCATTCGCCTTCTTTCCTACTTGGACGACATTCTTTTCACTTTTCCGTCCTTCCAACAGGCCGAGCTGGATACTCAGCGGGTGGTGACCACATTGGAGTCATTCGGCTGGGTGATAAACCATTCCAAATCTTCCCTGTCTCCCACTTTGGTGAAGTCAGTTTCACATGAGGCCTCTTCAACTCCACCTCTTGTCTGTATGGGACAGGGACCCTGTGTCCCTGGATCAGGTTTTGGTTCTGCCCCCCCTAGCCAGGCGGTCCCTCTCGTGGTGGCTAGACTCAAGGAACCTGTTGGTGGGCAGATCCTTTCTTGCCCCTTGCTGGGAGACAGTCACCACAGATGCCAGTCTGACAGGTTGGGGGGGCTTCTGGAGATCCCTAACATTCCAGGGGCAGTGGGGCCCTCAGGAGGCCCACACTCCTATCAACATTCTGGAACTGAGGGCGATCAGGTTGGTTCTAGCCCGCTTGACCCTGCACCTTCGGGGTCGGGCTGTTGAGGTACGCTCGGACAACCAGACGGCGGTTGCCTACATCAATCATCGGGGAGGGACCCGGAGCAAGGGGGCCCTCAAGGAAGTGTCTGTAATCCTGTCCTGGGCAGAGGACAATGTTCCCTGCATCTCAGCTGTGTACATTCCGGGGGTGGAGAATCTGGAGGCAGACTCTCTGAGCAGGGGGACTTCTCGCCTGGGGGAATGGTCCCTCAGCAACAGGGTGTTTCGCTCTGTGTCACCATTGGGGTCAGCCAGATGTGGATCTGTTTGTGTCCCGTCACAATCACAAGCTTCCAGTCTTTGTGTCTCTGTCCCGGGACCCTCTGGCCTTGGATGCTCTGACAATGCCCTGGCAGGGTTTTCAGCTACTGTATGTCTTCCCCCGTTTCCCCTGTTGGACAGGGTTCTGCGAAAGATAGCTCAGGAATCCTGGTGGCCCCTTGTTGGCCAAGAAGAATGTGGTTCGCAGACATCGTGCAGCTGGCGGTAGATCAGTACACCCTGCCCAAGGATCCAGACCTGCTCACTCAGGGGCAGCTAAACTACCCCAATTTACAAACGCTGGCTTTAACAGCCTGGTGGCTGAAACCTCTATCTTAATGGAAAAGGGGCTGCCTGCCTCTGTTGTTAACACCATGATCAGGGCTAGGAAAAGGTCCTCTTCTTCCATCTACTATAGGGTTTGGCGTACCTACATTGACTGGTGTGAAGCTAAATCTCTTACCTGTCGTGTGTTTTCTATTCCCAGGATTCTGAAATTTCTCCAACATGGTTTGGATCTGGGGCTTCAACTCAGCACTCTGAAAGGTCATGTGTCTGCCTTGGCTGAGATCTTTTGCTCAGAATCATCTGGTCAGGACCACGTAAGCCTATGTTACCAGTCTGGGACTTGGACTTGAACTTGGTCCTATCTGCCTTGCAGGGGTCTCAGTTTGAGCTTGTGCATGAGGTTGCTTTGTTCATTCTTACCCTTAAAGTGGACCAACACCCAGGATTTTGACTATCCTGGGTCTTGGTCCACTTCGGTGGGGCACCCCTGATCGGGGTGCCCCGCTGTGTGAAACCCCCCCGAACTCACCTCTCCCCACGCCGACGGACAAGCCGCGGACAAGCGGCTCCTCCGCCGCCGCCTCCCGCGCGTCCCTCATGACGCGCGCGCACGTCTAGAGGGGCGCGAGGGAGGCGGCGGCCGGCTAAGGTAAGGAGTTTGGGGGGGTTTCACCCCGCGGGACATCCCGATCCCGGATGTCCCGCGGGGAGGGAGGGGATCGGCCCGGGAATCTTATAGATCTTATAGATTCCCGGGCCGATCACCGGTGGGTGTTGGTCCACTTTAAGGTTGTCTTTTTGCTGGCTATCACTTCTGTTAGGCGTGTTTCTGAGTTGGCGGCGCTTTCCATCAAGCCCCCTTACTTTGAGAGACACCGGGACAAGGTGGTGTTTCGCTTTAAACCAGATTTTCTGCCTAAAGTTGTGTCTGCTTTTCATCTCAATCTGGACATTGTTCTGCCTTCTCTGTGCCCTAATCCTAGTAACCCTAAGGAGAGGGCTCTACATTCCTTGGATGTGGTCAGGAACCTGAAGTTCTATTTGGTGGCTAGTGAGCCCTTCAGGAAGACTGATGCTCTTTTTGTGGTCCCTTCTGGTCCTAAGAAGGGTCTGGCTTCAGCTAAGTCTACCATCAGCAAGTGGATCCGTCAGGCTGTGATTCAGGCCTATTCTGCTAAAGGGAAGGATCCTCCCTTCCGCCTCACTGCTCATTCCACTCGTGCTATTGGTGCCTCTTGGGCTTTTCAGCACCAGGCTTCTGTTGAACAAGTTTGCAAGGCTGCTACTTGGTCTTCTGTTCATACTTTTTCTAAGTTTTACAAGGTTGATGTTAGGGCCTCAGCTGATGCTGCTTTTGGCCGCAAAGTCCTGCAGGCGGCAGTGGTTTAATCTGCATGTTGTTGCTTTTGGGGATCCCACCCTACCTTACGGACACTAATATTGGATGTCCCAAACATAAGGAATTCTCTCTGGAGCAGGACGTGCTGTATACTTAGAATAATACAATTCTGTGATTACTCACCTGTAGAATTGGTATTATACGTATACAGCATGTCCTGCTCCACCCCACCCTTGTTATCATTATTCTTAGTGCCTCTGTATGGTGGTTGTTATCATGGTTAAAATTGTTTGATTATGGGTGTTATTCTCCTGGCCTCTTGCTAACTGCTTGTCAATACTGGGGATTTTGTGGGAGTTAGGAACTATGTCACCTTATGGCCTCAATACTGAGACAGGCCTTGGTGCTTTCCTTTGACCTACAGTGACAAGGAAATGGTTTTGTTGCCCTAGGTGACAACATGGTGTAAGTTGGATAATATATGTTGGTCAGGTAAGCTGCATAAGGGGAGGCTAGCTGCTCATAGCAAGCAACAGGTAGGGGGGTATTGATAAAGGGGTTCTATCCTCCCCCCGTCGTGTGTTCTTCCTCTTCTCCTCTTTATTCTTTTTATCCCTCATTCTTTTCTCCCCCCCCCCCCTCTGTTCCGAGCCTTGAGGTCGTCTTACCCTTTTGTTCTCAATGTTTCACTAGTGCATGGCTGCTTTCCCTTCTCTGTTCCGTGTTTGTCTTGGCTATGTGTAATGTGGAGTGTGACATGTGTACTAGTGTAAGATAGCAGTGAAGATGTTAATAGCCAATATGTGTATATCTTGCGGATGGTTGAAGGGAAGGGCGCATGTAAATGTGCATAAGTCGGGAAGGTGTCTTTCCGGTTTGTCTGTGCATGATTTCAGATAATAATAAGGCGTAGGAAGATGCTGCGGTTGAAACTTAGACAACTAGTCAATATGATTAAATATGTGCATTCTTTGTATATGTCAACATCTATTAGAAGGAACTATGACATATGTTATAAATAGAATGCAGAAGCCTGCTATATGCTTTTTGCCCATCACTGCTTGAAAGTACAACCTGTATAGCAAAATGGTGATTCGCTGTGAGATAGTCTGTAAGCGTATGAGCACATAGGGTTAACCCCTTAAATGCCAGCCACGTAAAATTTATGTGGTTGCCTCTCCGTCACTTAAGTGCCAGCCACGTAAAATTTACGTGCCTGGCATTTACCCCTGCTAGCGGGCGAAAAAAATACTCACCTGACCCCTCGTTGGATCCGGCCGGGTCTCCTCTTTAATTTGGTGCCATCCGATCCCCCGTGGGACCCCTCATACCAGCTCACAAGGCTCTGGGTCTGGCAAGTCACCTGCGGCTAGTGGGTGACTTGCCATTAACCCCCAGCCCCCCATTACCTGCCTCCCCAACGGCCAGGGTGGGGGGGGGCAGAAGGGCCCGGCCACTTAGTGGCTATGTGGGCTAGTAGCCTGCAGGGCCAGGGGCCACCAACGCTGGCCCCTGCGCCCTGTTCTACAAGCCCCCATAGCTGGCCCGAGTCGGTAATGCTGGGTAGGGGGGACCCTACGTCATTTATTCTCATGTGTCACACACCCCGCTTCCCCTTTAATTCTTACGATCGGGTTACTCCAGCAGGTGGCGACGTTGCAGAGAGAAGTCTTGAAAACGAGCCCCTTCCGGCCTACATATACCTGGGACCTCCCACTTAAAACCCAGTGTTTTCTCTCTGCAAGATGCGACAAGACAGAAGAAAGAAGTCTCCTGCTTGCAGGTAGCCGGGGTCAGACCCCGGCATCCCCTTTTTGGTCTATTTCTGCCCAGTCAAATTGTTTTTTATGCCTAGATAGTTAATGGAAGCCTCCCAGCCTAGGCTGCTGGCTGGACAAAGGTAGATGGCACTATAGGTGCCTAGGAGCTTATCTCCTCCACTCGTCCCCGCGTGGGGCAATGCGGTTATCTGGCATGGTGATCCGGATTTGGGATGCCCCTGTCCCGATGTTACCCTTGGCCACCTTCTCCCGCTCGGTCCCTTCACGTTGGGGGGGGGGGGGGGGGGGGGGGGGTTTGGCTTGTATGGGGTGCTTTTACTGTGTGATTGTGTTGTATGGCAATCTCTGTGGGGAGCGCTGGCAGCCGGCGGAATCAGCGTCGCGGGGCGTGCGCTTCCCGGGCTGCTGGGGATCCTTGTTGTGTTTTCCCTCATGACTTGTTTGTTTGTTTACATGCGGCGCCACCATTCGGCGGGCCGCACTGCTCGTGTCTAGGGGGCGGGGCCGCGCTCGCTCTCGGCCCACGCTGTTGGCCGGAAGGGGCGGGGCCGGAGCGCTGCGTGCGCTGAGCCCGGCCCCCCTTCCTCTCTATACCTCAGCCAGAGCCTCGCTGCACGGAGGCTCTCATCTACAGCCCAGCGGTCCCTTAGTCGGCTAGGAGGGCGCCACCTTTTAAACAGGTTTTTTGTTGTTTTTTGTCTGTGCAGTGCTTGCGTTTGGGCAATTAGCTGTCACTTTATATAGCTCCCCTCCTGGGGGCACATGTTAGTTATTTATGTATAAGTATGTTTTCACATGGGCTGTATTTACTTCAGGCCTTTTTTATTTATTTTTTACTGTTACATTCTGTTGGTGTGTGTGGCAATCTGTCTTTGAAGGTCTGATTGTGGTCTCTTTCCCTTACAGATCCGGGGATCCCCTCACTGCTGTGGGCTCCCGGTCTGATATACCTGGCTAGTCTTATTTTCCAAATTGGGATTTTTCCTAGGCTTAAAAATCCTCCCACTCCCGGGACTTTAATTATAAAAGGGGCATCCCGGGTTGCTTAATGCGTAAATCCCTGTTGTTACGAATACCATAATTTCACCATATGGAGGCTTCCGACATTACCGGAAATGGCTCTTTGGGGCTATCCAGGCTGTGTGGGGGTTGTGGGGCTCCGCTCCCAGGCGATGATGTCATATTATGTATTCCATGTGCAAAGCAGAATATTGCACGCCAGTCCGGCACTCCGGCTTCGGGCTCCTCGTAACTTCCGTCATCTCCTACCCCCCCCCCCCCCCCAACCTATTCTGGACCCCGCGTGACATTGTCAAAGGTGGGGATTCGCAATCCGAGGTGTGTGCGCGATTGGCCAACCTCGAGAAAATAGTTTCCGCCACGGTAGCTCAGAAGGCTACGGCAAAGCGGAAGCACCTTTCACCGGCATCACCTGTTCCGGAGGAGGAGGTGTTTGATATATTGGATTGGTCCGATTGTCCCCCTGCTGAGGAGGGGGAACTCCTTGAGGAGTCGGATGAGCCTGCAGACCAGCAATTGGCTGGCGATCAGGCTGCGGGGGTGTCCCTTGACACTCCTTCCATTTTGGCTCAAATGTTTGAAATTTTGGCTTTGGATCCGCCTGTGGTGGTCCCCCCGCCAAAGGGTGAGTTGTTTGATGTGCCCCAGCCGCGTTTGGTGTTTCCCAGGCAACAGCACTTTGTGAGGGTTGTCCTTAAGGAATGGGAACAACCCACGCGCCTGGCTGGAGTTCCTCCTAGTTGGGATAAGCGTTATCCCTTTCCGGAGAATTTGGTGAAGCTTTGGTCTGTACCCCCTGACGTCGATGCCCCTGTGTTAGGGCTGTCTAACACGGCTGTGTTGCACTCCCCTGACACTACTACCATTAAAGATGGTGAGGATCGTCGGATTGATCAATTGGCTCGCCATGGTTTTATCAGTGCTGGATCGGCACTGCAGCCGGTGTGTGCTTTGGCGCTTCTTCTGATGGCAGTTAGGTCCATTATTAGAGATCTGTACGCAGGTCTTGATCCCACTTGTGATGAGTTTAGTTCTCTCAAGCAGTGTGAGTCGTTTATTTCCTTTGTCATGACCGCCCAGGACGATGCACTTGCGATGAGTAGCAGGACAGCGGCACTGCTGGTGGCTATTCGTCGGTCAGTGTGGCTGCGCCAGTGGACGGCGGACTTTAACTCTAAGAAGGCGCATACAGCGCTTCCTTTTGTAGGGTTGCGCCTGTTTGGCGATAAATTGGATTCAGTTACCAAGGCTGGTAAATTGCCTCAACGCAAGAGGCCTCGTCGCTCCTTTCGGGGTGCGACTTCCTTTAGTCCCTCCTTTCGGGGAGTCAGAGCGGGTAGCGGGGCTTCCTTTCCCGCTACCAGGGGTGCAGGTTGGACCCGGGGGTGGGGCCGTGGCCGTCCCAGTCAGTCCTGGGGCGCCAAGCCCAAGCCTGCTGGTAAGCCCACTCAGCAATGAGGGGGTGCCCTCACCCATGCGGGTGGGGGGACGATTGCGACACTTCTCCCTGGTTTGGGACCAGGAGGTTCCGGACAGATGGATCCGGGAGGTGGTGTCGTCCGGTTACAAGCTGGAGTTCGAGTCTCGCCCGCCTTCACGGTTTTTCCGGTCTCGGGTGCCCACCAATCCTTTGGCCGCGCAGGGGCTCCTGACGTCGGTAAGGAATCTTCTGGAAATGGCGGTCATCCAGCCGGAACCGCGCTTAGAGGTGGGCCTCGGTTTTTACTCCAATCTTTTCACAGTCCCCAAGAAGGACGGGTCGGTTCGCCCCGTCCTGGATCTGAAGTTCCTCAACAGGTTCATCCGTACTCGGAAGTTTCGCATGGAAACTCTGCGTTCGGCCATTGGTTCTCTTCGGCAGGGGGACTTCATGATGTCCGTAGACATCAAGGATGCTTACCTTCATGTTCCCATCTGCCAGGCTCATCAACGTTTTCTTCGGTTCGTGATGGAGGATCGACATTTTTAATTCATGGCACTTCCGTTTGGCCTTACCTCCGCTCCACGAGTGTTCACCAAGGTGCTGGCAGGGGTGATGGCCATTCTCAGATCTCGGGGCATTCATGTCGTACCTTATCTGGACGACCTTCTCATCATGGCTCCTTCTCTCAATCAATCGGAGACGGACACCAGGACGGTGGTCTCCACGCTGGAAAGCTTTGGTTGGGTGATCAACTTTCCCAAGTCCTCCCTCGCTCCGGCCAGGGTGGTGTCCTTTCTGGGAATGCGGTTGGATTCTTGTCAACACAGGGTTTTTCTGCCTCAATCCAAGATTTGTCGGATTCAGGAGTTGGTTCGGGTCCTTCTTTCCCACCCTCGAACGTCCATCCGTTTGGGGATGAGACTGGTAGGGTTGATGGTTGCCTCGTTCGAGGCAGTTCCTTTTGCTCAATTTCACACAAGGATGCTTCAGCTTCATCTGTTGGCGTCTTGGGACCGGCGACCACGGTCGTTGGATCGGCCCTTCCAGTTGTCCTCCCGGGTCCGGCAGTCCCTGCAATGGTGGTTGGTCCCGACCAATCTCTTGAGGGGCAGGTCTTTCCTGAACCCTCTCTGGGAAATTGTCACCACGGACGCCAGTCTTTCGGGATGGGGGTGATTCTGGAAGGATCTTCAGTTTCGGTGGCAGTGGGGGCCTCGAGAGGCCCACTTGCCCATCAATATTCTGGAACTAAGAGCCATCCGTCTGGTTCTTGTTCTTTTGACTCAACATGTTCTGGGCCTTCCGGTTCAGGTTCGCTCGGACAATCGAACAGCGGTTGCTTACATCAATCATCAGGGAGGGACTCGCAGTCTGGGTGCCCTCAGAGAGGTGTCCCTGATCCTGACCTGGGCGGAGGCCCATGTTCCTTGTCTCTCGGCAATTTACATTCCGGGGGTGGAAAACAGGGAAGCGGATCTGTTGAGCAGGTGCTCTTCCCGTCTGGGAGAGTGGGCTCTCCATCCTCAAGTTTTTCAGTCTCTGTGTCTGGTGGGGGACACCGGAGGTGGACCTGTTTGCCTCTCGTCACAGTTGCAGGCTTCCGACCTTCGTGTCGCTCTCCCAGGATCCTCTGGCGGTGGATGCCATGTCCCTGAGCGGGGGGGGGATCTGGGTTTCCTGTACCTTTTTCCTCCAATTCCCATGCTAGGCAGGGTGGTACGGAAGCTGGCTCTTGAAAGGGTGTCCGCCATTCTCGTGGCTCCAAGGTGGCCAAGGCAAGTATGGTTCGCAGACATCGTTCGGCTGGCGGTGGATCAGGTCGCTCTGCCTCTTCGGCCCGATCTGCTCACTCAGGGCCGGCTGTGTTACCCCAATTTACCAACGCTGGGTTTGACGGCTTGGCTGCTGAAACCTTCATCTTGAAGGAGGAGGGTCTTTCCGACTCGGTTGTTAAGACTCTGATCGGTGCCCGGAAGAGGTCTTCTTCTACCATCTACTATAGGACTTGGAAAGCCTATATCGCTTGGTGTGAGGTTAGATCTTTGCCTTGTAGGGTCTTTTTGGTTTCCAGGGTTCTGGAGTTTTTGCAATCAGGGCTGAACTCTGGTCTTCAGCTGAGTACTTTGAAAGGGCAGGTTTCTGCCTTATCTATCTTTTTTCAGAAGCGTTTTGTGCTTCATCCTTTAGTTAAAACTTTTTTCCAGGGGGTTACGCATGTGCGGCCTCCCAGGAAACCATTACTCCCTGTTTGGGACTGGAACCTGGTTCTTTCTGCTCTTCAGGCTCCTCCCTTTGAGCCCTTGCAGGATATTGCTTTGTCTACCTTGACTCAGAAGATTGCCTTCTTGGTGGCTATCACTTCGGTTCGGCGTGTCTCGGAGTTGGCGGCCTTGTCGATTCAGGCGCCCTACTTTGAGAGGCATCAGGACAAGGTGGTTTTTCGTTTCAAACCAGACTTTCTTCCTAAGGTTGTTTCTGCTTTTCATTTGAATCAGGATATTGTTCTTCCCTCCTTGTGTCCTAAGCCTAAGAATGACAAGGAGAGGATTTTGCATTGTTTGGATGTAGTACGCTGTGTGAAGTAATATTTGATTACTACTTATTAAAACTGATGCCTTTTTTGTTGTGCCCTGTGGGCCTAGGAAGGGTTTGGCTCCGGCCAAGTCTTCCATTAGCAAATGGATACGTCAGGCCATTATTAGGGCCTATTCTACTAAGGGGAAAGTTCCCCCTTTTCGTATCACTGCTCATTCTACTCGTGCCGTTGGAGCATCTTGGGCTTTTCAGGACCAAGCTTCTGTTGAACAAGTTTGTAAGGCTGCTACTTGGTCTTCTGTTCATACTTTTTCTAAGTTTTACAAGGTTGATGTGCGGGCCTCAGCGGATGCTGTGTTTGGCCGCAAGGTTCTGCAGACTGCAGTCGTTTAAGTTATGCTTAATTTTGCCTTCGGATACCCATCCCTTGTGGACACTGCTTTTGGATGTCCCGATCGTAAGAATTAAAGGGGAAGCGGGGTGTGTGACACACTGAGAATAATACCATTTTGTGAGTACTCACCTGTAAAATGGATATTGTCAGTGTGTCACACACCCCGCTTCACCTGCCCTTTTTGGTATCCTGGATCCTCTATATGGTGAAGCTTTTCCTTTGTTTTATTTTGAGGTTACCGTTGGATTTCCTGGTACCTTGTCTTACTGCTGTTTGAATTCACTGGGTTTTAAGTGGGCGGTCCCAGGTGTATGTAGGCCGGAAGGGGCTCGTTTTCAAGACTTCTCTCTGCAACATCGCCACCTGCTGGTGGAGTAACCCGATCGTAAGAATTAAAGGGGAAGCGGGGTGTGTGACACACTGACAATATCCATTTTACAGGCGAGTACTCACAAAATGGTATTTTTTGGGGGGATTTTTAAGGGTTTTTAACCCTTAAAATTCCCCCCCCAAAAAATGGGGTACCCTATGTCATGTCATTTTTTTTTTTAATTAACCCTTTTGTGTTCTGTCATCCAGCAGCTATAAAAGGCTTCTAGCAAGTGAGCAGAAACCAGTGATTGCCGAGGGACAGAGTGCTCCAGTATGGATGGGAGGTAAGTATTAAAAAAATAAATAATAATAAAATATTTTTTCTCTGTGTGGTGTGTTTTTTTTACATTTAACCCCTTGTGAACTGGTAAGGGGTCCATGAGACCCCTATACCAGTTCTCAAGGCTGGGGAGATGGCAAGTCACCTGCGCTAGCCACTAATTATGAAATGGCCCTTTCAAGACAATGATTCTCCCTTATATGCAGCCAGAAATCAGAGTGTGATATAGTGGCTGGCCAGCCATCTAACCTTAGGGATGTGTGGTGGTATGTGTGGAAATTAGGTGGTGTGGTATGTGGGGGGGGCCCCCGTATCTATGGGGTTTGTTTATAAGTTGATGTGCCATGTTTAAATAAAATCTAGGTGTTGTGGTCCAAGCAGCCGTGATTGTGAGTTTTTGTCTGTAAGTGCCAGCCCTGTGTGAACCACTTGTCTTGTAGGTGTTTTTTTGTAATTTTGTGGGAGGTCCCTGGAATATAAGGGGCCGGGAGGAGCCACTTTTTTGCTGTCTCTGCAGTCCAGCGCCATCTTGTGGATGTATAATCCAAACGTAAGGAATTATCTCTGGAGCAGGACATGCTGTATACGTATAATACCAATTCTACAGGTGAGTAATCACAGAATTGTATTTTTATTCCTTCAGTTCCAGTTCACACAATTATTGATGGCTCAATCTCACAGGGTCGTGCAGGCCACAGCCTCTGGCTTCTGCATTATCAGCTGCAATGCCAACCTCAGTGCAATTCCTTGCTATTGGTCACTGTGCACGTGAGCAGGGCATTTGGCATACAAAAATCTCCACAGCACTCAACCCTGTTAGCTGTCAACCAGCACTAAACCCTGACTCTAAAATCTACTCCTGTGTATATTCCTGGTTAGTCATAAATTGGTCTGAGCGGCTCCCCCCTCCTTTTGTATCTTTTTGATTTTGTGCAAGCACATGTGGTGGGGAGTGCTTGAGCTGTTTTAGCGAGGGTTACGACCCTTCTTCCCTATGTGCTCACTCAAGGTTTTAGGACAATCTTAGGTAAGCTGCTCCCAATGTATATCCCAAAAGGGGCTCCCCTACATTAGATTTAGGTTTGTACCTGAACAGAGGCACCTTGGCATTTGGTGGTGCAGCTTTAGCATCTGCAGATGTGTGCCAACTGAATCCTGTGTTTTTAGCCAAATTTTAGAGACAGATTATAGGACTGGTTGTTGGTTAAAAGGGTTGAATGCTGTGGCCCCTTTAAAATTTTTGTATTCTAATTGCCCTGCTCATGTGCACCTCCCAGGTTTGTCATAGAGCGAGCTCCTCCCCCTATAGAGGAAACAAAACTGAAACATGTTTAAAAGCCCCACCCCTTCCCCACAGTCCTCAGTATTGTTTCCTCCCTAGGAGGACGACCCTGGAACAACGGACAGTTTTTTTTTTAAGCTTTTTTTTACACCACATGAGGCACCTGGGGAAGGTGTAACTCCCACAGTACAGTGTCCTTTTTGGCCAGGGGGTCCGCTTGAGCACCCCAACACTTGGCAGGACACCAGGGGTTCTGCACTGCTGGAATGACTGGCTGCAGGTCAGTGGTGGCGAGATGGCGCTGTCTGGAAGGCCGCCTCTCTGGACGGGAGGGGGGGTGCACAAATCGGGCACTGTCTGCGACAACTTCCGGCTCAAAGGGGCCTCTTCCGCTCGGAACCACGTGTGTTCCAGATGCACTTCTTGGCTAGAGACATACTGCAGAGGCGATGGCGACACAGCAGCAGTGTGTGGTTAGGAGACATTGCCAGTCTCCAGTAAATGCAACAGCAACAGGCTGACGGAGGAAGCAGCGGTGCTATTTGCAGTGGACTGTTTTCCTTGCCAGGATGCCCCATCGGGATAACATGGTGAGAAGTATATTTTCTCAAAACATCCTCCAGGCAGCATACTTATCAGAGACTTCATGTCTCTGCCTCTAGGTTGGAACACGGGACCACCAGAAATGGATAAAACTTTAGCCCCTCCTCCCAATCTCCAGTTGTTTTCGTATTCCTACCTGGGTAGGAGCTAGACCAGTAGCTCCTGAACCTAAAGGTTTAGGTGAGTACCCAGCACTGTGGGTTTAATGCAGGCACACCCATTTCCCGGTTCCGGGGGTGGACCGCCAGGGACCCAAGATATCCCCAGGGAACTGGCCAGATTCCCCATTCCTTGACCACTAGTCACAAAGGGGGTAAGCGTGATTTCCCTTTTTCTAAGGATGATTTTATTGGAGAAGCTTGTATTGCCGGGTCCTTATCCCCTATCCTCCCCGCCCTTCTCGTCTCCCTCCACCACCTGGGATATGTTCATTCATCAGGTGGTAGGCGGGGAGGGAGTGAAAGATGCTGCGGCTCACCACACTGTGAGCTGACAGGTGGCCGGGATTGGTAGCGCTCGCGAAATATCTGCGGTGAAGAAAAAGACGGGGGTCAGAGCGCTCTCTCCTCTGCTCAGTTTGCCTGATCCTGTCCTTGCTTACCTGAGGACTCTGGTGGTTTCCCTGCTGAGGTCGCTGGTCAGACATTATTTTTCTAGCCATGAGGCGATCTAAGCCTGTCCGCTTGATAGCACCTCAATGGGACCTAGCTAAAGTCCTGACAGCAATGATCGCTCCTCCATTTGAACCGATTCAGGACTCCCCTATTAAATTCCTCATGTGGAAGGTTCTGTTTTTAGTGGCAGTTACTTCTGCACGCAGAATTGTTGATATCCAAGCAATGTCCTGTTGTCACCCCTTTCTTCAGATTTTTACAGATTGGGTAGTATTAATTGTGGACCCTTGCTACCTTCCAAAGATATCCTATGACTTTTTTAGAACTCGGGAGATTGTTCTTCAGTGAACAGTAAAGATTCTTCTGCCAGGGCATGTCTTATGGAGAACCTTCGTCAAACCAAGGATTGGAGGAAGGTAGACAGCCTATTCATTTCATTCTCAGGTCCAAGAAAGGGCCATCGAGTATCCAAGTCAACTTTGGTGCGTTGGATGAGGAGCACTATCGGTTTGGCCTATCATGGATTCCCGGTTCCAGGGAACATTACAGCTCACTCGACAAGAAGTGTCTCTACGTCTTGGGCAGAGCAAGCTGGGGCCTCTATTGAACAGATATGTAAAGTGGCCTCCTGGTCTTCAGTCAAGACTTTTGTTACATTACCGTTTAGACTTGCTGACCTTTGTCAGGAAAGTGCTTCGGGTAGCCTTTCCCACCCAGTAGTGGTAGATCTTGGTTATCTCTCATAAGTATGCTGCCCTGAAGATGTTTTGAGAGAACTTACGTTAGTTACCTGGTAACTTCTTTTCTAAACATCCGAAAGGGCAGCATACCGGTTTCCCTCCCTCAAAATATCATTGAATGTATTTCTTGTTTTATCACCGGTACGGTTTTGGTCTGTCCTTGTATGTTTTTCAGATCTCTCTAACTTGAGACTGAGAGGAGGGGCTAACTTAAGTTTTCCGCTGCTTTTGGGGGCATACACAGATTGTTGTAGCTCTTGTATGTATCTAGCACCCTCAGTTTGACTAATTGGTATTCCCTTTCTTCTCTTATCTCTCAGCCTCCTCCCTTTTAAAAAGGAGAAAGAAAAGTATAAAGACCCTCCCAAGCCTAAGTTGGACATTAAAACCGTCAGACTTTTCTTTAAATTGCCCAATGATCCTGGCAGATTCCTGACATAGCTCATTCTTCAAGAATTGCTTAGAATACAAAATGGAAAACAAAACCAGTTATTTTATACAGATGGTGGGCAATTTGCAATCTGACATGACCTCTACCCTAGATGAGTGTATGTCTATGATCAGGGCTAGGGTGTCTTCTTCCAGGGACCCTACCTCTGCTCAGTACCAAGAGACTAGTCCGGTTCGCTCAGACCCAGCGCAAGTCTGCATTTCTACCCCTAGTCCCCTCTTCCCTAGTCGTAGCCACTAGTGGATAGTGAGGGCTTAGATTCCTCGGATGAGGATTCCCTTAATATAAACTTCTGGAGGATATTTATGATACTATGCAGATTTGCTCTGACTTGCAGCTCTTATCCGCTCATGATTCGTTATACCATGAATTATTGGTTAAGAAAGGTAAAGCCTTTCCAGTACATTGATGTTATGAGTGGCAGTTTCCAGAGAAAATGCTTTTTCTGACCAGTTCCCTGAAGAGGAAATTTCCCTTTAATAATGCAAATTCTACACTTTGGACCAAGTGTCCTAGACTTGATGCCTCCCTGTTCAGCTAATGAGATCCAATTGACCTCCACACAGATGGAATCCTAAGAAAGGCATGGGATGCTGCAGCCTTGCCTTTAAAACTGATAGCTTCAGATTGTGTGGCTAGAAACCTGGAGGCCTGGCTTTCCAACCTCAGTGGTTTTATAGAAAGGCAGACTCTCCTTGATATGCTCCCTTCCATGTTTAGAGCCATTTAATATTTAGAGGATGCTTTGGCCGAGACATTTCAGGGTAGCACGAAGGCCACTGCCCTTATCAACTGTGCCATTAGGCTAAAACCTGGCATGGGGATTTGCCCTCCAAAGAGAGGCTATGTGGCATCCCATTTGAGGGAGAGTTGATATTCGGTCCGGAAATAGAAACCATTCTTTCTGACAGTATTAAGACATTTCCTCCAAGAAGCAAGAGATTTAGAAACAAAGCCATGTAAAATCCTAGATCCTCACAACCCCTTACATCTAGCAGACAACTTATGAAGCACTGGGGTCAGTACAAGGGTGGGCTCTAAACCCAACCCTATCTGTGCACCCCCGCCCAATTCTATAGACCTCGGTCCTGTGGAAGCATGGCAGTCGGTAACGCAGAACCAGTTCATTCTGGACCTTGTTTCCATGGGTTACTGGCTGGAATTCTCCCAGAAAACCCTGGAGAAATTTTTCCTCACCAGGCATCCCCCATGATACAGAAAGGAGGTTAGCATTCCCACTAGCTATCTCGGAGCTCTGGCAGAAGAGTCATTGAACTGGCCCCACTACATTTTCAGGGAAGGGGATTCTATTCCCACATTTTTCTAGTCTTAAAACCATCCGGGGCCTATTTTAAATCCGAAGGACTCGTACATAACAATGGAGTCTATCTTCACATTCAAGCATCTACTGTCTCAGGGCGAATAGATGATCAGTATCAGTCTCCAAGATGCGTATTTACACATCCCAATTTGGTCAGGTCACCGCAGCTTCCTAAGATTTGCTTTGTTTCTAGACAGAGAGACTCTTCAATTCCAGGACAGGGCGGCACCCAGAATTTTTGCAAAAATTTTGACAGAAGTGATGTGTGTCCTAAGATCTCAGAAGGTTCCAGTCTTTCCATATCTGGGCGACCTTCTGGTGACAGGGAGATCAAAATCAGAAGTCTTACAGAACCTCAGTCTGACAGTGTCACTCCTGCAAAGTCTGGGGTGGATTGTAAACTGGGAGAAGTTTTCTGTTGCTATCCAGAACTTTCCCAGCAGATGATTTTTCTTCCAACCGAAGAGCAAGAAAAACTAGTCAGAGAAGTTCAGAACTTCATCGGGGAGGATCAGGTCTCCTTCAGAAGGATCATAACGATGCTAGGATTAATGACCTCCACCATCCCGGCCATCACCTGGGCACAGCTTGACTCCATGCTAATACAGGGCTCTCTTAATTCATATCTGGGATCACACTCCTAGATTCCTTGGAGCTGACCACCACCCTCTCCTAGGGAATCAAAAACTCTCTCTGGTGGTGGATGGATGCCTCAACTCTGCAGGCAGGACGCCTCTGGAGGATTCCAGCGGTTGGGGAATGGGGAGACCACCTGGAGCCCCACCACATACAGGGGATCTGGTCCAGAGAATTGAAGCAGAGATCCTCAAATTTCAGAGAGCTCAAAGAGGTGCAGGAAGCGTTAAATCACTTCAAATCCCTTTTAAAAGACAAAGATATCCAGATTCTGTCAGACAACGTGACAACTGTAGTCTATTTAAATCTTCAGGGGGCACCAGACCAGAAGACCTGTGAGAGCTACCTCCAATTCTAAACCTGCTTACTCAGGGTCTGGTGCTTAACCAAATCTCCAGTCTCTGAAATTATCGGCCTGGATCCTGAATGGACTATATTGAAGAAAAAGTGTCACTCTAACAGTAGTCATGATGCTCTTAGAGTTACTACTGTACTTGAATTTCTACAAGAGGGCTTTGAACAGGGGTTAGCAGTAAGTACCCTGAAGACCTAGGCCTTGACCTTATCTGTCTTCCTAGACAGAAGACTGCGGAACCTCTTTGACCAACAGATTCTTTATCTCTATAGCTCAAAAGAAACAAATACTTTGTAACCGTTGTCCTTCCTGTGACTTAGTCCTGGTTCTCAAGTGGTTAGCTAGATCTCCCTTAGGACTTTATCTGAGGCCACATCTAAGGTTTCTAACAATCAAATCGGGTCTTCTTTTAGCCCTAACTTCGGCCAGGCGAGTTAGTGACTTACAGGTTCTGTCCGAGAGCCTATTGCATCATCTTTCCAGATAGAATCATTCTTAGCCCTGATCCCCCTATACCTACCTAAGATGTCCTCTCACTGGTCCCAGGACATAACCACTCCTTCCTTATTATCAGACCCATATAATCCGGCAGAATTCACACAAGCTATAGATGTTCGCAGATGCCTCCTTTCCTACATAGAATGCACACACGATGTCCATAGGTTGGATAGATTTTTTAAATATCTTTTTCAGGAAGGAAAAGGGGACTGGCAGTATCTAAGGCTTCCCTAGCCAGATCAATTAGAAGTAGCCAGAAGTATGCTTAAGCTGCACCACCAAGCGCCAAGGTGCCTCTTTGGGGTGCAGTCCTAACTCTAATCTCTGAGAGCCCCATTTGGGACATACAATGCAATGGATAAATTAGGAGCAGACTTACCTGAGGTTGCCCTAAAACCTCGAACCTGGTGCTTGGTGGTGCAGCTTAAGCATACTTCTGCAGAGGTGTGTGACTGAGTCCTCTATTTTTTACCAGATTTAGAGACAGATTTTAGGGTGGTCTGCATGCTAATAGGGTTGATAAGGACCAGGCCTTCGGTCGAAGGGTTTTACAGGCAGTTTCACATCCCTAGTTCTAAACATAGAAACATAGAAGGTTGACGGAAGAAGGAGACCATACGGTCCATCTAGTCTGCCCTTATGTGTATACTGTATGTACTCGATATTTATCGTAGGATAGATGTGTGCTTATCCCAGGCATGTTTAAATTCAGTGACTGTTGATTTTTCAACTACCTCTGCTGGAAGTTTGTTCCAAGCATCTACTACTCTTTCTGTAAAATAATATTTTCTAACATTGCTCCTGATCTTCCCCCCCGACTAGCTTCAGGTTGTGCCCCCTTGTTCTATCATTAAGCTTCTTCTTAAAAACGCTTCCCTCCTGAACCTTATTCAATCCTTTCACATATTTAAAGGTCTCAATCATGTCCCCCCTCTCCCTTCTTTCCTCCAGACTGTACAAATTAAGTTCTTTAAGTCTCTCCTGATAAGTTTTAAGTTTAAGTCCTTCCACCATTTTCGTTGCCCGCCTTTGGACCCGTTCTATTTGAATAATGTCTTTTTGCAGGTAAGGTCTCCAGAACTGCACACAGTATTCTAGCTGTGGCCTCACCAGGGCTCTATATAGCGGCATCACAACCTCCCTCTTCCTACTGGTGATGCCTCGAGCTATGCAGCCGAGCATCCGGCTTGCTTTTCCCACTGCCTGGCTACACTGTCCACTCATCTTGCAACTATCAGTAATCAGTACCCCTAAATCTCTCTCCTCCGAGGTCCTGGCTAACACAGTGCTGCCCATACAGTGCTCAGAGCAGGGATTCCTTCTACCCAAGTGCATGATTTTACATTTATAGACATTAAACTCTAGTTTCCACAGTTTTGACCATCTATCCAGTAAAGCTAAATAATTTTCCATGTTGCAGACGCCTCCAGGAATATCCACCCTCTCAGGTACTTGTTTATCCTCTCCGTGGCCGTCCTACAAGATCAAGGGAGAAAATCCCTGTTAGTTGTACCAGTAACAGTATTTCTACGAGTCCTTCAGGATGGCCCTTACCAATTAATACTTGTTTAATACTGAAGACGGGCAAAGCGGTGGGGCTTTTAAACATACTCCAGTTGTGTTTCCTCCCATCCCATTCCCCATTATAGTTAGTTTGACACCCCCCCCCCCCCAAATCCCATTTCAGCCCCTGAGAGGTCAGACAATTGAGGTGTGGCGGTCTGCTGTCACCACCACCGCTACTGGGCACAGGCCACGCCCACCCACTGCACGGACTGGGTGTTTGTGTAGGATGCAGCACCTTTATGAAAGTTTTTTATTTTTTTTTTTATTTTTACATTCGCCCGATAAAACACATTTGGGGGAAAGTGCATCTTATAGGGTTAAAAAGGTAGTCTGAGTGGCTACCTCCTCTCCTTCGTATCCAGGGAGTGGGTTTGCCAGCTTCTCCACCTGATAAACCCTAAAAGATTGTATACCATTCTACTCTATATAGAGGTTTTTAGAGGGGCACACCCTACACTGCATACATTTTTGGAACCTCTTCCTCCTGTGAACCTTCTGCAATTTAAATTATGATGGTGACGCGACATATTTTACTGATTCTCCTTTCATGCAGTGCCCACTTACATGTTAAATGTCTGTGATCTCTTCAACAATGCTCCTTCTTGCATACTGTAGCCCTCTATACTCCTGCTGCTAACGAACTGCAGCTAGCTAGCTCGCATGACAAAATAACAAGATTGTTCATGGCACTTTCACTGCAGGGTCATTAAACCTTGTGGAGTCCAAACAAGATTTTAAGTTTCCATAAAGGCCATACATTTCAGCAAGGTCCATAAACTGCCCACTTCCTATACTATTACAATAAGTTGTAAGCTCTACCTTCTGCACCCTAAACCATATTAGTTCAACCTTTCTGCGATCTTTCTGAACTTGGAGAATTAAGCTGTTTATGAACATTCCCTAACAAATCTGTCCTATTTATGCAGCTTGGGGTTCAGGCATTTAATTACATTTGTCTACCTACAATTTGTATTGCAATGTGTTTTTAATATATTTGTAACCTGCAAAGTACGAACCGTAATCGCTCATTCCCTGCATAATGTGAAGTCGTTTACCTGACGGATTTCTCAATTACCTTGTTGCCAAGTTGTTTGCCAAATTTTAATTATTAGTATTGCTTTTTGGAAAGACTGAAACCTGACAGATTATGTGAGGCTCAGAATGTCTTCTGACAAAGTTACAGCAGCAGATTATTTGAGACTTCTTTGAGGGATATGCATTTAGTACGATTATAAAAAGCACAAAATGATATGTTATCATGGCAATTTGTGATTCAGAGTTGTATATTTAAAGACTATCTAAACAAAAACACATGCTTTATCATGGCAAAGCTAGAAAGATTGCTATATATATCCTGTAATAGAAAAGAGCCGCCTTTAAGCACACATATGGTCTAAATGGTTTTGGTTTTGTTTGTCCAATGTACCCAAACCTAGCTGGGCCAGGACCACTGTAGAAGCGGATGGGTACTGTTTACTAGTACTGTAAAAGTATAAGGGGGTACAGCAAGTGATTTTTTTTTTGTGAATGTTATATTCATTTTGCTGTTAAAAGACCAAAGTGGCCTTGTGATCATGATGCTTCTTGAATAAATACTGGAGCTTTGGAATGGGAATATTTAAATTAAACTGCCATTTTTAAAGTCCCTTTTTGTCAAGTTTTTGGTGTTCTGCCTCATTGTTTTCCTCTTCTGGTTTGTAAAACAAAAGTTTTAGGATTTACTTCTCAGCATGCGGTTTCCAAATTCCCTATATTCCTGTGTGTCTGTGATCCTAAGATGGGAGTGGTTTTTCTCCTTGAGAAAAAAGTACGGACTACATTTACCAGAATCCTTCCACTGTAACAGGTCAAGTCAAGCAGCAGAAATGACCCATCCCAGCTGGGAAGACTGACGTTAAACTTAGCTACTGGAGTATACAACTGATCCGCCCTATCTGAACAAGTTTAATTACAGCAGAATGGGTTAAACCTTAATCCTGTGTCTTAGCCTAATCAGATGATGACAATATAGAGTAAGGAAATCTCTGATCTGTACATCGAATGCATCGGCTGATGTGCTTTGCCAAGGTAAACACATTGTTAGAACGTGGAGCTGCAAACAAATAGAAAATAAAAAAAATAACCTTTGGCACATTGAAGACGACATGTTGGCACACAATAATGGAAACTTTAAATGGCAATTCCATTTTTGATAGCATTTTATAAAGTCCTTATCCCAAAGGCTAGAATCCAGTCTACTTTTTGCTTGTTGAGTTTAATAGCACTGGATTTTTTTTCTTTAAAGGACAAATATCATTTGTTTCCTCTTCTCCTCCTCAAATCAGGACATTAAGAGGGTCCATCCTGCCACAACTGCATGCTTTAAGATGGGTGCCTATGGTGTGCAGGCCAGTCTATAACGATGTAATCTCTACTGCTTGCTACCAACAAAACTTACTCTGCCAGGGTTGAGGGAGCTTTTCTGGGGTGTCTCCTGAACTGCATGCTTACATTTATAACTCATCTGTATTTGAATTCTTAGACCAACCCGTGGGAATCTAGAAAAATGATTGTGTGGCCCATACTAAAATGTATTTGTTTACGTGCATCTGGTAGCTTCACCCCATAACCATTGTGATTGCACATTCTTCCTTTCTGACCTAATCCAGTTGATTAACACCCAAGAAGGTATGTGATAATTATGTCCCCATAAAAGGTGCTTGTTGTTTGTTTAATGCAGTACTGAAATGAACAGGTGTTTCTTGGATTTACCTTGAATACTCTTATAGAAATCTGTAGGCATATATTTATATTCCAAGTATGCAGCACGCCCTGCTCCAGTAATGATTCATTACATCTGGGATATAGTCCACAAGAGCGTGCTTTACTGCAGAGATGGCAAAAAAGAGGCCCCTCCCGGTCCTTATATACCCAGGACCTCCCACTAAATGCCCCAGTTCCTTCTCTTCAGTGGGCTGCGAGTCAAGATGATGGCTTCTCTCCTCGCAGGTTAGCTGGGCTGCTTAGCCCCTGGCCCTGTGTTCTATTCCCACCCGTTCCACTCTTTACTTGCCTCCCAGCCTTGGCATCGTGGTCGGGTGACGGTAGGCAGCACCTATTAGAGGTGTTTTTAATGGAGTATTGCTCCACCGCAAATCCCCTACCAAAGGGTAGGCGGCGCAGGTTTGGTGAGCCTGTATATGGGATGCCCCGTCCGCTTTAGCCCTCCTTACATACCCCAAATGTAACTATGGCCTTATATTCCCCCTTCTCCTGTTTGCCTGGTTAGTCGGGGGGGGTGGGGGGATGGTGAGGACCGGCGTATTGACCAGCTGGCTTCCCACGCCTTTGCCTGTGTGGGTTCGGCCTTGCGCCCGGTTTGTGCTTCCGCTATTACGGCCGTGGCTATTAGGACCTTGATCAGGGGCCTTCTGGATGGCTCCCATGAGGATCCTTCTAGTGCTCAATTTAGAACCTTGTCACATTGTGAGATGTTCATCACCTATGTTCTTTCTGCCTTAGATGACACCATTCGGATGTGTAGCAGGACCTCGGCCTTTGTTGTCTCTATCCGCCGCTCGGTCTGGTTGCGCCAGTGGGCAGCTGACAATGCTGCTAAGAAGGCGCTCACGGGGCTGCCCTTTAAGGGGCTGTGCCTGTTTGGTGATCGTTTGGACCCTTTTGCGAAGGGAGGTGAGTTGCCCCAATGCAAAAGGCAGCCGCGACCCTTTCGGGGCTCTGGGTCCTTCACTCCCTCCTTTCGTGGGCCTAGGTCAGGCAGGGGGGTATCCTTCGTGGGGCAAGGGCAGAGGCCGTGACCGGCCCGGATCCCCCTGGGGTGCTAAACCCAAATCTACTGCCAAGCCCTATCAACAATGAGGGGGCGCCCTCAGCCTTGCAGGTGGGGGGACGGCTGCGGCTCTTCGCTCAGGTCTGGGCTCAACAAGTCTCAGACAATTGGTTTCTGGAGGTTGTCTCCTCCGGATACAACCTCGAGTTCGCGGACTGGCCTCCTCCCAGATTCCTCAGGTCCCGGGTTCCTACGGACCCTCGGGCATCTCGGGGTCTGTTTCTGGCGGTACAAAACCTTCTGGCCATGGGAGTCATTTGTCTGGTCCCTCCGGTAGAGAGAGGTCAGTGCTACTATTCCAATCTCTTTACAGTGCCCAAAAAGGATGGTTCCATAAGACCTATCCTGGACCTAAAGCTTCTCAACAAGTTCATCAGGACCAGACGCTTTTGCATGGAAACTCTGTGCTCCGCTATCAGCTCCCTGCGCCCGGGGACTTTATGACGTTAATAGACATCAAGGATGCTTACCTTCATGTGCCGGTCTTCCCGGGGCATCAGCGGTTTCTCAGGTTCACAGTAGAGGAACAACACTACCAATTTGTGGCACTTCCCTTTGGTCTCACCTCAGCCCCCAGAGTGTTCACCAAGGTGTTGGCGGGCGTGATGGCCCTTCTCAGAGCCCGGGGTATTCGCATTCTTCCTTATCTGGACGACCTTCTCATTACGTCCCATTCACTCCAGCAGGCAGAACTGGACACCCGGACGGTGGTGGGGACCCTGGAAAGGTTCGGATGGGTGATCAATTATCCCAAGTCCTCCCTCTCCCCGTCCCGGGTGACCCCCTTCCTGGGTATGACTCTGGATACCATTCAGGCCAGGATTTTCCTCCCTCAGCAGAAGGTGGACTCTCTTCAAGCTCTTGTTCATTTCTTGCTGTCCAGCCCTCATCCCTCCTTCCGGCAAGGGATGCAATTGGTGAGACAGATGGTGGCCTGCTTCGAGGCGGTCCCTTATGCTCAATTTCACATGAGACCCCTTCAGCTACATCTTCTGTCAGTCTGGGACAAGAGTCCCCTGTCTCTGGATCAGGCCTTTGTTCTATCTCCTCTGGTCCGGCGGTCCCTCCTGTGGTGGCTGGACTCGAGAAATCTTCTGGGGGGGCAGATCATTTCTGGCACCATGTTGGGAGACGGTCACTACGGATGTCAGTCTGTCAGGTTGGGGGGGCTACTGGAGAGTCCTCCAATTCCAGGGGCTGTGGGGCCCTCAGGAGGCTCACTCCCCCATCAATGTTCTGGAGCGGAGGGTGGTTTGGTTGGCGGTCGCCTACATCAATCATCAGGGAGGGACTCGGAGCAAGAGTGCCCTCCGGGAGGTGTCGTTGATCTGGTCTTGGGCCGAGGACAATGTCTCGTGCATCTCTGCGGTTTACATTCTGGAAGCGGATTCCCTGAGCAGGGGGGCCTCTTGCCGGGGAGAATGGTCCCTCAACTGCGAGGTCTTCCTATCCCTTTGTCACAGGTGGGGGATGCCTGATGTGGATCTGTTTTGCTTCTCGCCACAATCACAAGTGGCCAGCATTTCTCTCACTGTCCCAGGATCCTCTGGCTCTGGCGGTGGATGCCATGTCTCTGTCCTGGCAGTGGTTCGGTCTCCTGTACCTCTTCCCTCAGTTTCCTCTTCTGGGCAAGGTTCTGCGCAAGCTGCTTCAGGAAAGGGCGCCAGCTGTTCTGGTGGCCGGTGTGGTTCGCAGACTTTGTGCAGCTGGCGGTGTATCAGTACCCTCTGCCCCTGGTTCCGGATCTTCTCACTCAAGGACAGCTCCGTTACCCCAATTTACAAACGCTGGCTTTGACGGCCTGGCTCCTGAAACCTCCATCCTAAGGGAGAAAGGTCTGTCTGATTCGGTTGTTCAGACTATGGTCAGGGCTAGGAAGAAATCCTCTTCTACCATCTACTATAGGACCTGGCGGACCTACATTGACTGGTGTGAGGCTAGGGCCTTTCCCTGTAGGGTGTTCTCCATTCCTCAGCTCCTGGAGTTCCTTCAACATGGTTTGGATTTGGGTTTTCAGCTCAGCACTCTGAAGGGGCACGTCTCCGCCTTGGCCGTTTTCTTCCAGAGGTCCTTCGCTCTTCATCCTCTGGTCAAGACTTTCTTCCAGGGGGTCACTCATGTGCGCCCTCCCCGCAAACCCATGGTACCGGTCTGGGATTTCAATTTGGTATTGTTGGCCCTTCAGGCAGAGCCTGTGCATGAGGCTGCGCTGTCTATTCTCACTTTGAAGGCTGTCCGGCGTGTTTCTGAGTTGGCGGCTCTGTCTATTCAGGCCCCCTACTTTGAGAGACACCAGGACAAGGTGGTTTTCCGCTTGAAACCAGACTTCTTGCCTAAGGTTGTCTCTGCCTTCCACCTCAATCAATGTTGGGGCTTCCTGGTCCTTTCAGCACCAGGCTTCTGTTGAACAAGTTTGTAAGGCTGCTACTTGGTCTTCTGTTCATACTTTTTCCAAGTTTTACAAGGTTTATGTTCGGGCCTCAGCGGATGCTGTTTTTGGCCGCAAAGTTCTGCAGGCGGCAGTGGTTTGAACTGCGCATTGTTGCCTTTTGGGATCCCCACCCATTTGTTGGACACTGCTATTGGATGTCCCAGACCTAATGAATTATTACTGCAGCAGGGCGTGCTGCATACTTGGAATAATACAATTCTGTGAATACTCACCTTGTAGAATTGTTATAAGTATGCAGCACGCCCTGCTCCATCCCACCCTGAGTACCTATTCTTGGATCCTCTATATGGTGACTGTTTCCTGGTTATTGTTGTTAATCTTGTTGTTGGCTTCTCCTGGTTCCCTTACTGCTTTTTTATACTGGGGAATTTAGTGGGTATATAAGGACCGGGAGGGGCCTCTTTTTTGGCATCTCTGCAGTAAAGCGCCCTCTTGTGAACTATATCCCAGATGTAATGAATCATTACTGGAGCAGGGCGTGCTGCATACTTATAATAATTCTACAAGGTGAGTATTCACAGAATTGTATTTTTGGTGTTTTGCTGGTTTGTTACAGAAAGTGAAAAGATAATCACAAAGTTTAGTGGCTTTTAGGCCACCTTCACAACTGCACTATTGACATGCAATTGCTTGTGCTATCGCTTGCACTCGCCACTGAATAAAGAGCTGTATCAGGCGCTAAGCTGCATGCTAGGGGTGTCAGAAAAAATCGATTCTGTCGAGTATCACGATATTTCATTAGGGGATCTATGAGACCCAAGCTGGCCCCTGTACCCTCTTCTACAAGCCCTGCATAGCTGTTCCCAGGCTGGTTATGCTGGGTAAGGGGGCCCTCACGTTTTTTTTTTTTAACCCTTAAAATCCCCCCCCCAAACAAAATAGGGAAGGGCGAGCCTATGTCATTTTTTAAAATTAAAAATAAAATGTAATTTAAAAAAATCACAATATATCGTCTTTGAGATAGAATCGGGATGTATTGTATCACCAGATCCTTGCCAATTCACACCCCTACTGCATGCAGGTTTTTCCATAATCCACTAACCCCACAATCCACTCATATATGAAAGGGCCCATATGTTACTATTGGCCACATTTTCACAGTGATTCCATACATTACTATTGGCCACACTTGCACAGTGATTGCGGGACGATTGCAATGCCCTGGTGTGAATGGGCCCTTATGCATCCTGATTTGGGATGTCCAACGTTCAGGATTGCGGTCTAACACTTGCAATCCAGCACTATATTCAAAAGTAGCACAGCCACACCTTTCTTCCCTGCTGTGTGCACTGCTG
Organism: Gastrophryne carolinensis; assembly: GCA_027917425.1. Taxonomy (NCBI): domain Eukaryota; kingdom Metazoa; phylum Chordata; class Amphibia; order Anura; family Microhylidae; genus Gastrophryne; species Gastrophryne carolinensis. The sequence continues at coordinate 80,318,299 of CM051239.1, read as the reverse complement.
CCCAGTGATCTATAGAGAGCATGAAAAGCAGGAGAGGAAGTAATGCAGCAGCTTGCACTTCTTGTGCTGCATTTAAATACTTCTCTAGCTTGAAGCCTGGGGCATCTGACCGTGGGGCATCCCCAATCTGGATTACTCCTAGTAATCATAATGTCCATATCAAAAGCCAAATATGACTTTTGACCCGGTTTACATTTTAAATGTAAAGCCTCTCAGACATGTTTTGAATTATTTGTAGGAGTATGCTAAGCATATGTGTACTGTAGCTTAGGCATGCCTTTATATATAAGCAGATCTGTTTGGGCATGTATGACTGAAATGTGTTGTTCTTTGTTAGGACACCGACCTGAAGAAGACTGTTGATGAAAGTGCCCGAGTTATGAGAGCCTACAGCCATTACTTTGACCTCACTATTGTAAATGACAATTTGGACAAAGCTTTTGAGAAGCTCCAGGCTGCAGTTGAGAAGTTAAGAGTGGAGCAGCAGTGGGTTCCAATTAGCTGGGTCTACTGACTTTTTGTTTAATCTGTTATTTTACTACCAACAATAAAGACACTACACAGCATGAGCTCCTGCGGAGAAGAGACCAGCAGTTCTTGTGTGGTTGGTTTCATGTAAGGTTTTAAAGGATCGTATACAGTTCTGAATTTTTATATATAACACTTCGAAGGGGAAAGTGTACTTAAATATGTAATTTATTTTAATTTTTATAACTTTTTAAAGATAATCTTTCTATTCATAATACATGAAGGAAATGCGTTAAAGCATTTGATGTGATTTTTAGTTTGGTACATATGCTTTTTTCATCTGAGAAACTTTGCCATTAACATTTGATCTTACATTTTCACTGTGATTACAAAGATACTTGAAATAATTTTCTAAGTCTAACGTTTGATACATTGATGGATTCAAATGTATTTGTATGTGTCATGAAAGCTCACTGTTTGAAGAACCCAACAAAACTAGAACTTACTGTTTGTGCGTTTTTCTTCTTTTTGAGACCGGGCTGTGGTGTAGCATATAAAGGCCTATGCTCCAAATTACCTAAATGAAGTTTGGTAGTGCATTATGGGGAAACGCTTTCGAAAATTCACTCACATCTAATTAAAAGAAAAACACATTTTTCACAGGGTTTTCCATTTTTGTACAGCCAATCCTTATGCAGTACCTGATGTGGTCACATATACAAGACCTTCACTTTTAAAGTGGATCTCAGTCGCTATTTCCTATTGTGGTTGGGGTGCTGCTTTATCCCCTACCAACCAGACCCTCAGCACAAGTGAAAGTTGCGCTTGGTCTCTGCTGCATCGTCGCAAGTGTCCTATGTGACTTCAAATGGCCAGTGGTGTTTTGTGTGTATGCACCTGCCATCCTGCTGGCGTGGTTCCTTGGAGTCCTGCGGGCAGTTGTCCTCTGCTGTTCATCACTACCTGCTCTGGTGCTAAAGGCACGTTTCTCTCCTGTCTCGGCATCTCGTGCTGTATTCAAACAGGATGCTCTTCAATGGTCATGTGATGTGGCGCATGTTGCCAATAAGCAAGGGAGTTGGCTCCCATGTGGCCATCAGACGGGGTGCACAGTGGAGCAGAAGACAGCTGCTCACATGACTGGAGGTAAGTGCCCCTTAAATTTGGGGTTTTTCTCTGCAATCTGGACAGACTTTTAAAGCGCAGTGAAGGTCACATGGTAAGGCTTTCACTTCCGCATTCTTGCTTTGCAAAATCATTGTTCCACAATGCCCAATTAGCAGCTCCGGACTTTCCCGGTGACTGTCACCTACTCTGTCTGCAGCTTTTTATCTTGTGCTGCCCCCACCCGTATCAGTTCATTAAATCAATGGAGCATGTACACAAGCATAAGATTTGCACCTTGACGGATTACAGGTTATATATGCCTGCTGGGTGCAGCAAAATGGCGGCGAGGTTATGGAGCTGTTGAACAAGTAGGCACATATCATGGATAGTCATGCAGTGGTTTGAATGCTTATTAATTATGCTTTTACAATATAGAGGTTACCACTATTGGGACCTCTTCAAATGTCCACCGCACTTATTTCTAGCAAACATGTGACCTAACTGTGCATTTCAAGGGCTAGCTGTTGTAGAAATGTAAAGATGAGAAGAAAAACAGTTGTGTGCAATTGTTGGTTGATGTGTAATCCTCTCAAGTCCAAAATCACCTTTACAGTAAAATATTTGTACACTTGCCATTGATCTGTGAAAGGGGATAAAATCAGCTAGGAACTCAGACAACGTGTGTGCAGCTCTTTCCTTGCTTAAAGTGGACCAACACCCAGGATTTTCACTATCCTAGGTGTTGGTCCACTTCCGCGGGGCACCCCGATCGGGGGTGCCCCGCTGTGTGAAACCCCTCAGAAAGCCCCTAAAATCTTACCTTATTGGCGACGGATAAGCCGCCACCGCCTCTCGCGCGTCCCTCTTACAGGGTGCGGGTGCGCGCCCTGCTAGAGGGACGCGCGGGAGGCGGCTTATCCGTCGCCGATAAGGTAAGATTTTAGGGGCTTTCTGGGGGGTTCCACACAGCGGGGCATCCCGATTTCGGATGCCCCGCGATCAAGGGTGGGTGTTGGTCCACTTTAACAACATGCTTCACCATTTGGATGAATAGTCTATGTACACAGACAAGCTTGGCGATCTGATGCAGCTGCTGGGGGAGGGGGGATCACATTGAAGACAATTAGGAAGCCTGTGATTTTTTTTTAGCAGATAATGCTGCTGTGGATCAGAAATAAATATACATGACAATATGACTCTTGCTCTATTTGTGCATTTATAAGATTGTCCATATCTTGGCAATCTTTTCCTACTTCTATCCTAAAAGCCCATTTCCTATGGTCTAGGTCAGGGTTTCCAAACTTTTTCATCAAGTACCACTTTCGAATTTTCTAATTTTCTCAAGTTTCACCTGGGTGGTAACTATGGGTTGTCGGTCACATAAAACAGTGTTTAAAGTGGGTAAACAGCCATTTAAACTTTATAAAATGCACATAAATTGCTACATAGGTAGTTTGTATGGAGGGGTTTTGTACTTGAGAAGCTAGAGTAAAGTAATGAGGTTGCGGTAAAGTTCAGTGTGCAACCTCCTGAGTACCACCTAAAAGGCTCTAAAGTACCATCATTGTTACTCTGGTTGGGAACCCCTGGTCTAGGTAGATCATGCCCATTCCAACAGGAATGGCACATAGTATTCAGTGGTAACCCTTTTCCTCCTTTTTCAGTTGAACATTCCAGGCATTTAATGTTTAGCGTTGGGATAGTGTTCAACTAAAAATCTGCACTACTTGAAAAACGGTCTACACAAGTTAAGTTAAGTAAACTCAATTGGTTTAAGAGCGCTATTAAATTTTTCACTGCTCCGTTCCATAAAGTGGGAGGTGCTTCATTTCAGATTCCTACTGTGTACATTCTTTTCACTCTCTCCAAAATGGCAATTCCTCCCCAGAGGCAATCACAAAATAAACATTGGCTCCACTCATGCTCACCAATGTGTGATATTGGGGGCATCGGGATGGATGATCCAGGTCCGCTTTAAGGAAACGTGTGCCAACGGCTGTCCTTGGTTAGGCCCTTATGGTCCTCTGCTCCGTTGCTCTGACCAACAGTCTCTGTAGTACCTGTAGAATTTCCCAAAGATGTGTAGTAACTGTATATCAAGCACCAATAATAGATAAAAATCTTTTTTTTTTTTTTTTTTTTTGTGTTCACATGCCTGACGTGTTTCGCATCGCGCTCCGTGATGGGAGGCACTGCAGGGACTGCCTCATCTCTTCCTGCGCTAGGCGCCATTCTCAGGGTGAAGGCGATTTTGCGCCTTTGGATGGCGGCGGTGCAGCGTATCGCGTCATCTTCCCGCGGCCCACCCTCGAGGTTCCTCTCGTGCCATTTTGCTGATCTAGCTGTCTGGCCGGCTGGGCCCCTGGGACGCTGATGATTCGGCGGGACTTCGCCTGCTCCTCCTGCACGCACTGTGATCGCTATTACAGCTGTTCTGTGAGTTCTGCGGGGGTTTCTTTGTTCCAATGTTTTGGTGCATGTGCTGTGGGATGCTCATGGTGTTTTCACATTTATGTCTTACAGATGGGATAGCAGCATTATGGTTTCTCACAGTCCATTAACCTCCCTCCCACCTGTCCCTTCTGTTGGGCATCCCTTGGGGGCATCCCGGGTGGGCCTTCTTAGCATTATTCCGTGTTGGCCTATCTCGGCGGTTTACATTCCGGGGGTGGAGAACCAGGAGGCGGACTCCCTGAGCAGGGAGACGTCTCGTCTGGAGGAATGGTCTCTCAGCAACAAGGTATTTCACGCTCTGTGCCGCCGCTGGGGTCAGCCGGATGTGGACCTGTTTGCGTCCCGTCACAATTACAAGCTTCCAAGATTCGTCTCCCTGTCAAAGGATCCTCTGGCCTTTGCCACGTACTCGCTAGCGATTTCCTGGATGGAGTTTCGGCTCCTTTTATGTATTCCCTCCCTTTCGTCTGCTGGGTCGTGTGCTGTGCAAGATAGCCCAGGAGGGGGTACTGGCCATTCTGGTGGCCCCCCGCTGGCCGGAGGGTATGGTTCGCGGACGTCGTCCAGATGGCGGTGGGTCGGTACGTCTTGCCCGACGATCCAGAGCTTCTCACTCAGGGGCAGCTGCTCCATCCCAATTTACAAACGCTGGCTTTAACGGCTTGTCTGCTGAAACCTACATCTTGATGGGCAAGGGTTTGCCGGCCTCCGTTGTTGATACTTTGATCCAGGCTTGGAAGAAATCTAAGTCCACTATTCACTACAGGGTCTGGCATGCTTATATTGCTTGGTGTGAGTCCAAGTCTCTATCTTGTCATGAATTCTCCATTCCCAGGATTCTAGAGTTTTTGCAGCATGGTCTGGATTCGGGTCAACAACTTAGTACTCTCAAGGGACAGGTTTCGGCTCTGGCAATCTTTTTTCAGAGATCTTTTGCCAATCATAGGCTTGTCAAGACTTTTTTCCAGGGAGTTACTCATGTGCGTCCGCCGCGTAAGCCTCTGTTACCGGTTTGGGATTTAAACTTGGTGCTTTCTGCTCTACAGGGTCCTCTGTGTAAGACCGCTCTGTCCATTCTGACTCTTAAGGTAGCCTTTTTGGTCGCTATTACTTCGGTGCGTCGAGTATCTGAGCTGGCGGAGCTTTCCATGAAACCTCCTTATTTTGAGCGGCATCAGGATAAGTTGGTGTTCCGTCTTAACCTGGAATTTTGGCCCAAGGTTGTATCTGCCTTTCATCTCAATGAGGGCATTGTCTTACCTTCCTATTGTCCTGCCCCTGCTAATTCCAAGGAACAGAACCTTCATTCTCTGGATGTGGTCAGGGCGCTCAAGTATTATCTGGTTGCTACTGAGCCCTTTAGGAAGTCTGGCTCTTTTTGTTCTTCCTTCTGGACCTAGGAAGGGTTTGCCTCCAGCCAAATTACTATCAGCAAGTGGATTAGACAGGCGGTGGTGCAAGCTTATTCTGCCAAAGGGAAGGAACCTCCCTTCCGCGTTACTGCTCACTCTACTAGGGCTATTGGTGCCTCTTGGGCTTTTCAGCACCAGGCTTCTGTTGAACAAGTTTGTAAGGCCGCTATGTGGTCTTCTGTTCATACTTTTTCTAAGTTTCATAAGGTTGATGTTAGGGCCTCAGCTGATGCTGTTTTTGGCTGTAAGGTGCTTCGGGCGGTAGTGGCTTGAACTGCCTGCCGTTACTCATTGGGGATCCCACCCTACTTTAAGGACACTTCTATTGGATGTCCCAGAAGTAATGGTTGAAATGAAACAGGCCGTGCTGTACACTTAGAAAAATACAATTCTGTGATTACTCACCTGTAGAATTGATTTTACTGTGTACAGCACGGCCTGTTTCATCCCTCCCTTGATATCGTTGCCCTTGGTTGCCTCTTTATGGTGATTTGTTTAAAAGTTATTTTTTGTGAGGCTGTATTTTTTATCATGGTTTATCTCCCGGCTTCTTGCATAACTGCTTTTCAACACTGGGGGGTCTATGGGTGATTCCTGGCTTTTTATAGGGCCGGGAGGAGCCATAGGTTTTCTGCAGTCAACTGCGCCACCTTGTGGCAGAATACCCAGAAGTAATGATTGAAATGAAACAGGCCGTGCTGTACACAGTAAAATCAATTCTACAGTGACTAGTCACAGAATTGTACTTTTGTTAAGAGGATTGTATTGTTTTTTTGTTGTTTTTTTTTTTTTTTTTTAAATCCGAGATGGTATACTTAATACATGGCATTTTTTTGCATCATGTATTTGTTCCTGACCAGAGACTGGTTTCTATAAAGTAATTCAGCCGTTTCCTCCAACAGGTTGTACAACATATGGAAAAAAGCCAAACAAAGTGTTTATATTATATCCCTCTTGTACCAAGAATGTATTGTTATGCCAGTTTAATCACAAATTCTACATTCTTTTGTGCCATTTGTATTGTTGAAGCAACACAGGCCAGTCCACACCTCTTCCTATTGGGTATTTGTAGGAGGTTTAGGCCAGCTGCAAGGTTCATTGCCAGCAGCTTGCTTTCTGTCCTACCCTCAGCATTTTCCGTTTAGAAGTGCTTGAATTGGCTACACAGGAAGCATCCCAGTAGACCTCCTAATAAGATGCCCTAACAATTCAATGAAGCACCACTTGATGCTGCATTTGTATTCCAAGGTGCCTCAGATTTGCCAAGTGTTTGTTATTGCTGGGCTCATTTTTCATGACAGGATTAGAAACATAAAGCCTCAAGATATATTTTTATGGAAAAATGCCATTACTAATTGACACTGCCTCAATAAATAATCAAGGCAATGTAACTATGAATTCTAAATAACTGGCATTTGAGAAAAAATTTGTCTAAAAAAATATAAAGTGCAAAGAGAACTTGTGCCATAAGCTGTTCCAAAGACAGGTGTAGCACCTGCCAAACTGAATATTTTAATTGTATATGTGGAGGCACAGCCTGTGATAAATATTTACCTTCTTTTGGATTCTCGCAGTGATCACATGCAGCAACTACAAATGAGACTGCTCTCGCCACTCTGTGTGCCTGACAGTGACTGTATGGAGAGAGCAATGCTGCTACATGTGATAATCACAGGTACTAAGAAAAAGGTGTTTTCAGTAGCGGGGCTGCCCCACGAGATGCGCTTTAGGGAATATTGATGTGGACCAAAAGTCTTAATAATTCTGGTTTTCTGGACAACAGTCCTAATTCTTGTCATGGGCTTTGGATTTTTTCCACCTCGCCTCACTGACTGAGCTAAAGCTTAGTTGTACAATCCTTAGACACCCAGTCTTAGTTCTTACCGCTGCTGGGGAAACCTTGAAAACTCCACACACAGTGATATTGTGTCATTATTCTAAGTATGTCACACACCCCGCTTCAAGATATCCATAACATGTGGGTAATACCGACCTGAAGTGGGCGTTCCTGCAGAGATGATAGCTAAAAAGAAAGCCCCTCCCTGATCCATAAATACCTGGGACCTCCCACTCATTACCCAGTTTTCCATCTCTGCAGACGGCGAGCAAGTCAGAAGATGATGGCTCCTCCTTGCACAGGGGGATTTCAGGTAGCCGGGATGACTCCCGGCCCACTATTCATTTATTTCCGTTTGGACCTTTTTTCCCCAGAACTCCATATGCCTCGGCTGAGGGTCCAGGCGAGGGTATATCGGCACCTTAGGTGCTCAGGAGCTATGCTCCACCGTGAGACCCTATATGAGAGGGTAGGCGGTTACTCCGGGTTGGTGACCCCGGTTTGGGATGCCCTGTCCCTTAATTAACTTTCAGTGGCCCTCCCAGGATCCCCTTTCCACAGGTGGGGTTGGGGAGTGTGGGTCCCTTCTTTATTTAATCCCTAACTTGTTCCGTTCTGGGTGTTGTGTAGTGTCTCTTTAAATGTATTCACCGCCGCAGCCGTTTTACAGGGCCTGTGCGGTGCTGGACCTGTCTCTTTTCCCCCCATCTTCCCTCAGCTGGTGTTTCACTTTTATTAATGGCGGAGGTATTTACCTCACGCCATGTATACTGTCCTCCTAGAGGGGGGGGGGGGGCGGGACCGGACCGTTGGCGCGGGGCCGGGGCTCGTCCCTCCTGTTTCGCATGTAGGACACTGTGTGTGTGTGTGACCGTGTCTTATACTGAGCCGGGCGCGGCGGCCGCACTTTACACTGCGGCGCCGGCCGGCTCTTGGCGCCATTTTCCTCTGAGGAGATTCTCCTCACGCTTGACTGGGGGGGCGGGGCGGGGCCGGTGTAGCGGTGTCACCACTGCCCGCCCCCATCCTTCTCTGGCGCCGCTGCGGAGCTCTGCCTGTGTGGGAGAGGGGAAGGGGGGCGTTGCTCGGCGTCACGCGCTTTGTGTTGACAGCCTTGGATGACACTTTGATGATGTGTGGTAGGACATCGGCTCTGCTGGTCACTATTCGGCGCTCGGTTTGGCTGCGCCAGTGGGCGGCAGATTTTATGTCCAAGAAGTCGCTAACGGCTCTGCCTTTTGTTGGATTACGGCTTTTTGGAGAGACATTGGACTCTGTTACCAAGGGTGGTAGGTTACCCCAACGCAAGAAACAACGCCGCCCCTTTCGAGGGGTGCCTTCCTTTACCCCCTCCTTTCGTGGGGCCAGATCTGGCAGGGGATTTGCATTCCCCTCTTCCAGAGGAGATTCTGGGAGCAGGGGCAGAGGACGTGCCCGTCCAGGATACAGTTGGGGCTCTAAGCCCAAGCCGGCTCAGCAATGAGGGGGCGCCCTCACCCATGCGGGTGGGGGGACGGCTGCGACACTTCTCCCAGATCTGGGATCAAGAGGTCTCGGACAGATGGATCCGGGAAGTGGTGTCTTCCGGTTACAAGCTGGAGTTCGAGCTCCGCCCCCCATCCAGATTTTTCAGGTCTCGGATGCCTTCGGAACCCCTAGCGGCGCAGGGGCTCCTGTTGGCAGTACAGAACCTTCTGGATATGGCTGTCATTTGCCCAGTGCCCCCTTCGGATCAGGGCAGGGGTTTTTATTCCAATCTGTTCACGGTACCCAAGAAGGACGGATCGGTCCGACCCATCTTGGATCTGAAGTTTCTCAACAGGTTCATCCGGCCACGGAAATTCCGCATGGAAACGCTCCGTTTGGCCATTCACTCTCTTCGTCAGGGAGACTTTCTGACGTCCATAGACATCAAGGATGCTTATCTACACGTTCCAATTTTTCCAGCACACCAGAGGTTTCTCAGGTTCGTGGTGGAGGATCGACATTTTCAGTTTGTAGCACTCCCTTTCGGTCTCACCTCGGCTCCTCGGGTGTTCACCAAGGTGCTAGCGGGGGTGATGGCTCTGCTAAGGGTTCAGGGTATCCGCATTGTGCCCTATTTGGACGATCTTCTGATCATGGCCTCTTCTTTCAACCAAGCGGAGTTGGACACCAGAGTGGTGGTGTCCACCCTGGAGAGGTTCGGTTGGGTGGTCAACCACCCCAAGTCTTCTCTTTCTCCGTCCAGAGTAGTGACCTTTCTGGGAATGTCTCTGGACACTTCGCAGGCCAGGGTTTTTCTGCCCCAGGCCAAGATTCTTTTGATTCAGGAATTAGCTCGGCTTCTCTTGTCGGCCCCTCGTCCGGCCATCCGGCTAGGGATGAGGCTGGTGGGGTTAACCCTTTAAATGCCAAGCACGTAGTTTCTACGTGGTTGCCTCTCCTACCGTTAAGTGCCAAGCACGTAGAAACTACGTGCCTGGCATTTCCCACAAACAGTTAAAAAGATAGAAAAAAAAAACACTTACCTCCGGTATCCCCGTGAAGCTTGGGGTCCCCTCTTCCTGCGGGGGGCATCCGATCGCCCCCCCGTCGTCCTCCGTCTTCAGGGGGGGGCCCGAAACCAGCCGCCCCCCCCCCCCGTTTCCAGCGCTGACATCGGCGCTGTAAAAAAAAAACAAAAACAAACTGTCATTTACTCACCTCCGCGCCCGAGCCTTCTGTCCGGGTCTCCTCTTCACCAGGGGGGGGTCCGATCCCCCCCCTGGGCTGCGCAGTCTTCAGGTGAGGACCCTCTTCCGGGTCCTCACCTCTTGTAATGGCGGCGATGGCCGCCGCCGCTTAGCTCCGCCCATTGTGGGAGGAGCGGGATGACGTCATCCCGCTCCTCCTATACCCCCTCCGAGCTCCGCCATCTGTCAGATGCCGGTGGTGATCGGAGCAGGGCGGGTGTCAGGTGAGGAGGCTCCGATCGGAGCCCCCTCGCCTGTCACCCGCCCTGCGCCGACCACCACCGGCATCTGTCAGTGACAGCGGCGCGGGACATACAGCGGCGAGGGACGTCGGATCGGAGGTGAGTATAGTGTAAAAAAAAGAAAAATAAAGATTTTTTTTTCTCTGTGTCTGTGTCATTTTTTACTATTAACCCCTTGTGAACTGGTAAGGGGTCCATGACCCCTATACCAGTTCACAAGGCTGGGGGGATGGGAAGCCACCTGCGCTAGCGGGTGGCTTGCCATTAACCCCCGGCACCCCCATTACCTGCCTCCCCAAAGGCCAGGGGGGGGCAGAAGAGCCCGGGCCCACATGGGCTATGTGGGCTCGTAGGCTGCAGGGTGGGGGGGCCACAAAAGCTGGCCCCCCCACTCTGTGCCTACAAGCCCCCATAGCTGGTCCCGGGCTGGTTACTTTGGGTAAGGGGGACCCCACGTCAATTTTTTTTTTTATTTTTAAGGGTTTTTAACCCTTAAAAATCAAAAAAAAAAAATGGGGTCTCCCTCCCCTGGGAGGGGGGACCCTATGTCATTTTTTTTCTCGATTTAACCCTTTGTAGTGTGGATGGTAGTTGTATTTTTTTTGTGAATGTTATAAAATACTTGTTTCAGTTAGGGGGGTCTCCTGGGCAGGAACAGGGGGCTACCGATAAATATGTGGTACCGTTCTAATCGGTAGAAATGGAGCTTTCACATGCAATATGATTTTCCTTAATAAAATACATTTTTTATTTAAAATAAAGGAGTCAATTTTTTTAAAACATTTTTTATTTATTTATTTATTATTTTTACTTAATATTGTAAAAAAAAAAAAAAAAATTACAAACAAGACATTTCATGTTAAAGCCTAAACTCTGCTGCAAAAAAATATATATATATAATTTTCCTGAAAGTTCCAGCAAAAATGGCGCAAAACATGACGCAAAATGGGGAAAAATGGCCTGTCAACAGAGGGTGACAAAATCTCAAGTAGGCTGGCAATTAAAAGGGTTAATAGTACCTATGCATGTTGGGTATTGTTCTGTTCGGGGGACCTTGCGCTTTCAGACTTAGCTTGTTTTTTCTGGTTTGCATATTTATATTTTAGGAAAATGTGTTTTTTATTCAGCTTTTTTATAAATTTTTTAAGGAAACCCTGCGCAAACAAAGAATTCTTTGAGGGATTACTTCCAGAAAGATGAGCCCACTACAACAAGCTGGGTACCCTTAGAAAGCTTAACGTGTGTACTTTCAGGGAATATATGGTTTATGGGGGATATTCCAAATGTCAAGGGTTGTTTTGGTTGAAAAATCGCAAGGTGCGCACTTTGTCTGCAGAGCTGAAATTTTCAAGTAAAATTACCGTTACGCACATGCTTTACTTTGGGGTGTTTGGCAACTCTTCCCTTGACAGAACCTATGCATGTTGGGTATTGTTCTGTTCGGGGGATGTTGCGTTTCCAGATTAAACTTGTTTTTTCTTGTTTGTATATAGTTTTTTTAGGAAAATGTGGCTTTGATTCTGCTTTTTTATCCTTTTTTTAGGGAAACTCTTTGCAACCAAAGAATCCATTGAGGGATTACTTCCAGAAAACTATGGCCACATCAACAAGCCTGGTACGCCTAGAAAGCCTGAGGTGTGTACTTCCAGAGAATATATAGTTTGTTGGGGGTATTTCAAATGTAAAGGGTTGTTTTTCTGGAAAAACTGCAAGGTGCGCATATTGCGTAGCACAGTTGTATTTTATCTGAAAATCCCCTAAAGCGTTGTTTCAGTTTGGGGGAGTCTCCTGGGCAGGAAAGGGTGTCTACCTATACATATGTGGTACCGCTGTAACCGGGAGAAATTGGGATTTCACACGCAATAAGATTTCATTGACAAACTTACATTTTTTATTACAAAAAAAACTACAATATGTAAAATTTTTTTTTTTTTTTTTGCACATATTTAACCAAAAATATTGAGAATACACCTAAAAAATGACAAACAAGACATTTCATGTTAAAGCCCAGACTCTGCTGAAAAAAACAATATATCATTTTCCTGGGAAATCCCTGGAAATCCCTTCAAAAATCACATTTGAACATGGGGAGCGCAAAATAGTGCAAAATGGTCTGGCAACAAAGGGTGACAAAAACTCCAGGTAGGCTGGCACTTAAAGGGTTAATGGTGGCCTCATTCGAGGCAGTTCCCTTTGCGCAGTTTCATACAAGGACGCTTCAGCTTCATCTGTTGAAGGTTTGGGACAAGTCTCCTCTATCGTTGGATCAGTCCTTCCTGATGACTCCCCGAGTTCGTCGATCCCTGCAATGGTGGCTGGGGTCGGTCAATCTGTTGAAGGGCAGATCTTTTCTGGCTCCGTGTTGGGAAACAGTCACCACGGATGCCAGTCTGTCAGGTTGGGGGGGTGTTTGGAAGGACCTCCAGTTTCAGGGTCTGTGGGGCCCGCAGGAGGCTCACGAGCCCATCAATGTTCTGGAGTTGAGAGCCATCAGGTTGGTTCTGTTTCGCTTGACTCATCAGTTGCGAGGCCTGCCAGTTCAGGTCCGGTCGGACAACAGGACGGCGGTTGCTTACATCAATCACCAGGGGGGGACTCGCAGCAGGAGTGCCCCCAGGGAAGTGTCTTTGATTCTGGACTGGGAGGAGAGTCACGTCCCGTGTATCTCAGCAGTCTACATTCCGGGAGTGGAGAACACGGAGGCGGACTCGCTGAGCAGAGCCTCCTCTCGTCAGGGGGAGTGGTCTCTCAGTCCCACGGTGTTTCGTTCGATATGTCTCAGGTGGGGGTTCCCAGCGGTGGACCTCTTTGCCTCTCGTCACAATCACAAGCTTCCAGCCTTTGTGTCTCTCTCGCAGGATCCTCTGGCTCTGGCAGTGGATGCCATGTCTCTGAACTGGAGGGATCTGGGGTTTCTTTACCTGTTCCCTCCGTTTCCAATGATAGCCAGAGTGGTGCGCAAGCTGACTCTGGAGGGCGCGTCGGCGATTCTGGTGGCACCAAGGTGGCCAAGGCAAGTTTGGTTCGCAGACCTGGTAAGACTGGCAGAGGATCAGTTCGTTCTGCCTCTACTGCCGGACCTGCTCACCCAGGGTCGGCTGCGCTATCCCAATTTACCTTCGCTGGCTTTGACGGCGTGGCTGCTGAAACCGCCATCTTGAAGGAAGAAGGTCTTTCTGACGCGGTGGTTCAGACTCTTATTAGCGCCAGGAAGCGCTCTTCTCTACTATTTACTATAGGACTTGGAGGTCCTATATTGACTGGTGTGAAAGTAGGTCTTTCTCTTGTCAGGAGTTCTCCATTTCCAGAATCCTGGAGTTTCTTCAACATGGTCTGGATCTGGGGCTTCAACTTAGTACCTTGAAGGGGCAGGTTTCTGCCCTGGCGGTGTTCTTCCAAAGGTCCTTTGCACTTCATCCCTTAGTCAAGACCTTTTTCCAAGGAGTTACGCATGTACGGCCTCCTAGGAAGCCTTTTGTTCCAGTTTGGGATTTGAACCTGGTTCTTTCTGCTCTTCAGGGTCCTCCGTTTGAGCCCTTGAATGAGGTTGCTTTGTCTTCACTTACTCAAAAGGTGGCCTTTTTGGTGGCTATCACTTCAGTTCGGCGTGTTTCTGAGTTGGCAGCTTTATCCATTAAAGCTCCGTACTTCGAAAGGCATCAGGATAAGGTTGTCTTTCGTTTCAAGCCGGATTTTCTTCCTAAGGTGGTCTCTGCTTTTCATCTGAATCAGGACATTGTTCTGCCTTCTCTATGTCCTAATCCCAGCAACGACAAGGAAAGGGCGCTGCATTCCTCGGATGTGGTTCGTGTTGTGAAATATTATCTGGTGGTTACGTCTTCCTTTCGTAAGACTGATGCTTTTTTTGTGGTGCCTTTTGGGCCTAGGAAAGGTTTGGCTCCTGCCAAATCTTCCATTAGTAAATGGATTCGTCAGGCCATCATTGGGGCCTATTCTGCCAAGGGGAGGAGTCCCCCTTTTCGTGTTACTGCTCATTCTACTCGTGCGGTTGGAGCGTCCTGGGCTTTCCAGCACCAGGCCTCTGTTGAGCAAGTTTGTAAGGCCGCTACTTGGTCCTCTGTTCACACTTTTTCCAAGTTTTACAAGGTTGATGTTCGGGCCTCAGCGGATGCTGTTTTTGGCCGCAAAGTTCTGCAAGCTGTTGTGGTTTAAGTTGTGCATTGTTGCCTTGTTTTGGATCCCCGCCCTTTTTATGGGCACTGCTATTGGATGTCCCACATGTTATGGATATCTTGAAGCGGGGTGTGTGACATACTTAGAATAATACCATTTTGTGAAATACTCACCTGTAAAATGGGTATTATAAGTATGTCACACACCCCGCTTCACCCGCCCTTCTTGTATTCTGGATCCTTTATTTTGTGAACTTTGCGTTGTTATGACTTATATTTGCCTCTTCCTGGTCCCTTACCTTACTGCTTCTATATACTGGGTAATGAGTGGGAGGTCCCAGGTATTTATGGATCAGGGAGGGGCTTTCTTTTTTGCTATCATCTCTGCAGGAACGCCCACTTCAGGTCGGTATTACCCACATGTTATGGATATCTTGAAGCGGGGTGTGTGACATACTTATAATACCCATTTTACAGGTGAGTATTTCACAAAATGGTATTTTTCAGTTTCTAAATGATCAAAAGCCAGTGTGTGGGGATTGTGTAAGGGACTAGGGACTATTATGAAAAATATTGCCGTCATTTGTGCTTGGCCGGTACAGGCACACTCCCGGCGAGGGGTTAGCTGGGATGCACTCAAGTCCGCTATGCTAGACTCGGCTGGACGATCCTTAGACAAGTGGACGGGAGCTGATCTGAGTGCGCTGATTGGACAGGAGGCTGTGCATGTGCCGTAGGAACGGGGAAAGGTTTGGGCGAACTGGGGGGTTTCACACAGCAGGGCATCCCCGAGCTGGGTCCACCAGGACCAACTGCCAAAACCCAGGATAGTTGAATTCCTAGGTTTTGGTCCACTTTAACATCTATAACCTTCAAGTATTTCCAGGAGCTGCTAAACAAAGCCATATTGCAGTTAGACAATTCCTGCTTTCACAAATTCATGTTATTAATGTTTATATAGAGATTTCTATAGATCATGTCACAACTCAATCTTTCAGACATTCTGCATTATCCCAATTGTGCTGCCTTATCAAACGACTGCTTAACTGAAATGCAGGATTGGGGGTCCAATAAAAACTAGCCACAGGAAGTGGAGGAGTCCCCCCTATTTTGAGATTACGGTACTTTCTATTTCTATTGCGTTTTAAAATTCTACTTTAACATTTTCTATGGTCACGACATAGACCTTTCAGTAACTCATCTTGGTGTTCCTTTGTATAGGGTAAATGCTGCTTATCATTTATACAGCTCCCTCTTCTTTTCAAGATGAGTTTATCCTATTGGATCATATTCTTTTTCCATTATGCCTTTGTTTAGATGAGTGTTTTCAAACCCTTTTCCATCAAGTATCACTTTTTTATCTCAAAAATCGTTAGGTGGATACCTATGGGTTATCACGGTCCGTCACCTGAAACGCTGGTAAAAATGAACACATTAAAGTGTTGAAATGCGCATTAAATGGTTTTCGGTATGATTTGGAGCAGTTTAGTACTTGTAGAGGTTTGGGTAAAATGTAGATGCCAGCAGATCAGGTTGGGGGTACAGATCAAATCTGCAGCCTCTCCAAGCACCACCAACAGCATGTGTATCAGTGGTTGAGAACCCCTGGTATAGTCAATGTTTCATGACCATTGGAAATTATTTTTTATAAGCTCTTGTAATCCTTTTTAGTCCTCATGACTAATATTGAAAGTTGTACAAATGTGGAACATTATTGAATGGGTACAAGACACACACACACACACACACACACACTTGCAGCTTGGTATGCACAGTAGTGTGTCCCAAAATTGCCTGCTCACGTGTCAGATGATTTGGGGTGTTATGGGTCTAGTGAATGATGCACTGTTTTGAAGATGCAGGGAGGGTGTAACCACCTGCTAACCTTTATCATATTCATTTTGGGAGGTCATCGCACACCCCCTGCCTGCTCTTTAATGAAACACCATGTTTCCCCCAAAAATCATGTGGAAAAGCATGCACATGCCCCCCCCCCCCCCCCCATTGCTATATGGACCAAACCCAACTGTGTCTACACATACACACACACACCGTTTATACAGGAACATCAGCAAGCACTATTGCTCTCCATGCTTACTAACGCAAGGGTGACGGAGGGATGCACTACATCCTGGGGGAGGTTAGTTGGGGCTGCACTAGTACCCCCTAGTAATACAAAGCAGCATCTGACCCAACCACAAACCTATAAAACCTCCATGTCCACTGCTATTGAACCAAATAGTTGTAATGACAAAAAGGAAAAGCAAGTCTGCAGTAAAGCAGACCGGGTTGTGTCTGGATTCCTTTTGCAGGAATGGGGACAAGCTCTGCTTCTGGGATGAACCACTTAAGATATGCCCAGGGGGGCTAAAAAGTTACACAGCAAGTAACCCTCTTTTAGTCTTTAGGTCCACATGGGGGCGTGAATTATGTTCTCCACTCATTTTACAAAATGTTTTTTTCTTGTAGTTCTTTCTACTTCTGTTCCAGCCTGCACTGTTCTGTGTCTGTTGTTTTACTTACAGTAACTGTTGGTGCCTTTAACCTGTTTTGCTCAGTATTACCAGCCTCTAAATTACAGTAAGCTGAATACTTAAGGCTTCCTAGTCTAATATTTAGTGGGTGTTAATGTTAAGTTATTGGCAGTTTACCGCTCTAGTGAGCTTGATACTTTTACATCCATAGTTTAGCATTATATCAGGTAATATTTCATTTAGATACTTATTACAATTACATGTTTTATAAGTATGTATGGTTAGCACTGGTTGTCTAAAACTGTTTAAATTCCATTTCAGTATTTAAATTGCTGGTGTAAGCAAAATGATGTTGTCTAAACCGGTTTTATATGATGCCAGTTTCACCCAGTCTGCCATTGTGTTATGAAAAAAATGTGATATGTTTATATATCTTCACTAGTAGATTTGTGTAATGTTTCACAATACTTCACATATCATGAAAGGTTGTGCACAGCCCATGGTTGTGTTTACATATTAACCCCTTAACAGTTTTGGACATGTTTTTGCCTTTTTGATAAAAGGAGCTTTTAGGTTTGGTTGAGCTGCTGACCCTTAATGCCCCCTCACCCTCTATGCTAGGATCCCCACACTCTAAACTGTGTCTGGAGCTGCCCCTGCTAATGGAGACACATTTTCGGACATTTGAGAAGTTTCTTAAAATTTAAATAGGACTGTAAGGGGGTTAAATAAAAAAACTCCTGACTGATTAGACTTTCAGCTGAGGTCCGTTTCTAGTTAACCTGAGGCGCTGTTTACACCAAATCAGTTGCAGTTTGTCAGTTTTGGTATTTTCACACCTGTTCTGATTCCCTACCTGAACTACAGCTGGAACCATAACCACAAGTACAATTGCTTAGGTGTGAATACAGCCTTGGCAGAGACTCCAGAAGCCAATTTGAAATCGTGTCCATGATCCTCTAATTTACATCAATGACTCAGGCCTCTTACAGCAGCAACACAAATGATAAGCAGCCCAGGAGCAGTAAGGAAGGGTCCAGATTGACCCAAGAACTTTCCATCAAAGCAAACAGGACATCTATATTATTAAAAACTGTTTTATATGATTTACAACTAGCTATTACTACCATAAATAGATCAACTATGTACACATGGCTGCTGTATTACTGGACTAAATAGAGCGTGCGTTTCTAAGAGTGCTGAGTATCTCATATCCAAATTCTTGGAGCTTTCTGGGCTTTTGATCCTTTATTGAATAAATACTTAAGCAGTTCTCTTGACTCCTGACACCAAAGCATATGATGAGATGCTAATAAAGTAAGCTGCTCTCCAAAGGACAAATCGCCTAGTTTAATTAAGAGCAAGTACTGGTAGCTCATAAATAATCATTGGCGTGCTATTAAAGTATGGTATGAGATGTTTTAACAGTTGTGATGTTTTTTTTTATTGCTGACTTCAAACTCCAAAATGTTAATAAATTGTATGAAAATAAAATTCTAATTCTTTATTTCAATTTGAGTTTCCTCTGTTTTGACTTTACAAATAGTAGAAGTGTAAATATATAAATAAAAAGGAGCTTCGGATGAACACTCTTGATACAATTTAAAGCTAAAAATGCAATACATGCTTTGTCTATATTGGGTTAGACTTTATCTGTAAATGTCCATTTCCCTGTTGTACTATAGGGGGCCCAGCAACTATGACCGAATGTGTTGCATGGAATGAAGTACTTTTGATACCTCATCCCCCTCACATTCTTGTAAATATTTGTATATCTTTTCATGAGACAACACTGAAGATCTAACACTTTGATCTCTGGAGCAGGGCGTGCTGTATACTTGGAATAATACAATTCTGTGATTACTCACCTGTAGAATTGGTATTATACGTATACAGCACGTCCTGCTCCACCTTGCCCTTGTTTTCATTATTCTTAGTGCCTCTGTATGGTGGTTGTTATAATGGTTTACATTTTTTGATTATGGTTGTTATTCTCCCGGCCTCTTGCTAACTGCTTGTCAATACTGGGGAATTTGTGGGAGGTCCCTGGAATATAAGGGGCTGGGAGGAGCCATTTTTTTGCTGTCTCTGCAGTCCAGCGCCATCTTGTGGATGTATAACCCAAACGTAAGGAATTATCTCTGGAGCAGGACGTGCTGTATGCATATAATACCAATTCTACAGGTGAGTAATCACAGAATTGTATTTTTCCAGCACTGCCTTAACTCTAGAGCTTCACAGATTGCCACTGGAATCCACTTTCACTCCTCCATGATGGAGCTGGTGGATGTTAAGAGACCATGCGTTGTCCACCTTCCAGTTGAGGATGCCCCACAGATTTAGTTTAGGTTCTGGAGACATGCCAGTCCAGCAGCTTTACCTTCAGTTTCTTAAGCAAGGCAGTGGTCGTGTTGGAGGTGTTTAGAGTACTTGTTGGAATAGTGCTGTGCGGCCCAGTTTCCAAAAGGAGGTGATGCTCTCTTCAGTATGTCACAGTACAAGTTGGCATTTATGGTTCCCTCTGTGAACTGTAGCTACCCACAGCTGGCAGCGCTCACGCAGCCCAAACCATGACACTCCCACCACCATGTCTGGCTGTAGGCAAGTTACATAGTTAATATAGTTATAAAAACACATACATCCATCAAGTTCAACCGAGAGATGGGTTTGGGGAAAGTTATTAATTTCTGATAAAAGGGATTGTTAAGGTTTTCTTTTAAATTAGCATCTAATCCTTTCAAAGCTGTCAGCTGTTGATGCTGTTACAAGAGTCTGTGGGATGCCCTAATGATTGTTGTCTCTGGAGATTTAATCTTTTCCAGTCAGAGGGAATGCCCCCCTTTTACCTGAAAGTGTTTCCCCATATTTTTTTTTTATTGCCCATTAATATATTTATAAAACTTAATCATGTCCCCCCCTCAGACGTCTCCTCTCAGTACTAAATAGATTTAATTCCTGTAATCTTTTGTTATAACTAAGTTCCTTCATTTCTCATCTGTTTGCACCATTTCCAAAATCAGGGCATCCTTTTTATGAATTAGTGCCATTCCAGATGAGGGTGCACCAGTGCCTTGTAAAGTGGCAAAATTACTTCCCTGTTCCTTGTTTCAATGCCTCTTTTAATGCTCATCGGCAAAGTGTAAAAACAAATAACTTTGTGCTTACTTGCCATCCAGAGCATTGATCCTGGTGTGCTACTGAATAAAGCTGTTGCTAAGCTTTGACCCCTTTCCTGCAGTAAATGTGGTGAGCTTTTGGTTGTTCCCTAAGACCAGTCAGTTGTGTAAGATTTGCGTTAGAGTCTTAATTGTTTTGGTTCTGAAGGGAAACACAGAGTTTACTACAGGGTAATAGGAGATGTTGTAACAGGACTTTTTTCGAATAACTGCTGACCTAAAGAGGAGCAGCGATTCCTACTTGCAAGGTGACTGTTATTTGAGATGCCATTGGCCAAGTCCTATGAATACTCACCAGTGACACCTATCAGTGTTTCAGGTCATGGAAACTGCCAGTGGAAGGAGGATATTTATACTTTTCTGTTGTTACCAGACGAATGCACACACCCATGGAGAATGTTATGAAAGGACAGATGCAGTTACCTTCATTAGGTCTTTTCTCATTATCTTCAATGGAACAGAATGCCATTGCGTTATTGGATTGGCTTATATTACATGAAGCACAACATTTTGTTTTGCTGTTTTACCACTGGGCTGTCTTCTATTTTTTTTCTGTGCCCAGCGGAGATGGAATGTTTATTAACCAAAATGTGCTTTACAATTTCCTAAAAAAATACACAACTTGGTAAATATCCAATACTAAGGTGGGGAAGAGAGCTTGTGACCTGAGGGTGGCAGGTTCGATTCTCGGACATAATTGATTTGCTCCCTGGGTGCTGAGTTTAGGGCTGCTCAGCGCCGTGTGTACTTCACTGCCCCTTAGTGTGTTACTCACCTGTGTGTAGCCTCTCATATGGTGTTTATTCACTGGTGTGTTCACAGAAATGTGTTGTTCACAAATGCACAGATAGGAAAATGTGGAGAAAAATTCCATGTGAGCATTAGCACGCAATGGCCACTATTTCTATTATTAGTATTGCTCACAAACATCTGTTATTGCAGCCTGTATGCTTTCGGAGGGTTTCTTGAGGGTCGGCCCCATGGCAATTAGGGGGTTTGGCCCTGCCCCCACATCAGTCTCTGGAGGACGCCCACTTCTTTAAAAACCTGGGATATTCTAAGCATACAGCTCGTCCTGCTCCAGAATAGTAATAACATGTGGGTAATCCTCCGCCTCAGGCGCCGTGCACTGCAGACATGCAGAAAACAAGCTCCTCCCGGCCCTACATACACCAAAGGACCTCCCACAATTCCCCAGATTTCTCTGCAGTGCTGAACTGCGAAGACATGAAGTATCACGCTCTCGCAGGCTAGCGGGCTTTACAGCCCAAGGTCCTGCGGGACTATTTCCACCCGTCCTCTTCAGAAGAATATGCCTCCCAGCCTGGGCTGCGCGGGTCGGGTGAAGGTAGGCAGCACCTGGTGTGCTGAACGGAGCCATGCTCCACCACAATCCCCCTCCATAGGGTAGGCGGTCAGGCCGATGGTGAGCCTCTAGTGGATGCCCCTCCCGCAATCTTGCCCGTGCCCCTCACAGACTTAGTCCATGGACGCCGTCCGCTTCTCCCTCGCTTCCTCCCGTAACTCGGGAGTAAAGAAGGGGGGGGGGGGGTATGTGTGGCAGCCCTAGTGTTTAAGTATCACGTTTAGACTTTGGTTTTTTATTTTATTGGGGTCAGTGTCGCGCCTTGCTATACAGTGCGAGCCGTTTGTCTTCATTAACAACTGCCTAGTCGGCAGCATCATTCCAGCGTGTCAGCATCCTATGCATACGCCTTATATTAAACTGTTCTACGTTTTTTCTGTTGGTTGGAGCTTCACGCTCTTTGGGGGAGGCGGAGACTCGGCATGACGCGCTCCGCGTCACAGCCTGGCCTGGCCCACCCCTCGAGGTTTGCTTGGCGCCGTTTTGACTATCTTCGTGTGCGCGGTGCGGTTCTTCTCCTCCCTTGGTCATGTAAGTGCCCTCCGGGGCAGCATGGTTCTATGTCTATCAGGCTGCGCATGGCACTGACTCCTCCCCTCTTGTCCCATTATGTCTTTCAGATGCCAGGACTTCGGTGGCTTCCCCCGGCCTAACATATATTACAGCGGGTCCACTTAACAAATTCTCCCACATTACTAGCGGGTCTTGGGGCATCCAGGGTTGCCTATTGCATAAATCCCTGCGGGCATACTGCTTGATAATCACCATATGGAGGCATTTCAGAATTATGTAACCGGGGTCCCTCCGGGACATGACCGGCTGTGTGCAGTGTGTGGTCAGCCCCAGGCTGAGGCTGACAGGGCACGGGTCTGCGGACAGTGTGCAGAACAGGCAGGTTTGCCAACGGAGGCACCTCCCTTCCTTACCCCCGTCTCCCCGGAACCAAATGTCACTCATGACGAGTCCCACTCGAGCGGGGATGACCTGCAATCCGTGCCGCGCGTGTTGGCTACGGCGGAGCAGGTGCTTTCTGGATTGGCGGAGCGTATGGGCCCTGGTAAAAAGCGGTCCCTGACGCCTCCTGGCTCCCCGGTTCCTGACGATACCAATGACTCTGCTGATATGCAGGACCTTGACCCTTCTGAGGAAGGTGAGCTATTCTCAGATTCGGGCTCCTCGATCGGGATGCCCGGGGGCTGTGATGATTCTGAGCCCGGTTCTTGGGGTCTGTGTGACACAGATGAAATTCTTAAAGTGGACCAACACCCAGGATTTTGACTATCCTGGGTTTTGGTCCACTTCGGCGGGGCACCCCGATCGGGGGTGCCCCGCTGTGTGAAACCCCCCAGAAAGCCCCAAAATCTTACCTGTCCCCGCTCCCACGTGACTGGACGGTCCAATCCCCGCCAACGTCCAGGCGGGGATCAGGAACGTCCAAGCGGCTGCCGCCGCCGCCGCCTCCCTCGCGTCACTTTCGGCGCGCGCGCGCCCCCGCCGGCCATTCGCAGACGGCCGGCGCGGGCGCGAGCACGCCTACAGGGGCGCGAGGGAGGCGGCGGCGGCCGGCCGCCGCCGAAGATCAGGTAAGGTGTTTGGGGGTTTTTTGGGGGGTTTCACCCCGCGGGACATCCCGATCTCGGATGTCCCGCGGGGTGGGAGGTGATTGGCCCGGGAATCTTATAGATTTCCGGGCCGATCACCTCTCGGTGTTGGTCCACTTTAAGATCTTTGAGGTTTTGTCAATCTTCCCCCCCCCCCCCAAGCCTAAAAAGGAGAGCTTCCATACAGCGCCGCCGCGCTTGGAGTTCCTAGAACAGGAACATTTCCAGAATCTTATATCCCAAGAATGGGAATCGCCTTGTAAGCTTAAAGGGGTCCCAGGGGTCTGGGAATGGAAGTACCCTTTCCCTCCTGATGTGGTTAATTTGTGGTCAGCACCCCTGGTGGTGGACGCACCAGTTATAGGGGCCACAAACCCCCCTTTCATGACGGCTCCTTTTTACCGTACCCTTCGGGATGATGAGGACTGGCGCATTGACAGACTGGCTTCCCACGCCTTCTCGTGTGCTGGGACGGCTCTGCGCCCGGTTTGTGCCGCGGCCATCACTGCAGTGGCCGCCAGGACTCTTGTCAGAAAAATACTAGATCACCGCCCTGAGGACCTCCCTTGGGGGGTGTTTAATGCGCTATCAGACTGTGATGCGTTTGTGAAGTTTATTCTATCAGCACTGGACGACACCATTAAGATGTGTGCTAGAACCTCTGCCCTTGTGGTAGCTATTCGCTGCCTGGTCTGGCTGCGACAGTGGGGTGCTGACGAAGCTACAAAAAAGGCTCTCACTTGCCTTCCCTTCAGAGGCCTCCACGGGGCAGGGTCACCCCTCCACCTCCCTACGTTAGTGTCAAACGCGAACCTGAGGTGTGCTTCCAACTGTTTGGTGTGGATTTCCACCATGGGGTGGGCAGGCAGCGCCCTGGGCCCTCTGGCAGGACTAAGTCCAAATCTGCCAAGACCTCCCAAGCATGAGGGGGTGCCCTCGCCCTTCTGGGCGAGGGTACTGCTGCAGCAGCTGTCTCCCATCTAGGAATATACCTTCTCCTTCTGGTGGTTCCAGGACGTAATTCCCCTGGACACAGGATGGCTTTTGCTGGGCGGTCCCTCTCAGTGATTGTCAGGGTGCTTCTAGCCCCTGCTTTTCCCTCAGGAATTGGTGCAGGCCGTACTGGGCCTACAGAGTTTTCGCTTACTTACAGGTTGCCCTTAGCCCCATACTGTTATGTCCTCTATATTAACCCCCCTCCTTCCCTCAACAGCATGAGGCAGTCTGGGCCACGCTGGCTATGGTAGGCCTGGCAATTCTACTCTCACAGGTAGTCCCTATAGGACACCTCTGTCTTGGGACACAGACGCCCTGTGCAAGGGGGGCTTCCGGCCTCCCGTGAAGTACCAGATCTTCTTAGTTCCCCTTGTATCTGCTGGACACCAAGACCATTACTAGATGGTGTTGCAGGACCATCCCTGCGGATTGAGGCATTATTTGGGGCCCCTCTTTCGTTCCCAGGTTACCCGCCATGGCACTAATGGGGGTGATGTCTCGGACATGCCTGGGGGGGGCGTCTGCGTTAGGACCTACCGGGTCGTCTTTCCTTACTCCCCAGTCTCTACGTCAGGCCGAGTGGATTGGTCGGCCAACGGAGTCCCCTGGGAGTTTCTGGATGGTTGCTCAGTCACCTCAATCCCTCATTGTCTCTTATCCACTATCCCCATTCCTGGGATTCGGTTCAGGTTTGAGCCTTCTTCTCTGGCAACAAGGGGACTCCCGGTTACGGGGGCTCTGTCCCCCCTTTACTGGCATCTTACTTTCACCAGGCAAAATGGCAGCTGGTGGGCCCGTCGGTGGCATATCAGATGATGTCCCTTTATATACCGAGCTCTTCGCCACAGTAGGTTTTTGAGCTTACATGGGGTTCCAGCACCCTGGGGCTTGGTCTGTACTCATTCCCCCTTGGAGAGGTGGTTCCTCTTGAGCTGATCATATTCAAGGGCCCCATCAGGGGGCACCCCCTTCCTTACTTGCATTTCCAGTGAATGGTCACCTTGGGTACCAAGTCTCGCAGGTTGGCGAGGGAGGGGAATTTCTTCCACGATCCCCCGTGGTTCCTAGGTAGGGTCCCCTAGAGGGTCCATCTTACCTGCTGGTTCTGTTGAAACAGTGTGCCTTCCATTGACTCTATATGCTGGACTTCTCCTCTTTAGGATCTGTCTGTCTATCGGGGACTCCCGGTCTGTTGGATGACAATGGCCTGTTTTATTATTGGTCTAGAGATTGAGGCAGGATACTCCCTCTGGAGGGTCCCTGATCCTGCCTTGGGCGGGGGTCTACGTCCCCTGCTTCTCAGCGGTATTCGCTCCAAGAGATGCTCTTTAGCGGCAGGTTAGGCTGTCCTGGTGTCGCCCTGGGAGCCTACTAGCATGGCTCTGTTGGGTCTCCCTTATAGCACAGGGGCTCTGCCCTTGCTTTTACTGTCCCAGAATATTCTGACTCTGGTCATGGGGGCTGAGTAATCTCAGGCATAGACCTGCTATTTTATATGCCTTCTCTTCATCACCCTACTTGTGGGGTTCTGCGCACGGTTGGCCTGATAGAGTCCCGTGAGATGGATGGCTTGGGTGGCCTTGTCAGCTGTGGTTCGCAGATGCTTCTGCAGAAGTCTACTGACCTGTTCGCTCTCTCAGGAATGCGGTTCTGCCCTTGTCAGGCCCCGTCCTTGTATAGGGTGTCTTGTCTGGGGATTGACAGCTGATTCATTCACCCCTGGAGATGGGCCTTATCTTCTGGGTGACACTCTATAAAGGGGGGGCTGGGAGCAAGCTCCCCAGCTTCCCCTTCCTCTCTCTATTGGGGTTTTGTGGTAACCCATATTGATTGGCATGAGCCTTGATCTCTTCCCTGTTAGACGTTCTCGGTTCCCAGGGCTTTTAGAGTCATTACAGCGTAAGTTTGGGGTTGGCTCCCCATCTGGGGGCTCTGAAGGTGCAGGTTCTGTCCTGGCCCTTCCTGCAGGAGTCTGGTTCTGTCGCCCTTGTGGGGAATTCTGTTGGGGATTGCTTAGCTGCATCTTCCAAGTAGTTCCATGGTCCCTCTGGGGATCAATTTTTCATTGTTTACCCTGCGGATTTTTCCTGGGGACTCTTGCTGGAGGCTGTCTGAGCTGCCTTGTAGTCCAGGTCACTTCTCTGGGGGCTCCTGACTCCGCCAGACGTGTGCCTGAGACGGTGGATCTGGTTACTTAACCTTGGCTCGATGTGTGTGTGTATATATATATATATATATATATATATATATATATATATATATATATTTACACAGATATATATGGCTACAGGCACCCCATGCCTTGGGGGTGTTCCTTCTTGCGCCGGGCCTCCGGTCCAAATGGTCTGTAGGATCATTGTTTTAGTCCCTTAGTCTAACTATGGACTTTATTCTTAATAATACTAATATGAGGGACTACATTCCCTCTACAGGTATTGCAATTTTTTCCCATGAGGGTTTCCATGGCCCTTAGGGGGACTGATGCTCTTGGAGTCTGCGGGTGCATCTTTATGTATGCGCCTGATATCTCCTTCTAGCGCCATTGCGCCCTTTTGGATTGATTCTTCTTGGATATCTCCTGATCCTGAGTAAAGCCCTTGGCTTCGTTATAGTTAGAGGTCAGTTTTCCCCACCTTGGTCGGGTGACCTGTTCTACTTCCCTTAAGGGGTGTTACAAGTTTTGCCACGAGGCTTACTTGCCTGTGGGCTGGTTGGGTCATTACACTGACCTATATTCCTCTTTAGGGGACAGAATCTCCCCTTTTTCAGTCTATTCCGTTGTATTGGTGCGTGGGTACCACTGCCCTTCAGCACCAGAGTTTTTTCTGTTGATTAAGTTACCAGACTTATGGCTTGTCTCTGTTCATACTTTTTATCAAAGATACAAGTTTTTCCCAGGGTCCATTCCTTGAGGGGATGGCCCTGGGAAAACACCTTGACCCTCCACAAAATAGAATGTAAACAATGTTACTCTCGATTTCATTTTTCAAATAAACTGTATTTTCTCTTACCTCCCTCTATTGGAAGGGAAAGTGGCTGGTACCATCCAATGGCCCCTGCAATAGGTAATAGAGAAAGCAAGCTGGGGTTAACAGGACCACCCTCCAACTTAATATAGCCAAGTGGAGCTCCAAAGAGGACCTCGCCAAAATCTTATGGAAAAATAATTAAGTATAGTAAATTTAGAAGCATTTTATTCAAAAAAGAGAATAATCACATGATATATCAAACATATAAAATAGGTGACTTTTGTGAGTTAAAAGATTTTTTATCACAGCATTTAGTTGATCTTAGGATCGCAAAGTCTCCAATCCTATAAAGTTGGTGGTAAAATCCCGCAGTACAGACTAGTTTCGCTTTGTGCTTCATCAGTGTCTGCTGGGACTGCTGATTATTTCACCATCTATCAAAATAGACAATCATGTTTTCAGTGAACATACAAACTAGTTAAGTAACGCTCCTAAATGTACCATCGATGAAGACGTTTTATTTTTCACTGTAGGAAAATAATCCTACATACCTGAGTATGGGAGACAGTTGCTGTGCATAGGGCGCTGTTTGAGGTACCATAAAAGGTAAAAAGAGCTCGGCAAAGCACCAAGAAATGAAGGTGCTAGACACAGCCAACTGTGTGAGAAAATACAGAAAATAAAAAAAAAATTAGAAAAAGAAAAAAAGCCAGGAAGATAATTTTCCTATAGAATAACCCAGGTAGGTAATACAGTCAAATAATGTTTAGAATTACGGCCAGCAGTCAGGAACAATGCTGGCAGCCCTCTGTGTCAATGTGGGGGCCTAAACCAGCATATCACAAGGGGGTAAGAGAAAATCTCTATATGGCAGTAGTATAGACGGGGATAAATAGCAAAGACCGCAAAGTGCCCTAGGAAACTGTAGGGTCCGTAAAATAAGAGCTATACTCCCATAATTGTAAAGTATAAAGGTCGCACTGGGGATGAAAGATAATGGGCCTGATAAAACATGGTCATTAACAGTGACTGCGGATGATAATCACAAAGTACCCGGTCCTATACAAAAATCCCTATCTTACCTTGTGATAGCCGGAACGGGTGCCACATATGGCGCTGTGTCAGGGGCGTCCGCGGACAGGCAAAGATGGAGGGGCCCCGCAGGAAAGCTGACCAGGACACAGCGTGTTAGAACGCTACGGCGGGCTCAGTCTCCGTCCCTGCTGTGTGTAGCTAGATGGGAGAGCGATGTTATAAAGCGCGCCGGCGTCAGTGTCACTTCCGGGCGTGCGCACGCACACTGCGATCCAGTCTGAGTCACTGGAACGCAGGTGCGTTTCACAACCCGGAAGTGACATGGCACCCGGCTCGTAAGGGTCTAGCGTTACACTCCATTTGAAAGGAGTTATAAATCAGTTGTTGGAACGGGTCCTACTAAATATGACATACGAAGGGACTATACTCACCCAGGAATGAAGGCAATAGGAACCCCTAGTGACTTTTTGCAGACAAAGAGGATGATAATAGTAAAAAATGTATATTCTATATCGATAGCCATTTTTTATATTGAATAAAGGAGAATAAAACAAAAATCACTGGCCTATAAAATCTTAAGGGTAAAAAGTGTAACGCCCAAATAAGTATGAAAGACTAGGCCCGCAAAAGACTACCACTCCAGACCTCAAACTAGCTAGGCCCCCCAAGGGAACGAACAGAGACACTAAGAGAGGCACAGCACCTGACTTCGCTGATCCTGACCCAAAGTGGCCAAAAGTCCATATTCAATCAATGTATATATTACCTATGACTGGTATATGTATGGGAGGACAGTTACAATGATTATGTCACCGACCATATTCAGCCAGAAGGTTAATTTCCAATAAAGAGAGGAAAAAAATGAAAAAAGAAATATTCGGCTACCCCCTGCAGAGCAAATGTCTCCTAGTAACAGAAGCACCATACATATTAATAAACATACATCATTAATCACTCAGACTTGATTGAGCACCTAAAGAGAGGAGAGAAAACATCAGTGGGCATTCTAAATGCCCCTATATTTGTGCGTTTCTCAAAAGGGAAAAGAAAAACATCGCCTATAGTTAACTGTGTTACAAAAACGGGAGAAAACGGATGGACTCGTTAAGGCCTGGTGGAGAGTCAGCTTTAAAATGGTTTATCCATTTTGTTTCCCTCTGAAGGGTAATTCTTTCAATATCGCCCCCCCTAGGATTCGGATGGATGCGGTCTAGACCCACTACTCTCATGCCATTTGGTTCCCGTTGATGATGTTTCAAAAAATGTCTACCAATCGGGGTCTTGGTGTTCCCCGTGCGGATATCATACGTGTGCTCGTAAATCCGTTTTCTCAATTGTCTGTTAGTCTTACCGATGTAGTATTTTTGACACGGGCATATTAACATGTAAATAACATAAGATCTACAGTTAACAAAATGTTTCAACTGTATCTGGGGAAAAGTCCCCACAGTTAGTGTCTTAGTTCTATATATGTACCTACACAAGTTACAATTTTGGCACTGATAGGTGCCAGGAGTGGTACAGCACTTTTTCACCGGGTCATTCGAATAGTGGCTATGGACTAGCCTGTCGCGCAAATTTCTGGACCTCCTAAAAATAAATTTGGGTTTCTTAGGGAGCAGAGGTGCTAGTGTGTTATCATTGGTCAAAACATGCCAATGACGATTGAAAATATTCTTAATCTGGGCATGATGTTCAGTAAATGTGAGAATTAAAGCTAAACTCTGTTCCTACATAGTAACATAGTAACATAGTATGTAAGGCTGAATAAAGACTTTAGTCCATCCAGTTCAGCCTGTTTAACTCCTTCCAGTGGTCTAGTAGCCATAGCCGGAAATGTTATTACATGCCAGGAAGGCATCAAGGCCACTTTTGAACATTTTTAATGTATCCCTCATTACTACCTCCTCTGGCAGTGAGTTCCATAGTCTCACTGCTCTTACAGAGAAGAATCCCCTCCTATGTCGGTGGAGAAAGCACCTTTCCTCTAACCTTAGTGGATGCCCCCGGGTTATGGTTACACTCCGGGGTATAAATAGATTGTGGGACAGATCCTTGTATTGACCCCGAATATATTTATACATAGTTATTAGATCACCCCTCAATCGTCTTTTTTCTAGACTAAATAAGCCTAACTTGGACAATCTTTCCGGGTACTCTAGCCCCCGCACTCCTTTTATTAACTTTGTTGCCCTTCTTTGAACGCGCTCCAGTTCTGATATGTCCTTTTTAAGCACAGGTGCCCAGAACTGTACACAGTATTCCATATGGGGTCTGACCAGTGACTTGTACAGGGGTAAAATGATGTTCTGGTCATGAGCACCTATGCCCCTCCTGATGCACCCCATGATCCTGTTTGCCTTGGCAGCAGCTGCCTGGCATTGATTACTACAGTTGAGCTTATTGTCAACTAAAACCCCTAGGTCCTTTTCCATTGTTGTTTTACCAAGTGTTTCTTTATTTAGTGTGTAATCATGACACAGATTTCTCCTTCCCATGTGCATAACCTTACATTTATCTGTGTTAAACTTCATTTGCCATTTAACTGCCCATGCTTCCAATTTATCTAAATCTGTTTGTAGTTGCCTGTTGTCCTCCTTTGTTTTAATTACTTTACTCAGCTTAGTATCATCTGCAAAGATTGAGACTTTACTGTTTAATCCATACCCAATGTCATTTATATATATATATTGAAGAGAATTGGTCCCAGAACTGACCCTTGTGGTACTCCACTAGTAACAGTGACCCAATCTGAGTGTGTACCATTGATAACCACCCTCTGCTTCCGATCATTAAGCCAATTTCCCACCCATCTGCACACGTTTTCCCCCAGTCCAAGCATTCTCATCTTTTGTACCAGCCTTTTATGTGGCACAGTATCAAATGCTTTAGAAAAGTCAAGATATATGATATCCAATGACTCCCCCTGATCCAATCTTGAACTTACCTCCTCATAAAAGCTGATCAGGTTTGTCTGGCAGGAGCGATTCCTCATAAATCCATGCTGATATGGAGTAATAAGGTCATTTTCCCCAAGGTGCTCCAGGATAGTATCCCTTAAGAAACCTTCAAACAGCTTGCCCACCACAGATGTTAAGCTTACCGGTCTGTAGTTCCCAGGTTCCCCCCTAGATCCCTTTTTGAATATTGGCACCACATTTGCCAAGCGCCAATCCATCGGAACAAACCCTGTAGTTATGGAATCCACAAATATTAGAAATAACGGCTTGTCTATTACTGTACATAACTCCCTTAAAACACGAGGATGTATGTCATCTGGTACCGGTGATTTATCGATTTTTATCTGCTTGAGACGGTGCTGGACTTCTTCCTTGGTTAGACCAGTGACATTTAATGGAGGGTTTCGGTTATTCCCCTGCATTTCACTCGGCATGTCAAATTCTTTTGTGAATATAGAAGCAAAGAAGTTGTTAAGCAAACTAGCTTTCTCCTCATTTCCCTCTATAGGGGTCCCCTCCTTGCTTTTCATGGGGCCCACACCCTCAGGTTTGTACCTTTTACGGTTTATGTAGCTAAAGAATAATTTGGGGTTAGTTTTACTCTCTTTCGCGACCAGTCTTTCTGTCTCCAGCTTAGCTGCCCTTATCTGTTGTTTACATTGTTTATTTTCTTCTTTATAGTTTGTTAACGCTTCCGCTGTCCCTTCCTGCTTTAAACATTTAAATGCCTTTTTTTTGTTGTTTATTGCCCCCTTAACCTTTTTATTTAGCCACATCGGTTTACATGTGTGTCTAATAGTTTTATTCCTGTAAGGTATATATCTGTCACACTGAAAATTAAGTATTCCTTTGAAAGTATCCCATTTAGCGTCCATGCTTTTGTTTTTAAGGACATTTTCCCAGTCAATGCAGTGTAGGGCATCTCTAAGTTGGTCAAACTTTGCCTTTTTGAAGTCCCGCGTTTTTGTGACTCCTTGATAAGGCACCCTAGTGACTGCTAATTGGAAATTAATGATATTATGATATCATTTTTGATTTTTGGCTTGTATAGGAGGTCCTGGCAGGATCTGTCCCTTGCCTTCTTGTATGCCTTCCTGAGTGTATGTGCCTTATATCCCCTTGCTTTTAGCTGTAATCGTATATTTTCTGCTTCCCTATTAAAATCATCATCATGGTAGCAGTTCCGGCGAGCCCGGATGTATTCCCCGTAGGGGATACTTTTCAGGAGATGTTTGGGGTGGGCACTTGATGCCCTGAGGATGGTGTTAGCTGCCGTGTCTTTACGGTAAAAATCAGTCGAGATTTGGCCCTGTGTGTCAATCATAATGGTGAGGTCCAGGAAGGTGACTTTGGTGAAACTAAAGTCATGAGTGAATCGCAAGTTCATTGTATTGTTTAAATCGGCCACAAAGAAAGATAGGTCATCCAGAGCCCCCGTCCAGACGATAAAAATATTGTCTATGTACCTGTGCCAGGTGGCCACATGGCACAGGTACTTGGACGTTTCATCCTCACTCCACAACCTCCTCTCCCACCCACCCAGATACAGGTTTGCGTAAGAAGGCGCACATGTGGTGCCCATAGCAGTACCCTGTATCTGGTGGTAGAGCTGTTGGTCAAAGAGGAAGAGGTTGTGGGTGAGGATGAAATGTAATAGCTCGAGTAAAAAATTGTTGTGGTCATGTTGGTTGATATCCAATTCATCAAGGAAACCACGGACCATTTGTAGGCCCTGGTTATGGGGGATGCTAGAGTACAGGGCCTCCACGTCCAGGGTCACCAGGAGGGAGCCAGGGGCCACACACATCCCATCAAGGATGCGAAGGAGGTGCCCCGTATCTTTGAGGTACGATGGCAATTGGTGGACCAACGGTTGCAGGTAGTGGTCGACGTAGCGGCTGGCCCCGTCCGTCAGGGATCCCATGCCCGACACTATGGGTCTCCCTGGCGGTGCAGTGGTGGATTTATGCACCTTCGGTAACGCATAGAAAGTGGGTATAGTCGGGCATGGGACCTCAAGGAAGGAGCCAACCGCCCCGTCAACCACACCCCTCTCCCTCGCCTTCCCGACTAGGCTGTGGTAGGTCCTGGAGTCCTCCTGTACCCTGGACATGGAGGCCCTAGCATACCACTGATCATTCTTAAGGATGTCGAGGCACATGTTTACATAAGAGGTCTTTTCCATGATGACAATATTTCCCCCCCTTATCTGCAGGTTTGATTACCAGCGACTGATTAGTGGTTAATTCCTCCAGGGCTGATTGCAAATGTGGGGGAAAATTATTCCCCCTGACTTGTTTTAACTTACCTAAGTCGGTGGAAACCAAGTCAACAAAGGTAGCCACATGGGCATTAGTAGAAAGAGGTGGATAGTACGTCGATCGTTTCTTAAATTTCATTTGTTTAGAGGTGATCATTGGAGTAGTGCCAGTGGCTTCAGAGGCCAAATCCAGGAGGATTTCGGCCATTTCCTCATCGGATATAGGCCTCTGCGCCAGTGGTACTTCTTCCGGGTCAGGTGGTTTATAAAATTGATGACGGCACAAGATTTTACGTGCAAATAAATGCAGATCTTTTGTTATTTCGAACAAATCTGTTCGGCTATTCGGGCAAAAATTTAAGCCTAGGTGTAAAAGTTCCTCTTGTGCAGTTGTCAAAGTAAAACCTGACAAGTTGACTATATCCAAATCCAACCTTGGTTTTGGCACAGTTGCAATCTGCTGGGTGTTCTGTAAGGGGCCAAGTGTTTTTTCTAAGGTGGAAATTTTTTTGTGATGGATACGCCTTCTTCTAAGGTTCCTTTTGCGATTATGGGCAATTCTAAAAAATCCTTTGATTGTTGTGTTTTCTCGCCAGTAATGTCTTTATTAGAAAAGACGACCTCCTTTTGTCTTGATTTGGATCTAGTTTGTCGGTCTTCCGTGCTGATGTAAGTTTCACGTGTCTGGGGGCCTCGGGGTTTATTACCCATAGGTGGTTTTGATCTAGTTTGTCTATTGAATGTAGCATCCCGTTGTTGACTTCTCGCCCTCTCACGGGATGATGAAGATTCCGTTGAGGAATACATCCGTGGTCCCTGATCTCTTCTTGTGGGTCTAGGATTATTTATGGGCCAAATGTAAGCTAATTTATTTTTATAGGCAAGTCAATTCAGGAAGTCACAAGCGACCTCCAGAAACTTAAAAGAGACGAGTACTTTACCGAAAGAGACAAAAACATAAAAGAATCTATTGAGAGAATCAATAAGGATCTCATACAGAATAAAGAACATAAGCTACAAAGGGACAAACTTGCCTATAAAAATAAATTAGCTTACATTTGGCCCATAAATAATCCTAGACCCACAAGAAGAGATCAGGGACCACGGATGTATTCCTCAACGGAATCTTCATCATCCCGTGAGAGGGCGAGAAGTCAACAACGGGATGCTACATTCAATAGACAAACTAGATCAAAACCACCTATGGGTAATAAACCCCGAGGCCCCCAGACACGTGAAACTTACATCGGCACGGAAGACCGACAAACTAGATCCAAATCAAGACAAAAGGAGGTCGTCTTTTCTAATAAAGACATTACTGGCGAGAAAACACAACAATCAAAGGATTTTTTAGAATTGCCCATAATTGCAAAAGGAACCTTAAAAGAAGGCGTATCCATCACAAAAAAATTTCCACCTTAGAAAAAACACTTGGCCCCTTACAGAACACCCAGCAGATTGCAACTGTGCCAAAACCAAGGTTGGATTTGGATATAGTCAACTTGTCAGGTTTTACTTTGACAACTGCACAAGAGGAACTTTTACACCTAGGCTTAAATTTTTGCCCGAATAGCCGAACAGATTTGTTCGAAATAACAAAAGATCTGCATTTATTTGCACGTAAAATCTTGTGCCGTCATCAATTTTATAAACCACCTGACCCGGAAGAAGTACCACTGGCGCAGAGGCCTATATCCGATGAGGAAATGGCCGAAATCCTCCTGGATTTGGCCTCTGAAGCCACTGGCACTACTACAATGATCACCTCTAAACAAACGAAATTTAAGAAACGATCGACGTACTATCCACCTCTTTCTACTAATGCCCATGTGGCTACCTTTGTTGACTTGGTTTCCACCGACTTAGGTAAGTTAAAACAAGGCAGGGGGAATAATTTTCCCCCACATTTGCAATCAGCCCTGGAGGAATTAACCACTAATCAGTCGCTGGTAATCAAACCTGCAGATAAGGGGGGAAATATTGTCATCATGGAAAAGACCTCTTATGTAAACATGTGCCTCGACATCCGTAAGAATGATCAGTGGTATGCTAGTGCCTCCATGTCCAGGGTACAGGAGGACTCCAGGACCTACCACAGCCTAGTCGGGAAGGCGAGGGAGAGGGGTGTGGTTGACGGGGCGGTTGGCTCCTTCCTTGAGGTCCCATGCCCGACTATACCCACTTTCTATGCATTACCGAAGGTGCATAAATCCACCACTGCACCGCCAGGGAGACCCATAGTGTCGGGCATGGGATCCCTGACGGACGGGGCCAGCCGCTACGTCGACCACTACCTGCAACCGTTGGTCCACCAATTGCCATCGTACCTCAAAGATACGGGGCACCTCCTTCGCATCCTTGATGGGATGTGTGTGGCCCCTGGCTCCCTCCTGGTGACCCTGGACGTGGAGGCCCTGTACTCTAGCATCCCCCATAACCAGGGCCTACAAATGGTCCGTGGTTTCCTTGATGAATTGGATATCAACCAACATGACCACAACAATTTTTTACTCATGCTATTACATTTCATCCTCACCCACAACCTCTTCCTCTTTGACCAACAGCTCTACCACCAGATACAGGGTACTGCTATGGGCACCACATGTGCGCCTTCTTACGCAAACCTGTATCTGGGTGGGTGGGAGAAGAGGTTGTGGAGTGAGGATGAAACGTCCAAGTACCTGTGCCATGTGGCCACCTGGCACAGGTACATAGACAATATTTTTATCGTCTGGACGGGGGCTCTGGATGACCTATCTTTCTTTGTGGCCGATTTAAACAACAATACAATGAACTTGCGATTCACTCATGACTTTAGTTTCACCAAAGTCACCTTCCTGGACCTCACCATTATGATTGACACACAGGGCCAAATCTCGACTGATTTTTACCGTAAAGACACGGCAGCTAACACCATCCTCAGGGCATCAAGTGCCCACCCCAAACATCTCCTGCAAAGTATCCCCTACGGGGAATACATCCGGGATCGCCGGAACTGCTACCATGATGATGATTTTAATAGGGAAGCAGAAAATATACGATTACGGCTAAAAGCAAGGCGATATAAGGCACATACACTCAGGAAGGCATACAAGAAGGCAAGGGACAGATCCCGCCAGGACCTCCTATACAAGCCAAAAATCAAAAATGAGGAACAGAGTTTAGCTTTAATTCTCACATTTACTGAACATCATGCCCAGATTAAGAATATTTTCAATCGTCATTGGCATGTTTTGACCAATGATAACACACTAGCACCTCTGCTCCCTAAGAAACCCAAATTTATTTTTAGGAGGTCCAGAAATTTGCGCGACAGGCTAGTCAATAGCCACTATTCGAATGACCCGGTGAAAAAGTGCTGTACCACTCCTGGCACCTATCAGTGCCAAAATTGTAACTTGTGCAGGTACATATATAGAACTAAGACACTAACTGTGGGGACTTTTCCCCAGATACAGTTGAAACATTTTGTTAACTGTAGATCTTATCATGTTATTTACATGTTAATATGCCCGTGTCAAAAATACTACATCGGTAAGACTAACAGACAATTGAGAAAACGGATTTACAAGCACACGTATGATATCCGCACGGGGAACACCAAGACCCCGATTGGTAGACATTTTTTGAAACATCATCAACGGGAACCAAATGGCATGAGAGTAGTGGGTCTAGACCGCATCCATCCGAATCCTAGGGGGGGCGATATTGAAAGAATTACCCTTCAGAGGGAAACAAAATGGATAAACCATTTTAGAGCTGACTCTCCACCAGGCCTTAACGAGTCCATCAATTTTCTCCCGTTTTTGTAACACAGTTAACTATAGGCGATGTTTTTCTTTTCCCTTTTGAGAAACACACAAATATAGGGGCATTTAGAATGCCCACTAATGTTTTCTCTCCTCTCTTTAGGTGCTCAATCAAGTCTGAGTGATTAATGATGTATGTTTATTAATATGTGTGGTGCTTCTGTTACTAGGAGACATTTGCTCTGCAGGGGGTAGCCGAATATTTCTTTTTTCATTTTTTTCCTCTCTTTATTGGAAATAAACCTTCTGGCTGAATATGGTCGGTGACATAATCATTGTAACTGTCCTCCCATACATATACCAGTCATAGGTAATATATACATTGATTGAATATGGACTTTTGGCCACTTTGGGTCAGGATCAGCGAAGTCAGGTGCTGTGCCTCTCTTAGTGTCTCTGTTCGTTCCCTTGGGGGGCCTAGCTAGTTTGAGGTCTGGAGTGGTCTTTTGCGGGCCTAGTCTTTCATACTTATATTATTTGGGCGTAACACTTTTTACCTTTAAGATTTTATAGGCCAGTGATTTTTGTTTTATTCTCCTTTATTCAATATAAAAAATGGCTATCGATATAGAATATACATTTTTTACTATTATCATCCTCTTTGTCTGCAAAAAGTCACTAGGGGTTCCTATTGCCTTCATTCCTGGGTGAGTATAGTCCCTTCGTATGTCATATTTAGTAGGACCCGTTCCAACACCTGATTTATAACTCCTTTCAAATGGAGTGTAACGCTAGACCCTTACGAGCCGGGTGCCATGTCACTTCCGGGTTGTGAAACGCACCTGCGTTCCAGTGACTCAGACTGGATCGCAGTGCACGCGCGCACGCCCGGAAGTGACACTGACGCCGGTGCGCTTTATAACATCGCTCTCCCATCTAGCTACACACAGCGGGGACGGAGACTGAGCCCGCCGTAGCGTTCTAACACGCTGTGTCCTGGTCAGCTTTCCTGCGGGGCCCCTCCATCTTTGCCTGTCCGCGGACGCCCCTGACACAGTGCCATATGTGGCACCCGTTCCGGCTATCACAAGGTAAGATAGGGATTTTTGTATAGGACCGGGTACTTTGTGATTATCATCCGCAGTCACTGTTAATGACCATGTTTTATCAGGCCCATTATCTTTCATCCCCAGTGCGACCTTTATACTTTACAATTATGGGGAGTATAGCTCTTATTTTACGGACCCTACAGTTTCCTAGGGCACTTTGCGGTCTTTGCTATTTATCCCCGTCTATACTACTGCCATATAGAGATTTTCTCTTACCCCCTTGTGATATGCTGGTTTAGGCCCCCACATTGACACAGAGGGCTGCCAGCATTGTTCCTGACTGCTGGCCGTAATTCTAAACATTATTTGACTGTATTACCTACCTGGGTTATTCTATAGGAAAATTATCTTCCTGGCTTTTTTTCTTTTTCTAAATTATTTTTTATTTCCTGTATTTTCTCACACAGTTGGCTGCGTCTAGCACCTTCATTTCTTGGTGCTTTGCCGAGCTCTTTTTACCTTTTATGGTACCTCAAACAGCGCCCTATGCACAGCAACTGTCTCCCATACTCAGGTATGTAGGATTATTTTCCTACAGTGAAAAATAAAACGTCTTCATCGATGGTACATTAAGGAGCGTTACTTAACTAGTTTGTATGTTCACTGAAAACATGATTGTCTATTTTGATAGATGGTGAAATAATCAGCAGTCCCAGCAGACACTGATGAAGCACAAAGCGAAACTAGTCTGTACTGCGGGATTTTACCACCAACTTTATAGGATTGGAGACTTTGTGATCCTAAGATCAACTAAATGCTGTGATAAAAAATCTTTTAACTCACAAAAGTCACCTATTTTATATGTTTGATATATCATGTGATTATTCTCTTTTTTGAATAAAATGCTTCTAAATTTACTATACTTAATTATTTTTCCATAAGATTTTGGCGAGGTCCTCCTTGGAGCTCCACTTGGCTCTATTAAGTTGGGGGGTGGTCCTGTTAACCCCAGCTTGCTTTCTCTATTGTCTCTGTTCATACCTTCAAGGTCTTGTTATGAGATTGACGTTAGAGCCTCTGCTCGTGTCATGCCTGTTGCAAGTTTTGCGGGTGACAGCGCCTTTACTGTCCGCTATGCCTTGTTTTTTCCTGGGGATCCCACCCTGCTTATGGACACTGCTATTGGATGTCCCACATGTTATTACTATTCTGGAGCAGGACGTGCTGTATGCTTAGAATAATACAACTCTGTGAAGTACTCACCTGTAGAGTTGATATTATATGCATACAGCACGTCCTGCTCCACCCCACCCTGTTACACTTGTTCTGGATCCCCTGTATGGTGATTGTTATCCATTGATATTATTACCAGTTTTCTGGGTGGTTGTTCCTCCCGGCTTCTCTTCTCACTGCTTTTCAATGCTGGGGATTTGTGGGAGGTCCTTCGGTGTATGTAGGGCCGGGAGGAGCTTGTTTTTTGCATGTCTGCAGTGCACGGCGCCTGAGGCGGAGGATTACCCACATGTTATTACTATTCTGGAGCAGGACGTGCTGTATGCATATAATATCAACTCTACAGGTGAGTACTTCACAGAGTTGTATTTTTCACTCTCCAGGGTTTAGTTCATCTTCCAAGTAACATCCCCTATTTGGGATGGCCTGCTGTGTGTCCCTGAAGAGAAAGCAGTTTAATCTAATTTCAATGGCAGTTCCACATTGATTATGTGGGCTCTCATCCAATCGGCTTTCTATGCTGTGCATATTGATGAACGGCATAGAAAGCTGAATGGATGGGGAGTCGTGGGCATCCCTGGAGCTGCTTCCCTCTGGCTGTGTGCCTGTGCTAGCCAGTCAGATAAAGGTTAAGAGGTGCAAACACATCAGAGATACCATCATGGGATCAACAGAAAGGTGAGTTCCACGGCTATTCTTGGGGTTTCACACATTGATTCATCCCAAATTAGAATGCCTGATACTTAAGACTCTAGGCCAGTGTTTGTTCCTCTTAAACTCCAAAGGGACATACCAGTCTGGCAACGGTTAGCCCTGTGCAGGAATCTGGTTGCCTTAACCCCCAACTAATTTTTCTTAATGCTTTATCTGCATGTAGACAAGGAATTATGTCACTTTGACACATAAACCCCTAAACTTATCTGTGCTTACAGATGTGTCCTTTTCAAAAACATGTGCCAACTTCAGTGACCGTTACCACCCTGAAGGAATCCCATCGACTTCATACCTTGTGTGAAAAACAATAAGGGGTCAAGGAAACTGGATTCTTTGAGTTTCATGCTTAAAAAAATTGGGGGTCAATGAGACAGGACTCCTTCATGGTGGTAACTAATGGAAGAAGCATGTAATGTTGGCACATGCCTTTAGAAAGGGCACACCTTTGTAAACATACAAAATGATGCAATCAGGGTTGGCTGGTTAATGTGTCCGGATTCCTTGTGTCTGTATTCAATACATTAATGGTTGAAGCACACCTATTTGTAATTGTGCAGAACAAGGGAAATAGTGATAGGCTGATGGTGTTCTTTCCTCTCTCCTGTGTACCAAACACAGGGGAACAATACAATAAAAAACAGATTGAGAGAGACGAACAACCACAAGTTGAATTGCAAAAAGTGAAGGGATTTTAATTGAGGAAAAAAGGGATCACAGGTGCTATACAAGCATGCAGAACAGTATCTTGACACAGTATACAAGCATATTGCAATAAGGGGTTACAGCCCCTAAGAGTGACCGCTATGTGGCGCTCCTGTATACATTTACAGAAAATGCATAATATAGTAAGTATGGATACAGCATAGAAGACTAATGTAAACCAAAATAGTGGTGGAAGGAGTGCTATAAACTCCCCAACGTCCAGACACTATATAGAGAAGCAATTCAAGAAAACAACAGTTCAACAAGCACAAAAAGATAAGTCTTACAGGCAGGCGCGGGTGGAAGTAATACCCTCGACGTTTCGGCCGCTCTGGCCTTTCTCAAGAGGGAGCTCTATGCTCTGTCTTCTATGCTGTATCCATACTTACTATATTATGCATTTTCTGTAAATGTATACAGGAGCGCCACATAGCGGTCACTCTTAGGGGCTGTAACCCCTTATTGCAATATGCTTGTATACTGTGTCAAGATACTGTTCTGCATGCTTGTATAGCACCTGTGATCCCTTTTTTCCTCAATTAAAATCCCTTCACTTTTTGCAATTCAACTTGTGGTTGTTCGTCTCTCTCAAACTGTTTTTTATTGTGTCTGTATTCAGCCACATGTCTTATTCATTTAAAAAAAAGTGTGATCAAGGCGACAGGATTCCTTCAGGGTGGTAACTGCCAGTGAAGAAAACCTGTAAAGTCTGCAGGTGCCTTAGAATGCACCACACCTGGGACATAGGTGAGATATTGAGATAGGGGTTGGCAGGTCAGGGTGAACAAGATTCTTTGTGTTTGTATCTAGCAGCTTGTTCAAAGTATTAAAACAAAGGTGGGGTGCTCAATTTGATTTCTTCAGAAATGTTGGTTCCTGCTTTGAAAGGGCCACATCTAGAAACCTTTTGTGCCAGTTGATGATCAATTTTAGCTAAATATCTGTGTTAAAAGCATGACAGAAAAAAAATATTTCAAGGTTTTCTTGATTGTGCCTGGTTTCTTACTAGGTCTACTGGTGTTATTTCCTCTGTTGGGAAACTGGAATGCTGCCAGTTTGCCAGCAATGGGAATTATTTATTCATCTTCATCTGTATAAGTCTATTTATTCAATAAGTTACTTATGTTATTTGGTTTGTTGAGATAGCATTTTATATCATGCAATAATCACATTTTGTTTTAGTTTTTGGGTTGGATATTGTTGGGCACCACTGTCCTGCTATGATAAAAATTAATAGCATAGGTGTGAACCTAGCTGTTGATTGATTTTTAATATCCTTGTTACAAGTTCTCATGGTTGCTTTTTATTCTGTTTTATGTGTATTCGGTTCTTAATATGATCCATCAGACATCTACCTGCACTAGTCAAGGGTGAAATATACAGTATCTTACAAAAGACAGTACGACCCTAAGTGAAAATGGCCAAATTGTGCCCAAAGTGTCAACATTTTGTGTGGCCAGCATTATTTTCCAGCACTGGCATCGCAGCGCTGGTGGATGTTAGGAGACCTTGGGCTCCTCCAACTTCCATTTAAGAATTCCCTATAAATGTTTAATAGGTTTTAGGTCTGGAGACCTACTTGGCCAGTCCATAACCTTTACCCTAAGCTTCTTTAGCAAGGCAGTGGTCATCTTGAAAGTGTGTTTGGGTTATTTATGTTCCAATACTGTCCTGAGGCTCAGTTTATGAAGGGAGTGGATAATGATCTTTTCAGTATGTCGCAGTACATTTGCATTCATGGTTGTCTCAATGAACAGCCACAGTCGCCAGCACTCATGCTGCCCCACACCATGACCCACCACCATGCTTGACTAAAGGCAAGACACACACGTCTTTGCATACCTCACCTGGTTGCTGCTACACATGCTGGTTTATCTGGGTCTCGT
The DNA here is from genome assembly GCA_027917425.1 of Gastrophryne carolinensis. NCBI lineage: Eukaryota > Metazoa > Chordata > Amphibia > Anura > Microhylidae > Gastrophryne > Gastrophryne carolinensis. The sequence continues at coordinate 80,275,762 of CM051239.1, read as the reverse complement.
CAGACCACAGGACATGTTTCCAGTATTCCATGTCCTTAGTATGTTTGTCTTTGCACGTTAATATTTAAAAAATCTTTCCATCTTGGGCAGTTTGCACATATGGTCAAACAGGCTGACCCCCCCCCCCCCCCTTTTGAACTCTGCAGCTATACTGGCAGCACTCATACTGTTTTACACATACTGTCTATTTTGAAGACAACCTCTGGAAATGACGCTGAGCTTGTTAAACCGTATGGTCTTGGCCACCGTGCTTAGGGTGTCGGCAATCTTCTTATAGACAATGTCAAGTTTATGTAAAGCAACAATTCTTCCTCTAGTGAATAGTATGAGAGGACAAACACTAAATTTACCACACCTACTTCCCATTCACACCTGAGACTCGGTAACACTGATTCAAATTACAGCACAAAGGGAAATGGCTAATGGGCACAATTTTTTCATTTAAAGGGTGTGCTCACTTCTGTTGCCCGGGCAACACATTAAAGGAAAACTTTTTGTCAGGTTTTTGGTGCTTTGTTTTCCTCTTTTTTATAATGTAAAAAAAAATAATTCCCAGACCTGTGATTAATTTATCAGCATGCCATTTCCAAGTTTCTTAGATTCCTAAGGCTCTGTGTTGCTAAAGCGCAAGTCAGATGATTAACAAGCTAGAGTCAGGAGGTCTCTGAATACCAAACACACCAGTTGATGTATGTTGCTTAGGTAGACATATTATTGCTAGAGTAAACTGTTTTATTCTAAGCATACAGTACGTCCTGCTCCATCTATAATACTTACACATGGGTAATCCTCTGCCAGATGGTGCTGTTCACTGCAGACATGCAAAAACAGGCTCCTCCTGGCCCTTCATATACCCAGGGACCTCCCACAAATCCCCCGATTTCTCTGCAGTGCTGACTGCGAAGACATGAAGTATCACTCTCTCGCAGGTGAGCGGGGCTATTATAGCCTGCGGCCCTGCGGGACTATTTCCACCCCTCCTCTGTGTGAACATGCCTCCCAGCCTGGGCTGCACTGGTCGGGTGAAGGTAGGCAGCACCATGTGTGTGATTCCTTAGCGTGTAAAGCCACCGCCAAGAGGCGGCACTTGAACACTGAATCGGCCCTCTTCCCTATAGAACCTGATGATTTGTTGCACTCTTATGCCCATATCCCCTCGGACGAAGGGGAACTGTTCTCTGACTCAGGGTCTTATGACGATGAGTCTAGGGGTCAGGAAGAGTCTGGCTCCGAGCATTGGTCCTCGGATGATATTGATAGACTGCTGGTTCAGATCTTTGAGGTTCTGTCCCTCTCTCACCCTGCTGCGGCTCCCCGGCAAAGGGGTGACCTTTTTCATACTGCTAAATTTCAATATCAATAGCCTCGTGCTTAAAGAATGGGAACATCCCAGCAGACTTCAAAGGGTCCCTAAGTGTGTGGATAGGAAATATCCCTTTCCTGCTGACTTGGTTAAGTGCTGGTCATCGCCGCCTGAGGTCGATGCTCCTATTCTAGGGTTGTCCAACACCTCTATTACGCACTCTCCCGACACTACTATGCTACGGGACTCTGAGGACTGGCGTGTTGACCAACTGGCATGTCATGCCTTTGCATTTGGGGGAGCGACTCTGCGCCCGGTTTGCGCCTTAGCCATTACAGCAGTGGTTAGGAGTGCTCTCGATGCCACAGATGAGTTGCCTCCTGATACTGTCAACGCTCTGTCCAGCTGTGATGCGTTTGTGAACTTTATCCTGTCCGCATCGGACGATGCTATTAAGATGTGTGCCAGGTCATCTGCCCTGGTGGTTGCTATTCGCCGCGCGGTCTGGTTGCGCCAGTGGGCCGCAGACAATGCCGCCAAGAAGGCCCTCACGGGGCTTCCATTTAAAGGACTGCGCTTGTTTGGGGATCAATTAGACCTCTTTGCCAAGGGAGGCAAGTTACCCCAGCGCAGGCGACAGACTCGGCCCTTTCGTGGTCAAGGCTCCCTATCAACCCCCTATCGTGGGGCCAAACAGGGTAGAGGGGCATCCTTCGTTGGGGCCCGTGCTGATTCCTGGCACAGGAACAGAGGACGCCATCCAGGTTCCTCCTGGGGAACCAAGCCCAAAGCCCTTCCCAAGGCCCCCCAGGCATGAGGGGGTGCCCTCACCCGTCAGGGTGGGGGGACGTCTACAGCACTTCGAGCACGTCTGGCGGCGCCACGTCTCAGACCGGTGGATTCAGGAGGTAGTGTCCTCCGGCTAGAAGATTTGCTGTACGGCCCCCCACCAGGTGTTTCCGGGACACCAAAGGTTTCTCAGATTTACACTAAAAGATCAGCATAACCAATTTGTGGCCCTGCCATTCGGCCTAACGTCAGCTCCCAGGGTGTTCACCAAGGTGCTGGCAGGGGTGATGTCCCTAAGGGGCATACGCGTGCTGCCCTACCTGGACGATATTCTCGTCACACCTCGGTCTCTGCGGCAGGCAGAGTTGGACACTCGGCTGGTAGTGTCCACCCTGGAGTCCTTCGGCTGGGTGATCAACTACCCCAAGTCATCACTGTCCCCCTCCTCGGTGACTCCATTCCTGGGAATGATTCTGGATATGGTTCAGTCAAGGATATTCCTTCCTCAACAGAAGGTGGAAGCTCTGACAGCGCAGGCGAGGTTCCTGCTTTCGAGCCCACAGCTCTCCATCCGGCAGGGAATGCAGTTGGTGGGCCTGATGATGGCGAGCTTCGAGGCGGTGCCCTTTGCCCAGTTCCATTTGAGACCTCTGCAGCTTCACCTTCTGTCAGTTTGGGACAAGAACCCAGCGTCCTTGGAAGGGTTCTGTGTGCTTCCCCCCTCGGTCAGACAGTCCCTTGCGTGGTGGCTGGACCACAGGAACTTGACAGGGGGCAGGTCTTTTCTGACCCCCTCCTGGGAGACGGTCACAGCGGATGCCAGTCTGTCAGGTTGGGGGGGATTCTGGAAGTCCCTGCGCTTCCACGGGACGTGGGGTCCTCAGGAGGCCCATTTACCCATCAACATTCTGGAATTACGGGCAGTCCGGTTGGTACTGGAGCGTTTGACCCAGCACCTGAGGGGTCTGTCGGTCCAGGTGCGCTCAGACAACAGGTCGGCGGTTGCCTACATCAATCATCAGGGAGGACCCGGAGCAAGGGTGCTCTCCAAGAGGCGTCTCAGATTCTGACATGGGCGGAGGCCAATGTTCAATGCATTTCGGCTGTTTACATTCCGGGGCGGAGAACCTGCTGGCGGATGCCCTGAGCAGGGGAATGTCCTGTCAGGGGGGGTCCTTCTGCAACAAGGTATTCCAGTCCCTGTGTCACCGTTGGGGCCTACCGGATGTGGATCTGTTTGCTTCCCGTCACAAGCTCCCGGCCTTCGTCTCACTGTCTCAGGATCCTCTGGCCATGGCCACGGATGCCCTGTCCATGTCTTGGAGGGAGTTTCGTCTCCTGTGTGTGTTTCCACCGTTTCTCCTTCTGGGCAGGGTTCTACGCAAGATTGCTCTGGAAGGGGTACCTGTGATTCTAGTGGCCCCCAGGTGGCCAAGAAGAGTGTGGTTCGCAGACGTGGTTCAAATGGCAGTAGATCAGTACGATCTGCCAAGCGTGCCAGATCTGCTAACTCGAGGGTCCTTACGCCATCCCAATTTACAAACTCTGGCTTTGACGGCCTGGCTGCTGAAACCTCCATCTTGATGGAGAAGGGGTTGTTTGCCTCTGTGGTGGCTACTATGGTGCAGGCCAGGAAGAAGACTTCTTCTGCTATCTATTATAGAGTATGGCGTTCCTACATTGACTGGTGTGAGTCCAGGTCTTTTCCCTGCCGGGAATTCTCCGTCCCTAGGGTTCTGGAGTTTTTACAGCATGGTCTGGACTTAGGTCTCAAACTTAGTACTCTGAAGGGTCAGGTTTCTGCCCTGTCTATCTTCTTTCAGAAGACCTTTGCTCAACATCACCTGATTAAGACCTTCTTTCAGGGGGTCACTCACGTGCGTCCCCCTCGAAAGCCTATGGTCCCTGTCTGGGATTTGAACTTGGTTTTGTCTGCCTTGCAGGCTGCTCCCTTTGAGCCTATTCAAGATGCTGCTCTGGTCGTTCTCACTCTCAAGGTTGTCTTCTTGGTGGCTATTACTTCGGTTAGGCGTGTGTCAGAGCTGGCCGCTCTATCTATTCAGCCTCCATACTATGAGCAACACCAGGACACGGTGGTGTTCCGCTTCAAACCAGATTTTCTACCCAAAGTTGTTTCGCCAGTTCATTTGAACCAGGATATTGTTCTTCCTTCTCTGTGTCCCAATCCTCGCAAAGACAAGGAGCGGGTTCTGCATTCCTTGGACGTAGTCAGGTGCTTGAAGTATTACCTGGTTGTCACTAAGGCCTTCAGGAAGACTGATGCTCTCTTTGTTGTGCCTTCGGGGCCTAGGAAGGGTTTGGCCCCCGCCAAGTCTACCATCAGTAAATGGATTCGTCAGGCTGTGATTCAGGCCTATTCTACTAAGGGGAGAACTCCCCCTTTCAGTCTTACGGCTCATGCCACTCGTGCTATTGGTGCCTCTTGGGCTTTTCAGCAACAGGCCTCTGTTGAACAAGTTTGCAAGACCGCTACTTGGTCTTCTATTCACACCTTTTCAAAGTTTTACAAGGTTGATGTTCGGGCCTCAGCTGATGCTGCTTTTGGCCGTAAGGTTTTGCAGGCGGTTGTAGTTTGAGCTACGTGCCGTTGCCTTTGTTGTTGGGGATCCCACCCTACTTTATGGACACTGCTATTGGATGTCCCACGTGTAAGTATTATAGATGGAGCAGGACGTACTGTATGCTTAGAATAATACAATTTTGTGAAATACTCACCTGTAGAATTGATACTATACGCATACAGTACGTCCTGCTCCACCCCACCCTGGTTTCACCTTGTTCTGGATCCCCTGTATGGTGATTATCATTGTTATTGTTACCAGTTTGGTGGTTGGTTTCTCCCGGCTTCTTTTTCTCACTGCTTTTCAATGCTGGGGATTTGTGGGAGGTCCCTGGGTATATGAAGGGCCGGGAGGAGCCTGTTTTTGCATGTCTGCAGTGAACAGCGCCATCTGGCGGAGAATTACCCACGTGTAAGTATTATAGATGGAGCAGGACGTACTGTATGCGTATAATATCAATTCTACAGGTGAGTATTTCACAGAATTATATTTTTAGCAGCGTTGCAAAGAGAAAAAGAAAAAAACAAATAAGCTCAGTACCTTAAGGATCATTTTTGAACACAATAATGGAAGCTTTTAAAAATGCCACTGAAATTGGAATTACCCTTTTGAACCCCTAAGCCAGCAGAAGCCATCCTGAACTCGAAAGATTCCTGAGCAGGCCATTGGCCTTTCCCTGTATAACCCGTATGAATGCCCTGCTGTGTAACCCCCCCCCCCAGGTGCCTATAAAAATTCATCTTTCCGGACCCCCCCTCCACGACACCCTACTGAGAGACCGCCTCCCCTTGAGCCCATAGGGACAGGAAGCACCAGAGTAGTTTAATAGGTCAGTCACTCCACTTCTTCCTCTGTGTCTTTCCTCTCCCTAACAAAGAAATCATAGGTTCATCTGTTTTTTGGTTTGGTTTAGAAGTATTTTTAATTTTAACTATTTTTTACTTTTATTGGATCATTCAAACACAAACTCCATGAAAATTTTTTTGCCTTCCTTTTTCCCAAGGAGCCGCGGGGAAACAGTTTTAGAGCTCCTGGAGGGCTTAGGAGGAGAGATTCCAGGTGAGCTCTTCTTTAGGCTAAAGCAGTCCCAGCAGTGCTGTGGAACTTCTAGTCCGACGGGACTCGGTTGGCTGGCGGTCATCACCCCCAGGATGCACCTAACAGCGCTGCTTCTGCTGCGGGGAATAGTGGTGCACACGCCGTGCAATTGGCGCTGAGGGGTCAGCATTACTTGAAGGGTTATGTGCCATCGTTCCTTGCCACTGCCATGCTTGGGGGAGATCCCAGGGCTGGAGGGACCTGCGCTGTACATTGTGCATCACCTCCAGTTCCCGGTTGCCACCTAGATGGCGGCAAGTGTATTTCAGGCCACAGCGGTGTCAGAATACGGTGGTTGGCACGCAGGTAGGAGGGGGCTCCATTCTTTGCCAGTTCCCCGGGGCTATGGCAGACCAGACCAAGCCTAAGGTAGGCTGGACAGTTGCCCATTTTAAAGATGTGTTTTTATTGAACTGGCAGCTTAGAGATCTTTGCCACAAATTATTTTTAGAAGTTGGTCTGGGAAATTGTACTTTTTCATCTGCCACTTTAGCGAGTATTTCTTGCAACCCAGATCCAAACAATCAGGAACCCTCAAATGGCATAACACAAACCTTATTCGGAGATGGCTGGCCCCAAAGCCCATCAACAGGCAGGTGGGGATACCTCTTTGCCATAGCTCAGCAAGAATCTCTCAAGCCTACCTCTCAATGGTGATCGTACGGGGGGGGGGGGGGGGGGTTGGCCTGGTTTGCATAAAATGGATTCAGATTTTGGACAACAGGTGGCTTCACAACCTGGATTGTCATGGATACAGATAGGCGTTCAATCGTATCCCTCCTGAATCCTTCAGGCTAACAAATCGTCGGCAGGTACTAATGGGGGTTATGCAGGCTGTTTTTCTCAGAAGAGCCATCCTACCCGTCCTTGTGAAGGAACAGGGGCAGGACTTTTATTCCACCCTGTTTTTGGCAAAGTTACCAAACTGGTCTCACAGGTTAATCTTGGATCTAAAAAAGTTTAACCAGTTTATACGGTATCGAAAATTCAAAATGGAGTTGGTTATGTCAACAATCCCCTTGCTGGAGAAAGACTGCTTTATGGCTTCACTGGATCCTATGGACTCTTATTATCACATTCTTATTCACCAGGAATCTCAGTCCTTTCTAAGAGCAGCCTTTTCCTGGAAGGGATAGATTTGGCACATTCAGTTTGTAGCCCTCCCTTGCTCTCCTTGGCCCCAAGGAAAGCCAAAAGCATGGTGGAAGTGACCGCTTATCTGAAACTCTTGCAAGTGAGTAGAATACCTTGCTTAGACAACATCCTGATTGTTGCTATGTCAGGTTTTTGACAGAACAGATCCAAACTGTGCTCCAGACCCTGAAATTGTTGTGGTGGCTAGAAAGTTCTGAGAACTCAGATCTTGTCCCGGGGCAATCAAATAAATTCCTAGGGATAATGCTTGATTCAAGAGCCTAAATGGTTTTTGCTCCACAGGTAATGAGAGTCACTGGCATTCAAAGTCTTCAGCTGACAAAAGCTCCCATGATACAGGAGGCCAGGTTGATTTTGTGACCTGCATACCAGCAGTAGAACAGTCCACAGGGAACTCTGGGCGACAAGATTTGCCCATCTGATCTGCACCCAATCTTAAGTGGGGAGTTCCGTGGATCAGAGAAAATGCTATTTGATTTGCATTTTAACAGATGCCAGCACCCCTGGGGTTGGGAAGATCAGGTCCAGGGAAATTGCTTCTAGGGCTTTGGAACCAGGAAGGTTGTTCTTTCTTTAAACCAAAAGGAGTTAGTAGCAATCTGGCATGTACTTTTACAGTCTCAAAGTTTGACCTGTCAGAGGAATGTTCGAGTCTTGACGGACAATGCTGTGTCAGTGGCTTATGTGAACTGACAAGGTAGGACATTTACCCTGGGGCTTAATACAGTAGCAATAAGGATATTTGCCTTGACTAAAAAGAGTGTATTGTCCTTGAAGGCCCTGCACCTAAAGGGAAAACTAAATGTACAGGCAGATTACATAAGCCGCCACATTTTCCACAAACTTTGTCAGAACCCCCCCCCCCCACAACAGATCTCATTGCCTCTCGAGTAAATGGAAAACTTCTGCAATTCTTTTCTCTAAATCTGTAGGAAAACCCCTTAGCGGTAGATGCATTGATGCAGGATGGGGGGGAGGCACCTTTGGGTATGCCTCCCCACCCTTGACACACTAATCTCAAGAGTTCAGAACAAGATCAGAAGGGACAGAGCAAAGGTGATTTTTATATGTCCATATTGGCCCCAAAAAACTGGTTTCCAGTCCTGTTAGCCTTAAGCCAGGAGAATCCAGTTCTTCTTCCTTGCAGTTTGGATCTTCTGCTACAGGGGCTGATTTGCAACCACAAGTCGGAAATTGAGTCTGAAGGCCTGAATGCTGTACAAAAATCTTGACAGATGATGGATTCTCCACTAAAGTTATATCCACTCTAATGCAATGCAGGAAGCAAGTGACATCAAAATTTATCTGAGAGTGTGGAAATCCTTTTGTAAATTGAACAGAAGTTTTCCTAAATTGTCACCTAACATCCACAAGATTCTACATTTTGTTCAGAAAGGGTTAGACTTGGGACTGAAAGCTAGCGCATGAAGACACCAATTGGCAGCAATATGTGAGTTTTTGGGGGTCCCTTCTCTCTAAACTGCTTTTTGTGAAGCTATTTTTAGTAGCAGTACAAAGGATGGAGGTAAAAAGAGTCGGTTACGACCTGAAAAATTAGAGGGACTGCTGTTGCCCCTTTAATGTTACGGACCTGCAGATTAGAGAGTTTACCTTAAAAACACTTTTTTGTTGCCATTTGTTCCTCCAGAAGGATTAGTGAAATCCAAGCATTGTCTGGTCGTTCCCTCCTTTTTGAGGATTTTGGAAGATAGGATAGTATTGAAAACAGTACCTGGGTTCCTACCCAAAGTAGTCTTTAAATTTCATAAAGATCAGGATATACTCATGCGTTCCCTCTGTGATAATCCAAAGAACAAAAAGGAGGCAAGGTTGGGAGGTTTGGATGTGGGACGCTGTGTGCTTATGCAGTATTTAGAGAAGACACAAGAATGGAGAGTAGATGATAACGAAAAGGGTTCAAAATTTTCCAAATCTACTATTGCTAGATGGCTTAGGTTGGCCATATTTGAAGCTTACAAAAATGAAGGTCATGACCCTCCTTTAAAAGTTAAAGCCCATTCCACTAGGGCAGTTTCAGTTTCATGGGCAGAGCTGGTTTCCGCATCTCACGAACAAATTTGGCTGCAACTTGGGCATACTGGGATACGTTTGTGAAGCACTATCGGCTCGATATTCTGGCCATGCAGGACTTCGCATTTGGAAGAGAGGTTCTTTCAGCAGTCATTTCACCCTAGGAGGTATTATATGTTATCTTGGTAGGGTGGCATGGAGGAGTCGGGAAATACTGCATTACCCTTACTGGTAAGCTGTTTTCCTACGAACTCCTCCACACAACAGGGGTATTCCCACCCTTTCATTATGTATGTTTAAGTGCATCATTTTACCTGTGGGCATTTGTTTTTTTTACCTAATAGGTAATATGTAAACACTGAGGAAGGGTTGGAGTGACTGAACTTTTAAACTTGTCTGGTGCTTCGTGTCCCTGTGGGGTCAAGGGGAGGCGCTCTCTTAGTAGGGTGGTGTTTGTGGAAAACATCTTACTGTTAAGAGTAATCCAGTATTTTTCCACTCCAACTGCATATGCATGGGCTCTAGTCCGATGAGAGCCGCCTGCTCCGATTTATTTGGCAGATGGCTCTGATTGTTTACAATGGAGAGCATGCGCTGCCACATCCCTGGCATCATGCGCAACTCTTTACATTTGAAATCCTCCACACACTGTATATTCTCTTGAAGACCACACCTCAAGCTTTCCTTGTTGTCTGCAAGTAATCCCTCGAAATCTTCGGTTGCTTAGGGTTTCCATAAAAAAAAATAAATAAAAAAGCAGAATCAAAACCATGTTTTTCATAAAAAAAAAAAAAAAATGCAGTTTCCGATGTGACTTGTTCTTGCAAGGTCCCCTGAGCAGAACAATACACATAGCTACTTTCAAGGGTAGGATGCCAAAGTAAAGCATGCCCAGAAGGGGTCTTAAGTAGCTGGCGCTTAACAGTAGGAGAGGCAGCTAAGTGAGACTCACGTAGCTGGCACTCAAAGGGTTATTGGCTGTGTGCACACCAATGTACATTGTTATACAAGCTGTACACTCACTACTTTACATTGCTGTGTCAGACCTTTATTGTTGCATAAAAATATAAAATGCATATTTGCAACAATTTGACAAGTGTATGTGCTTTTGTGAGATACTGTGTGAAATATCAATATTCAGATGTTATAAAAACCAAACCTTTCACAGTAAATATACTGTTTTGCTTTTTTTACTTTTAAGTCTACACTCCTGAAAACACATTCGAGAAAGATCAGAAACACACAATCTTTTTCTTCTTGGAAGATCTTTGTGTTTCCAGATGATGCCAAGGGAAAAAAGATATAACAGTTGGATATGATCTTTGGTGAACTTGATTTACATGGCTCTCTGATAAATGCTCCCAGCCTTAATGGCACTGACAACAAAAAAAAAAAGCTGAATGATCGGCACTTACCATTATCCCATGTGTCCGAGCTCTCTAGGGAGGACACAAATTGGCAGATGGGAGACCTGCTCCAAAATATCCACTTATGCTGGAATTTCTGTCTCTTTAGGTTTCCTTCCCGCTGGCAACCAATATGAGTCACCTGCCTTTATCAGGATAATGCTCACATGCAGGTAAAGGATGCATAGGCAAACATTTCAGCAGGACTTATACCTTTTATTAAAACCTATACATACACAAGTGTTTTCAGATTGCCATCCCTTATTATGTGTTTTGTCTATAAAGAGGTCAGCAGAAAAAATACAATTCTGTGAAATTCACCTGTAGAATTGTTTTTGAATATATCCAGTCCAGGTCGTCCCAGAAGTAATTACAGGTTGCGCTCGACTGCAAGATCAAAAGCTGTGGCTCCTCCCAGCCCCCTATAAAATCAGGTGTCTCACTATGATTTCCCAGTGGTTAAACAGCAGTAAGAAAAATAGACAGGCCAGAAGGCCAAGAAACCATGTTACGTCACATAGCTTCAGCATGTACTCTCTCCAACAAAGAACTTAAGGACAACGGTCCAATATAAAAATGGTAATCACCACAATCAGGCAAACAAGAGATAATGAAACAAGGGCAGGGTGGGATGACCTGGACTGGATATATTCAAAAACAATTCTACAGGTGAGTTTCACAGAGTTGTATTTTGCACTATATCCAGTCCAGGTCGTCCCAGAAGTAATTACATGTGGGACATCCAAAAGCAGTGTCCATTAGGGCGGGGATCCCCAGTGCGGAACAGCATGTAGTTCATTTCACTACCGCCTGAAGCACCTTTTGGCCAAAGACAGCATCAGCTGAGGCCCTAACATCAACCTTGTAAAACTTGGTAAAGATATGAACTGAAGACCAAGTGGCAGCCTTACAAACTTGTTCAACCGCTGCCTGGTGCTGAAAAGCCCAAGAGGCACCAATAGCTCTGGTAGAATGAGCTGTAATACGAAAAGGGCGTTCCTTCCCCCTGGCAGAATATGCTTGCACCACCGCCTGTCTGATCCACTTACTGAGAGTGGACTTGGCTGGTGGCAAACCTTTCCTAGAGCCCTCTGTTAGGACAAAGAGCAAATCTGACTTCCTGAAGGATTCAGTTGCAACCAGGTAATACTTAATGGCTCTGACCACATCCAAGGCATCGAGGGTCCTTAACCGGAGCTGGACACAAGGAAGGCAAGACCACTTCCTCATTAAGATGAAAGGAAGACACGACCTTAGGCAAAAAATCAGGTTTAAAACTAAAAACCTTATCCTTATGCATCTCAAAATAAGGAGACTTCATACAAAGCATGGCCAGCTCTGACATGCGACGCACCAAGGTGATCGCTACCAAAAAGACCACCTTGAGGGTCAAAATAGGCAATACAGCATCGCACAAAGGCTCAAAGGGAGGCCCCTAGGGAGCAGAAAGTACCAAATTCAAGCCCCACACCGGCAAAACAGGCTTACGCGGTGGACGTACGTAAGTGTCACCCTGGAAAAAGGTCTTGATCAATCTATGATTGGCAAAGGATCTCTGGAAAATGATGGCCACGGCAGAGACCTGCCCCTTGAGGGTGCTCAGCTGGAGACCCAAGTCTAAACCGTGTTGTAAAAACTCCAAGATCCTAGAGATAGAGAAAGTGCGACAAGGGAGACTCTTGGATTCACACCAAGCAATGTAGGCATGCCAAACCCTGTAATAAATCATGGAAGAAGACTTCTTCCATGCCTGAATCATGGTATGCACAACCATGGGCGACAGCCCCTTTTCCATCAGGATTGAGGTCGCAATAGCCAGGCCGCCAAAGCCAGCGTCTGTAAATTGGGGTGCCGTAGCGACCCCTGTGTGAGAAGCCCTGGGTTGTCGGGCATGATGTAGCGATCCACTGACATCTGAACTATGTCCGCAAACCAACTCCTTCTCGGCCAGCAAGGAGCCACCAGGACGGTTGGTACCCCTTCCTTGGCTATCTTGCGCAGCACTCGGCCCAGGAGTGGAAACAGAGGAAATGCATAAAGGAGCCTGAACTCCGTCCAAGGAATCGCCAGAGCGACAGGGAGATGAACCTTGGGAGCTTGTGATGGGTGCAAACAGGTCCACTTTCGGTTGACCCCATCGGAGACACAGAGCGTGAAAAATCTTGTTGCTGAGAGACCATTTTCCCAGACGAGAGGCCGCCCTGCTCAGAGAGTCTGCCTCCTGGTTTTCTACCCCGGGGATGTAGACCGCCGAGATGCAGGGAACATTCTCCTCTGCCCAAGTCAGAATCTGGGTCACCTCCTTGAGGGCTCGCTTGCTCCGAGTCCCACCCTGGTGATTGATGTAGGCGACAGCCGTCTGATTGTCCGAGCGAACCTGGATCGCACGACCCCTTAAATGGGGAGTCAAGTGAAGAAGCACCAGGAGATTTATGCGCAAGTGGTTCTCCTGCGGACCCCACTGACCCTGGAGCCTCTGCATCTGCCAAACGCCTCCCCAGCCAGTGAGACTGGAATACGTGGTTACTATCTCCCACCAGGGAGTCAGAAAGGACTTGCCCACCAACAGGTTTCTGGGGTCCAGCCACCACAAGAGGGACTGTCTGTCAGGGGGGACAGTGAGAATTCCTGTTCCAGGGACTCAACAGGTTCAATTGAAGAGGTCTCATGTGGAATTGGGCGAAGGGCACTGCCTCGAAGCATGACGCCATGAGGCCCACCAGCCTCATCCCCAGACGGATCGATGGCCGCTGACACGACAGCAAGGTCTGCACCTGCGTTTGAAGGCCCAACACCTTCTGCTGTGGCAGGAAAACCTTGACCTGAGAGGATGGACCTCACCATTGGGGGAGTGATCGAAGACTTGGGGTAATTGATTACCCATCCGAAAGCCTCTAGAGTGGACAACACCGTCGGTGTGTCGCTCTCGGCCTGCTGAAGGGACTGAGCCGCAATCCGTAAATCGTCCAGTTAAGTCAGCACACAAATGCCCGGATTCCTCAAAATAGCCATGATGCCCGCCAGCACCTTGGTGAAAACCCGGGGGGCTGAGGATATCCCGAATGGCAGAGCCACAAACTGGTAAAGCTGGTCCCCCAGATCAAATCTCAGGAACTGCTGATGTCCCTGGAATAACGGGATGTGCAAATGGGCATCCCTGATGTCCACCATGGTCATGAAGTCGCAGGGCCGAAGCAAGCTCACCGCTGACCGTAAGGTTTCCATGCGGAAATGCCTGAGTCTCAGAAACCTGTTGAGACCCTTCAGGTCCAGGATAGGTCGTAACATTCCGTCATTCTTGGGAACCGTGAACAGATTGGAGTAAAAACCTTGACCCTGCTCCTGACGAGGTACAGGGCAAATCACACCTAACCGCAGGAGGTGCTGCACGGCCATTCTCAGGCCCTGTGCCGTCACTGGGTTCTGGGATATGCGAGACTGAAGAAATCTTGAGGGTGCCCTGACTGCCAGCTCTATTTTGTAACCGAAGGACACCACCTCCTGAATCCACCGATCCGAGACACGCTGTCTCCAGATTTGAGCAAATAGCAGAAGCCGTTCCCCCCACACGGGTGGGTGAGGGCGCCTCCTCATGCCTGAGGGGCCTTGGCAGGGGGCTTGGTTTTGGATCCCCAGGAGGGATTGGATCGGCCGCGGGACCTACCTCGTCCCCAGGAATCTCTGCGGCCACCTGAAAAAGAAGCGCCCCTTCCTCCATGAAAGGAGCGATAGGCAGATGAACCCCGAAAGGGCCGAGCAGGCTTCCGTCGCTGAGGGAGTCTACCATCCTTAATCAGGAGGTCCAGACGCTCCCCGAACAACCTGTGCCCCACGAAGGGAATACTAGTGAGCGACTTCTTGGCCGCGGCATCAGCAGACCATTGCCACAACCAGAGCGAGCAATGGAGCGCAACAAGCAGGGCCAAAACCCTGGCATCGAGTTGGACACCATCGCCCATGGCAGAGACAACAAAGGCAACAAAATCCACGCAAGCTTTGAGGTCTTTATACTCCTCCGCCTGCTTGGGAGACTTAGCATTATCCATAAGACGTCTCACCTTCTTTCTGATGGCTAATAGCCGCGGCACACACAGGGCGAAACCAAGCACCAGCAAAGGTGAAGGCATGACAAACTAGCTGATCCATGCGCCTTTCAGCTGGATCATGCAAGGAAGCAGTATCGGGTGACGGCATAACCGTAGTGTCGGATAACCCCGACACAGGGGAATCCACTTCGGGAGGACTGGACCATAGGATGACCAGCTCCTCAGGAAAGGGATACCGCCTGTCCAGGCCCTTAGGCACCGACGGTAGCTTGTTAGGCCTATTAGAAAAATGGGCCTGCTCAGGAAAGACAAGTCTCTGTCTCTCAGGCCAAAACAAATCACCCTGCTTCCTCTTAGCCGCTTTAGGAGGGACAATATGCAACATTTCAAAAACAGAAGCCAGAAACCTCTCCTTATCATCAGGGAGCCACATGTCCTCGCCCGAGGAAGAGCCAGGCCCACTGTCATAGAGTCCTCATGCAACTCGCCTTCCTCCATGGAGCCCAGACCTCCAAAAATGTCATCATCATTATCTGAGTAAACGGGCTCGATGTGCCGCTTACACGTGGCCTTCTTAGGAGCCGTGCATGAGATCTGTCTCTCAAGGCTGGCCACCCGGTATGCCAAATCAACATGGGA
The DNA here is from genome assembly GCA_027917425.1 of Gastrophryne carolinensis. Classification (NCBI taxonomy): domain Eukaryota; kingdom Metazoa; phylum Chordata; class Amphibia; order Anura; family Microhylidae; genus Gastrophryne; species Gastrophryne carolinensis. The sequence continues at coordinate 80,260,713 of CM051239.1, read as the reverse complement.
CCCCTTGCTAGCTTCCCCCTCGCTGGGGGCTGAATGCAGTAGCGGGGGTTCTGGAGAGGCTGCAGGCAATAACAGCCCAGGGGCAGATACGCCCCGCCCGATCATGCTCCAAAAAGACGCTCCTGGCGCAAGTGACACAAACAGTGCTGAGTCCGCCCAGAGGGCTGGCACTGCACATGGGGCAGAGCTTCACCCGCCCAGATGGGGCCCCTAGCTCACTATCCCCAGAAGCCTCCATTATGGTAATTAGCAGACAAAAAATCCTTATGCAGGTTACAAGGCACTAACGGCCCAAACCGCAATATCCCTTCAATATATTCCCTCTTTTAGTGTGATCCCTGTTAATAAAAAAAAGGGGAGAGGAGGGAGGGGGGCGGGGGACCGGGAGGAACCACAACCCACAATCTATAAGGGCCCGACCTGAAAGACACAAGCAGAGAAGGGGCCATAAGCATCCCACAGCACATGCGCATAGCAGTAATACAATAAATATAAAACAAGGGACTCATGACACCGACAGTAATGGATCACCGGAGGGGTCCCACACAGCCAGCAGAAGAGCAGCAAGGCAGAAGAAGCAGCAAGATGCGCCAGCAGCCAGCTCCGCGCGTTCCTCCAACGGCGCGAACACAGCGCCCGCCTCCTGCCTCCTCACAGCATCAAACAAGATGGAGGCAGACCTCCAAGCAGCCAAGCCGCAGGGCAGCACACGGAGGGGCCCCCGCACAGCACGCGCACACACCCGGCGCCGGGGACAAGCAGAAAGAGAAACTCAAGGGAGGTAAATATGGCCAGCGCAGAATCGTAAAGTGCAATCACACACACACATCTAAGACAATAAAACTTGTGGGGCAGAGGGAAAAAACAAGGGCATAAGTGGTTCCTCCCCCCCTATAGGCTCACCATCAGCCTATGGCCTGCTACCCTTTAGACAGGGTCTGCGGCCTAGAGCTCTGTAAAAACGCCTGACCCCGGCGTTCTCCCTACAGTCACAGTCCTGATCAGCCAAGGCTGGGAGGCAGTAGTGGGTCCACGGGATCAGTGGGAATAGGTTCCACAGCGGCCGACGGGCTAGGAGGCCCCGCTCAGCTGCAATATCCAAGAGAGAGTATCCAACGATCTTCAGCAGCAGACTGCAAGATGAACACTGGGAAATCATAGTGAGACACCTGTTTTTATAGGGGGCGGGGAGGAGCGACAGCTTTTGATCTTGCAGTCGAGCGCCACCTAGCGGTGGAATACCCCACATGTAATTAATTCTGGGATGACCTGGACTGGATAGTGAAAATGTTAATACCAGTATTTTATACAGCATAATTTGCATGTGAATACAAAAAACTAGACCAGGCCAAAGCTACCAAACCAGTCTCTTCAGAACAAAGAAAGGTCTCACCATGCTGAAAACTAATTAAGAAGCCAACTATGCTGGCTCTTGGTTGGCAATTGTCCAATATACAATGCAATTTTGATGCAAAAGAGTTTACAAATTATTTGGGAGCAAAATATATAAAATATCAGTGTTACATTCCATTACTATAGAAGTGGTGACTAGGCTTTAAACAGAATGTCTTTAAACCATTTAAATGATTAAATGATTCTCATTTTGCGTTGATGCTAGCTTTACATAGTTCTGGCATTCTTAGCTTCATAAGATAGTGATGGAGGTCTAGGGCAACCTCAGGTAAGCTGCTCACCATTTTTCCATTGCTTTGTATGTCCCGATGGTGCCTCTCATAGATTAGAGTTAGGACGGCACTTATTTGGTGGTGCAGCTTAAGCATACTTTTGCAGATGTGCACCAAGACCTCTGTTTTGAACCAGATTTTAGACTGATTATAGGCTTCATTGCTGGCTAGCAGGGTTGTGTGCTTTGGCTCTTTTTAGATTCATGAGCTAGTGACATGGAATGGTTTGTAATGAACAGGTATGCCTTGTCATGAGTTTCATACCTTTATATGTGTTCAGGAATATCAATAGAGGTAATATTACTGTTTGTTTATAAAGGGCCATCATCTTCCAATTTGATTATCTTTAATTAACTACAGTTCTAATCCACATCATGGCAAGAACCACTCAAACTATTTTGGGCTGCACTCTCTTCATGGGACTCTGGGGGTTTTTGAGTATTGGACCATCTGTGTGTTGCTGTGGAGTCTCTTTTGTGTGTGTGTGTGGGGGGGGGGGGTGATTTTGAGATCCTTAAAGTCAGTCACCGGAAAACTCAGGAACTATATGAAAAAATTTGAAGTATGAAAACCAACAAATGCTCCGATGATATTAGCTGTCATGAGGACCACTGCCAAGAAAGGAAGACCAAGAGTTACCTATGCTGCACAACATTTATTCATTAAAGTTACCAGCTTCAAAAACAGCGAATAGGAGCTTACATATGTAAATGCTTCACTGAGACCACGACTGGAAACGTCTGATCAGCTATGAGAAATAGGCCATCATGGCTGCACAGAAATACAACTTGTTGGACCAAGAAACAAGGAATAGACATTAGACCAGCGAAAATCTTTACTTTCGACAGATTATTTTTTTTGGCTTCCACTGCCATGTCATCGCGAGGTGCAAAATAGTTTGGCGTGTGAGTGTGCTTTAGTAGTGATAGGCTTGGGGGGCATCATTTGTCAACAAGGAAATGACCCCACGGCTGCAGCCGCGCCCCTTATGCTGCTCTCGATGTTGCAGATGCATGCTCAATATAACAATTAAACAAAAATGTATAATGAGCATGAGTGAGAGGATTGTGCACCTAGTCTCTCCAATGCTGCTTGTTTCCAATAGCCTGTATGAGTATAAATCAGTATGCTGTCTGGCCATATCCCAGCTAACATATATCACCAAATGCAAATGATTTCTAGACCTTTTCCGGTGAAATCCCTGTGTGCTCATATGATCGCTCATATCTCCAGCAGCAACAGCAGCAATGTGTATGCAGATGGTGGTATCCGGCAGTTAACTCTGGAACATTACATATGAGGCACAGTTTTCCAGGTCGAGGATGAAATTGCATTCTTGGTTCGCCAACAAATTCTGAATAATGGGTGTCATTGTCGCTGGATTGTGCGGCTTCTCCTGCTGACCAGCACATCTATTTTTGGATGCTTTTGTTACCAGAAGTGAAGCTGTAATGCTAAGTGCCAAGTTTTGCTTTCCCTCTGCTCTACAAAGATCCATTCTTAGATATTGTGCTGATGCTAATTTAACCCAGAAGAGTTCCATATATTAACCCTACCACCGTGACAGGAGAGATCAGCACGAGTAGGATTGCGCCTAGCAACCGGCAGGGTGATGTCTGAAGCACAATATAGGGCTCTTACAGACCCCACCCATTATGCTAATTATCATGCAGCATCACAGCTCCCAGTGCCACGTCCACATGCTTCAGAAGATAAACCATAAACTGTAAATCTCGGCCATTACTTCTTCAATTTAAAAATGGAAAGGACAGTGCTAAATGCAGCCTGACACAATGGTCTAACATTTGCCTTTACCTGCTGTATCCCTTTAATAGCAGATAACCCAAGTCCTGCACTACTCGCCCGCTGCCCTTCTTAGAATGTATACTGTTCACTTGGGAGCCTCTGTTCTGTACCTATATCCTGCCGATGGGAACCATTCTTGCATGATCTGGGAGGGGGGGGGGGGGGGCATTTCTCTGTGGAGCTTTACTCTCCCTTACTCTGTCCCCCTGGAAAAATTTCTTGGAAGACAAGGACAGAAACTAAGGTTGGAAAATGGAATCTGATGCTGAGAGAGTTCACCCTGACAGACAGTCCATTCCAAGGTGCCACAGACAGAGGTACAGAGCGCTGACATTTCAGCATAGGTGGAAGCCATCCATCATGGCCTTCCACCACTCACATTTGGGATGACTATCCATTGATTAGTTCCCGGAAATTCCACTGCAGAGTTGGTTGTTGTAAAATAGCTACAATGCCTTCAGTAGTTGTTTGGCCCAACAGTTTTGCCTGAAAGTTTCTGGCCAGCTGCTTCAGGACAGGGTTTGAGGTACAATAGCTTTGCTTTATGAAGCCACAGTACTGAGGTAAGCAGGCTTTATGCTGTTCTGAACTGGACCCTAAGTCCCCTTCAGAGCAACATAAACTTCATAGTTAAGTAGATCTCTTATGATGGATTCCCCAAACTTCTGGTTCATTCAGGCCAAATAATGAGTGCATGCAGTGTGTACACTGTGTGCTCCACAGGGCCCAGGGTGCAAGCCTGGAAATTGCAGTGTAAGGTAGGCCAAACATGACTTTTCACAACCATCTATGAGCCCTGCATTAGAGAGTTACCTTTCTATCATATTCCACTCTAGAGCGTCAGGAAGTCAGAAATGAATGGTTTAACTCTGGTTCGAAGGGCGGGGGCTGCAAGATAAAAGGTGTGGTTTCTCCCAGCCTATATATACTTCTTGTTGCTCTCCGCAATCCAGTTTCATTCTTGAAGTTGGACTGGACTGCGAAGGTTGTGCCTGGATTTATTTTCTTCTTATACATTTCTTTCTTCATATAGGATTTTATTCAGGAAGTGGGGGATTTCACCCTGTCTGCTTTTCTCCTCTAGACACCAAGAGGAATTTTGGAATAAACCTAAGACCCAGGACACTGCCAAATCTAAATGGTGAAATAAGGCTTAACTCCATTCTAAACCTCCTCAGGCATAAAGGGGCACCCTCACTCTGTCGGGTGGGGGGACAGCTTCTGCATTTTGCCCCCATTTGGAGGCTCCATGTAACAGATGCCTTGATACAGGAGATAGTTTCTTAGTTACATGACTGAATTTGGGGCCGCACCTCCTCGGAGGTTCTCTCTTGTCAATGGTATCCCAGAATCCAGGAAAAGCAGAAGCAATGAGATCTGCTGTAGCTCTTCTGTTGCAGCTAGGAGTAGTCCATTATGTTCCCTTTTCAGAGAGAGGTATTGGATTCTTCCAGGTGGTCTCCCTCTTCCCCCTTATGAAGAAGTGGTTTTACCCTCCTTACGTCCTGCTCTGGTCAACCATAAGGAGAAAGTCCCCCACTCCTTGGATGTAGTGAGAGCTCTTAAATATTATATCTCCACTACGCAGACCTTCCACAAATCTGACTATTTATTACATTTGAGAGGCCACGGAAAGGTCTATCGTTAGCTAAGTCTAAGTGGTGATGAGGGCCTACATCTCCAAGGGGAAGAATCCCCGCGGGCACGCGCTCTCCCCCCCCCCCCCATCTCTCATAGACAGCGCCGCAGGCCTGCAGGACGCGACGGCCGAGAGGCCTGCGTCCTAGGAGGCAAACGAGGGAGAGCAGGGAGGTGACTGCGGAGGCAGACGGCACAGTGAAAACACACAGTACAAAAAAAACAACAGCCAAGTACACCAATAAAGCTTGTGGGGAGGGATATATACAGTACACACAGAGGTTCCCCCTCAGATTCACCATCAGCCTGTGGCCGGCTACCTTTTAATGTAAGGTCTGCGGCCCAGAGCCTAAGCTCTGCCGGCGTTCCCCGGCGTTCACCCTACCGTCACGGATCCCGTAGCAGCCCGAGGCTGGGAGGCAGGAGTGGGTCAGAACGGATCCATGGAAATAGAGTCCGCAGCGGCCGAAGGGCTAGGTGACCCCGCTCTGCTGCCAATAACTGAGAGAGAGTACCAACGATCTTCTGCAGCCAAGACTGCAAGATGAACAACTGGGGAATGATAGAGGGACAGCTGCATTTATAGGGGGCCAGGAGGAGCTACATCTATGATCTTGCAGTCAAGAGCCCCTTAGGGGCGAACACCCATCTGTAAGGATATTGGGACGACCTGGACTGGATGTGTCCAAAAACAATTCTACAGGTGAGTTTCACAGAATATATATTCCTAGTATGTCACACACCCCGCTTCCAACATTCATGACACTTGGGATACCGGCCTGTAGAGGGCGATCTTGCAGAGATGACATGAGAAAAAGAAGCCCCTCCTGGTCCATAAATACCCGGGACCTTCCACTATTCCCCAGTCTTTTCGTCTCTGCAGTCGGCGAAGCATTCAGAAGATGACTCTCCTTCCTGCAGGTATCCAGGTTACGCTCGGCCATTTTCTATTTCTGCCTGAAGCCACATTTTTGTATTGTGATATGTATGTTATGCCTCCCAGCCTTGGCTGATGGGCTCGGGCAAAGGTAGATACACCGTTGGGTGTATATGGGAGCTTGCTACCTCCGTGAGACCTCAAATAAGGGGTAGGCGGAATCCGGGTTGGTGTCCCCCGGCATGGGATGCCCCGTCCCTTTAAATCTCCTTGTGCCTATTGGGTGCTTATTGTTTTCCCCCCTGTTGGCCCTCCTGGACCCTGCTGGGGTGAAGGGGGGGGGGAATCTTTATTTAGGGAGTATCTTTTGGCCTATGCATTTGTTTTTAAAAAAAAAAGGAAAAGATAAGAAAGTGACATACCTGTTTTGGGTTTTTTTAATTTCCCTCTCTTTTTTTTCGTTCGGCCCCGTTCTATGATGTCATGCTATTGTCTTTGGCTGACCCGCCCTCTGCTCTCTGAGCAGAGCTAGGTGGTGGGCGGGGCTTCAAGTCGGCGTCGCATTTCTGCTTCCTCTTCCTGTTTGACATGTGGTTTGCTGGTTCCTGTTCTGGTGCTGGCCTCCACTGGTCATGGCTGCTGCGTTGGTGCCGCTGCTGGGCTTTTCTTATATCGATTGGTCGCAGGGCTGTCGCTGGGCCGTTGTGGTCACTGTGAGTACCCTTTAGTTATACTAAAGGGAAATCTTTTTTATTTACTGTCATTTCTTTCTTGTATATGCATAAGGCTCATTGTGTTTCCTCTATCTTCCACATCTTCTAATCCTCCCACCTAGGGACTATTAAGGGGCATCCCGGGTAGCTTCGGCTGTAAAAATCCCATATACTTGGCGACTATAAAAAAAAATTAAGTATATTAATAAACACCATATGGAGGCATCTCAGGATACTGGCTTTTCAGTACCTGCGGGACAGACTCTGCAGTGTTTGCGATGTGGGGCATCCCTTGTTGGGGATAACGCATTTTTTTTGTGTATCTTGTGTTCAGTTGGTTATAATGCAGCAGTAAGGGGCCCAAGCCTCAGGGTAGGTGGCTCCTGCCTCTTCCCCCACACGCCTTGTCTTGTTCATACCCCCAGTGATATTGTCATGGCTAGAGAGTCGCTTTCTGATGTATGTGCTTGATTGGCTCACATTGAAAAAATAAATGTCTAGCTCTGTGTCCAAGAGGTCCTCAGCTAAAAGGAAACATTTAGCTCTGGCCGTTGAGGCAAATGGGCTTGATTGTAGCGAGCATTTTTGATTGTTCTCCGTTTGAAGAAGGAGAATTCTTTGAAGAATCTGATGTTTCAGATGTTCAGCAATTGTGGGTATTGACGCTGAACAAGGTGAAGGGGAGAATTTTGACACCCCTAAAGCTCTTGCTCAATTATATGAGGTCTTGGCTATCGATTTTCCAGAAGCAGTCCCTCCTCAGAAAGGGGAGTTCTTTGGAGCCTCCAAGCCTCGTTTTGAATTTCCTAATCAGAAACATTTTGAAGATATCATTGAGAAATGGGAAAAGCCTGCGCGGCTTCCTGGCATTCCTTTGGGCTGGGATATAAAAAAAATATATATATACATATCCCTTTCCTGCAGACACTATAAGCATTGGTCATCCCCCCTGTGGTGGATTCACCTGTGCTCAGTTTGTATAATTCCTCTGTTTTGCATTCTCCGGAATCTACTTCCCTTAAAGGATGGGGAGGACAAACGTATTGAACAAGTGGCTTGCCATGCGTTTGCTAGCGTTGGCTCGGCCTTATGGCAGTCGCTATTGGGTCTGTTATTAGAGATCTATTGAATACCTCAGGGCTTGATCCAGCCTCTGATGAGTTTTCCGCTCTCAAGCGAAGTGGTTTATTTGTGTCTTTTGTCATTTCTGCTTTAGATGACTCCATGGTCTTGTGTAGCAGAACTTCTGCCTTGCTTGTTGCGATTCGGCGGGCTATTTGGCTACGCCAGTGGGCGGCTGACACGGTGGCAAAGAAGTCGCTTACAGCGCTTCCCTTTGGGGGATTACGCCTCTTTGGTGAGAAGTTGGATTCTGTCATTAAAGGAGGCAAATTGCCTCAGCGTAAGAAGTAACGTCGTTCCTTGCGGGGATCGGCTTCCTTTTGATCCTTCCTTTCGTGGTTCCAGAACGGGCAGAGGATCGGCCCTTTTCAGCCCCAAGGGGGACTGCATGGAACAGAGGAAGAGGACGTGGCCGTCCAGGTCAGAGTTGGGGATCTAAGCCCAAGTCCGCTTCCAAGCCTGCCCAGCAATGAGGAGGCGCCCTCACCCGTACGGGTGGGGGGACAGCTGCGATTCATTTTTCCAGGCTTGGTTGAAGAGGTATCAGACAGATGGATTCTGGAAGTTGTGTCCTCCGGTTACAAGCTGGAATTCGAGGTTCGGCCTCCTCCCAGATTTTTCAGGTCTCGGATGCCCGCAGATCCGGTGATCGCACAGGGGCTCCGGGCAGCTGTGGCGAACTTTTTAAACATGGATGTTATCTGCCAGGTTCCTCCAGTGGAAAGAGGTCTGGGGTTTTACTCCAACCTATTTACGGTTCCCAAAAAAGGATGGCTCTGTTCGGCCTATTCTAGATTTGAGACGACTCGATCAGTTTATGCGTTTCCGAAGGTTCCGAATGGAGTTGTTGCGCTCAACGATCGACGCTCTCCGCCAGAGGGACTTCATGACATCCATAGACATCAAGGATGCTTATCTGCACATTCCTATTATTGCCGCTCACCAAGGGTTTCTCAGATTCACAGTAGAAGACCACCATTTTCAGTTTGCGGCTCTTCCATTCGGTCTCACTCCATCCCCAAGATTGTTCACCAGGGTCCTGGCAGGAGTAATGGCTATTCTCAGGGTCCAGGGCATTCGCATCGTGCCATTGCTGGACGACTTGCTCATCACAGCGTCATCTTTCAATCAGACGGAACTGGACACCAGAACAGTGGTGACTACACTAGAGAGGTTTGGTTGGGTGATAAACCATGCGAAATCCTCTTTGTCCCGTAAGGGAGATTCCCTTTCTGGGCTTGATTCTGGATACCCTTTAGGCCAGGGAATTTCTTCCTTTCCAAGATTGTTCTGATTCAGGATTTAGTTCATCTGTTCCTGTCCAATCCTCATCAGCCTATCCGCTTGGGGATGAGATTAGTGGGGTTGATGGTGGCCACGCTCGAAGCGGTTCCTTTTGCTCAGTTCAACATGAGGACGCTTCAGCTCTTTCTCCTGGCGAAGTGGGACAAGCGCCCGTTGTCTTTGAATCGGACTTGTCTGTTGTCTCCCCTCGTCCTGCAGTCCCTCCAGTGGTGGCTGATTTCGAGCAATCTCAGGGACGGCAAATTATTTCCCCCTTGTTGGGAGTTGGTCACCACAAATGCCAGCCTTTCGGACTGGAGGGGGCATCTGGAGGAGACACCGGTTTCAGGGGTTGTGAGGGCCTCTGGAGGCTCATTCCCCAATCAAGTTATTGGAACTTCGGGCCATTCATCTTGTGCTGCTCCGACTGACTCATCTCTTGCAGGGTTTGCCGGTTCAGATTCAGTCAGACAACCGAACAGCAGTTGCATACATCAATCACCAGGGAGGGACTCGCAGTTGGGGTGCCCTCCGGGAAGCGTCTCTGATCCTTCTGTGGGCAGAGATCAATGTTCCCTGCATAGCGGCAGGTTACCTTCCGGGGATAGGGAAGGTGGAGGCAGACTCCCTGAGCAGAGCATGCGCTCGCCAGGGAGAATGGTCTCTCAACCCCGAGGTCTTTCAGTTCCTTTGTCACAAGTGGAGGGCACCGCGGTTGGACCTGTTTGCGTTTCGCCACAACCACAAGCTTCCAGCCTTTGTGTCTCTATCCCAGGATCCTCTGTCAGTGGCAGTGGATGCCATGTCTCTTGCCTGGAAAGGATCTGGGGTTCCTGTATCCTTTTCCCCCATTCTCCATGATAAGCAAGGGGTGCGCAAGTTGGTTCTGGAAGGGGCACCAGCAATTCTGGTGGCTCCAAAGTGGCCAAGACACCTGTGGTTCGCAGAGGTCACAAGGCTGGCAGAGGATCTGTTGCCTCTGCCTCTTCTTCCAGATCTCTTAAACTCGGGGTCAACTTTGTTACCCCAATTCACCAACGCTGGCTTTGACGGCGTGGCTGCTGAAATCTCCATCTTAAAGGAGGAAGGCCTTTCTGATGCTGTCATTCTGACTCTTGTTAGAGCTAGAAATAAGTCTTTCTCTGTGGTTTATTACAGGGCTTGGAGGTCCTATATTGACTGGTGTGAGTCTAGGTCCCTGCCTTGCAGGGTATTTTCTATCCCTAGGATTTTGGAGTTTCTGCAACGGGGTCTGGATTTGGGCTTCCAGATTAGTACTTTGAAAGGGCAGGTTTCTGCTTTGGCTATTTTCTTTCAAAGGTCATTTGCTCTTCACCCTTTGGTTAAGATTTTTTCCAGGGGGTCACGCATGTGCGATCTCCTAGAAAGCTCCTACTTCCAGTTTGGGATCTTAGTCTGGTGCTCTCTGCTATGCAGGCGGCTCCTTTTGAACCTTTACAGGAGGTTCCTCTTCATATTCTCACTCAGAAAGTTGCCTTTTTGGTTGCTATTACCTCTGTCCGTCGGGTTTCTGAATTGGCGGCCCTGTCAATACAGGCTCCTTACTATGAGAGGCATCAGGATAAGGTGGTTTTCTGTTTTAAACCAGAATTTCTTCCTAAAGTGGTGTCTGCCTTCCACTTAAATCAGGATATAGTTCTCCCTTCATTGTGCCCTAATCCTAGTAATAACAAGGAAAGGGTTTTACATTCTTTGGATGTTGTTCGTTGTGCCTTCTGGGCCTAGAAAGGGTTTGGCACCCGCCAAATCTTCCATTAGTAAATGGATTTGTCAGGCCATTGTTGGGGCCTATTCTGCTAAGGGGAGGGTTCCTCCTTTTAAGATCACTGCTCATTCTACTCGTGCTGTTGGTGCGTCCTGGGCATTTCAGCACCAGGCTTCTGTTGAACAAGTTTGCAAGGCTGCTACTTGGTTTCGGTTCACACTTTTTCTAAGTTTTACAAGGTTGATGTGCGGGCCTCAGCGGTTGCTGCTTTTGGTCGCAAGGTTCTGCAAGCTGCAGTAATTTGTTATGCCTTATTTTCCTTGTGGGATCCCCGCCCATTATAGACACCGCTATTGGATGTCCCAAGTGTCATGAATGTTGGAAGCGGGGTGTGTGACATACTAGGAATAATACCATTTTGTGAGTACTCACCTGTAAAATGGGTATTACGAGTATGTCACACACCCGCTTCCCCCGCCCTATTTTGTTCTGGGATCCTTTATAGGGTGTTTCTTATTATTTTTCACTATATAATTTGCTCTTCCTCGTTCTTCACTGCTTTTTTAAAAGACTGAGGAATAGTGGGAGGTCCCGGGTATTTATGGACCAGGAGGGGCTCCTTTTTCTCATGTCATCTCTGCGAGATCACCCTCTACAGGCCGGTATCCCAAGTGTCATGAATGTTGGAAGCGGGGTGTGTGACATACTCGTAATACCCATTTTACAGGTGAGTACTCACAAAATGGTATTTTTGGGGTTTTGACCCACTCTAAACGAGCTATCGGAGCTTCCTGGGCCTTTCAGCACCAAGCTGCAAGGCTGCCACCTGAACTTCAGTTCATACATTTACCAAATTTTATAAGGAAAACGTTAGAGCCTCGTAAAATTGTTTTTTCTCTTCTTCCACTCCAGAGCGTCAGGCCCTCTCTATCTGCTAGGCTACTTTATCCGTTCCTCGGATGCCATAGTTCTAGTGGAGATTGTATAATGTAAATAGTTGATCAGCATCTAAAAAAAAAATGTGTATATATATGAAAAGAGGGGAAGAGAGGAGCTTATCTTGCCTGTCCTTGATTTCCAAATAAACGTGAAGCTTCTTAGGATGCCTTATCCTCCCGGACGGCTGTGTCTACTGCTTTTCGACTACTGGATTGCGGAGAGCATCCGGAAGTATATATAGCCCAGGAGACACCACATCTTTTATCTATCAACTTCCAAATTTTTTTATCAATCAACTTCCAATTTTTAGCATGGTTTCCAAATGCAGCACCGTGATGCAAGCAGACATGCACGTCTCTGCACATAACACAATGTGGCACCACAATTTGGCTTGTCTTTTAAGACTTTCGGTCCGGTTTAAATTTTTTTACACCCCAAGCAGATTTGTAGATATACACACAAATATATATATATATTTTTAAGACAGACTGCTTATGCTCACACTGTTAGGTAACTTTCAATGAAAGGGATCATGTTTGCAGGTTAAATCAAGTTCCTTGTGAATATTTATGACCATGTGGGCTTCAGTGCACTTTACAAGCCCCACCCCGCTATTATCTGTACATCCTACAATGCAATAATAAACTCTCAAAAGGAAATTGCACCCCATCCGTGTTCCATAGCACTGTTTCTCAACTTGTGGTACACGTACCCCAGGGGGTGCGTCCTGCAGGTTCAAGAGGTACACAATGATGTTCAGAGGAGTAACAACAGGGATCAGACAGGTCTGGGTTGTTATTTTAACACTCAAAATCTATTTCTTCTTACTTTAAAAGTAATAAAGGTGCTACAAAGCCTGTGAGGCACTACCCCTCACAGTACTCTGTTGGAACTTCTTTTTTGCTAGAGGGTACTTGGCAGAAAAAGTTTGGGAATTCCTGGTTTCTATAGATTACACAGACGGTCTGTTTACAAACTATGGGATATGTTGCTCTGTAGGTGGGAGACTGCGGGGCCAGGCTTCGTAGTGGCAGAGTATATTTATTAAATTTCAAGTTGGTGAAAACCAGTTGCATCAGAATGCAAAAGAAGTTTTGACACTACAATTACTTAAAAAATGACTTTTAATCATCAAAGAAGGCATTAGTTCAAATGTATTCTATTTTTTTGGCTGCATAAAATGCTTATGTCTGATGTTTAAAAAAGGTGAATCCATGTAAAAATGTAATGTAAAGTTCATCAGCCTCCCTCCTCTACTCAATATGTTATAATCTAAAGTTTTTCTTCAAGGCATCAAATCCTGAGATGGCGATATACAGAACAAGTGGAAGAAATCCGGGGTCTGGGCTGGTTGTGACACTGATGGAGGTCTTGTTCATTTCCAGCTTTATGTTGGATAAAGAGAACAAGCTCTGAGCAATCTGAAATGCACTATAATCGATGAGATCAGACATCACTGCTTCTGTCCTTGGACAAAGCCCTTCATCCGATGTGATGGTTGGCTAATTAAAGAGAGAGCGCAGCAACATGTTAATCCCCAGGGTTATGATTTATACAGTTGCAATGAACACAATGTTTATTTGTGAATTTTTGCTTTAGAAAAGAGTTCAACGCAATCAAAGAAAACTGGACATTTTACCTGTGTTAATACTTTAAAAAAGATGAGGAGTGCAGATTCTTAGATAGGTTCCATTTTGTTTCAAATACTGTATGTAAATTCTTTTAATGTCTGTATGGGATGACTCTACCTGCAAAAAGTTATTTCTCCTGTAGCCTATAGGGCAGGGATCGGCAGCATGTGGCTTGCAGACTAAAACACTAAGGCCAAACACAGATTTTATGCTCAGGGATGGGCACTGTCACCTGTGCTGCCTGGGGTTAATGAAAAGTTGGGCAGGCAGGGAAATGTGTCTGCCCACCTGTCATGACAGTCCCAGTAACGTACTTGTTTCCCACCATCTCTACCCATAATTTGGTACACTGATGAAGAATGCTGGGACATGGAGTAAGGTATGCGGACATGCCCCTTGGATCACCTGATTCTGACATTTACCTCTTGGGGGTCTAGGTGATCAGTATTTTTTGGGGTAAGAGTAACAGTCCATTTTTTGGGGCTTGCTCTCTGAACTGACTAGATTGATTCTTTCAAGTACCTAACTGTATTTTTTTAGGGTACCAGTTTCCAGTTCTATAAAGATTAAATGCCTTCGGTATGTTTATGTTGAATGTGACTGTCATTGTAAGAAAGGTTGAGGACCCTTGTTGTAGGGGGATTCAAATCATTCAGTCACAATTACTCTGTTTAATAGCACTTAATTCTGGAAATGAGATAAAACATACTCCTCGCCTCTTCAGCTAGTGGTTTCCAGTTTTAACAGTGTCTTGTCAACAGATGGACACTTGCTGATCTGCAGCTCAACGTAATATTTATTTTAAAAAACTTTGGCTAAGTCGCTTATCTGTGGCTTCCAAAAAGTGAAGGACTTTCAGGACTCTACATAAATTAGGAAGCTGAGGCTGCACCGAAAAATACAATTCTGTGAAATACTCACCTGTAGAATTGGTATTATAAGTATACAGTACGTCCTGCTCCAGATAGATTACTTACACTTGGTTATCCCCTGCCAGATGGCGCTGCACTGCAGAGACATGTAAAACAGGCTCCTCCCGGCCCCTCAAATACCCAGGGACCTCCCACAAATCCCCAGCATTGAAAAGCAGTGAACAAGAAGCCGGGAGAATTTAACCACCCAAAAAATGGTAACTATAACAATGATAACAATCACCATACAGGGGATCCAGAAAAACCAGGGTGGGGTGGAGCAGGACGTACTGTATACTTATAATACCAATTCTACAGGTGAGTATTTCACAGAATTGTATTATTCTTAGTATACAGTACGTCCTGCTCCAGATAGATTACTTACACTTGGGACATCCAATAGCAGTGTCCATTAAGTAGGGTGGGATCCCCAACAAAAAAGGTAACAGCAGACAGTTTAAACCACTGCCGCCTGCAAAACCTTGCGGCTAAAAACATCGTCAGCTGAGGCCCTAACATCAACCTTGTAAAACTTTGAAAAGGTATGAACAGAAGACCAAGTAGTGGCCTTGCAAACTTGTTCAACAGAAGCCTGGTGCTGGAAGGCCCAAGAGGCACCAATAGCACGAGTAGAATGAGCAGTAAGGCGGAAGGCAAGATTCTTCCCCTTAGCAGAATAGGCCTGAATCACAGCCTGACGGATCCATTTGCTGATAGTAGGCTTGGCAAGAGCCAAACCCTTCCTAGGACCAGATGGACCACAAAAAGAGCATCAGTTTTCCTGAAGGACGCAGTGACTACTATGTAATACTTCAGACACCTGACCACATCCAATGAATGCAAAACCCTTTCCTTAGCATTGCTAGGATTAGGGCACAATGAAGGAAGAATAATATCTTGATTCAAATGAAAAGCAGACACCACCTTAGGCAGAAAATCCGGCTTAAAGTGGAACACCACCTTATCCTGGTGTCTCTCAAAGTATGGGGGCTGAATAGACAGAGCCGCCAGCTCAGACACACGCCTGACCGAAGTAATAGCCACCAGAAAGACAACCTTGAGGGTAAGTACAGCCAGAGCAGCATCCTGAATAGGTTCAAAGGGAGCACTCTGCAAGGCAGACCAGACCAAGTTCCAATCTCAAACAGGGACCACAGGTTTTCGTGGGGGACGCACATGAGTAACCCCCTGAAAGAAAGTCTTAACCAAAGAATGCTGAGCAAAAGACTTCTGAAAGAAGACAGACAGGGCAGAAACCTGACCCTTCAAAGTACTGAGTTGGAGACCCGACTCCAACCCATGCTGTAAGAACTCCAGAACCCTGGGAACTGAGAACACCCGACAGGGAAGAGACCTAGACTCACACCAGTCAATGTAGGTACGCCATATCCAATAATAGATTGAAGAAGTTTTCTTCCTAGCCTTCACCATGGTTTCAACCACAGAGGCAGACAGGCCTTTCTCCATCAAGATGAAGGTTTCAGCAGCCAGGCAGTCAAAGCCAGAGTTTGTAAATTGGGATGGCGTAAGGGGCCCTGAGTGAGCAGATCTGGCACTCCTGGCAGAACGTACTGGTCTACTGCCATCTGCACCATGTCTGCGAACCACACTCTTCTTGGCCACCTGGGGGCCACCAGAATCACTGGCACCCCTTCCAGAGCAATCTTGCGCAGGACCCTGCCCAGCAGGGGGAATGAAGGAAAGACATACAGGAGCCGAAATTCCTGCCATGACATGGACAGAGCATCTGTGGCCAAGGCCAGAGGATCCTGAGACAGGGAGACAAAAGCCTGGAGCTTGTGATTGTGACGGGATGCAAACAGATCCACATCCGGTAGACCCCAACAGTGACACAGGGACTGGAATACCCTGTTGCAGAGGGACCACTCTCCCTGATGAGAGGTCCCCCTGCTCAGAGAGTCTGCCAGTAGACTCTCTGCCCCCGGGGATGTACACAGGCGAAATGCATTGAACATTGGCCTCCGCCCATGTCAGAATCCGCGACCCCTCCTGGAGGGCCCCCCTGCTCCGGGTCCCTCCCTGATGGCTGAGGTATGCAACCGCCGTCCTGTTGTCTGAGCGCATCTGCACAGACAGACCCGCAGGTGGTCGGTCAACTGACCCAGAACCAATCTGATCGTCCGTAGTTCCAAAATGTTGATAGGTAAGTGGGCCTCCTGAGGCCCCCACCTCCCCTGGCACCGCAGGGACTACCAGAATCCCCCCCCCCCCCTGACAGACTGGCATCCGTGGTGACCGTCGACTGGCATCCGTGGTGACCGTCTCCCAGGAGGGGGCCAGAAGGCCCTGCCCCCCAGCAAGTTCCTGGAGTCCAGCCACCAGGAAAGAGACCGCCTGACCAAGGGAGAGGGAGCACACAGACCTCGTCCAAGGACCTTGGGTCCTTGTCCCAAACTGACAGAAGGTGAAGATGTAGAGGCCTCAATGGAACTGAGCAAAAGGCACTGCCTCGAAGCACGCCACCATCAGGCCCACCAACTGCATTCCCTGCCTGAGGGAGGGATGGAGACACGACAGCAGGAACCTCACCTGCGCAGTTAGAGCTTCCATCTTCTGTTGAGGAAGGAATATCCTTGACTGAACCGTATCCAGAATCATTCCCAGGAACGGGGTCACCGAGGAAGGGGACAGAGAGGACTTGGGGTGCTTGATCACCCAGCCAAAGGACTCCAGGGTGGCCACCACCAGCTGAGTGTCCAACTCTGCCTGCTGTAGAGGCCGAGAGGTGATGAGTATGTCGTCCAGGTAGGGCAGCACGCGGATGCCCCTTGGCCTCATCAGAGACATCACCCCCGCCAGCACCTTGGTGAGAACTCTGGGAGCTGAAGAGAGGCCAATGGCAAGGCCACAAATTGGCAATGTTGATCTTCCAACGCGAATCTGAGGAACCTTGGTGTCCTGAAAACACAGAGATGTGAAGGTAAGCGTCTTTGATGTCCACAGACGTCATGAAACCCCCGGGGTGCAAGGAGCTGATGGCCGAGCGCAGAGTTTCCATGCGAAAACGCCTGTTCTTGAAAATTATGTTAAAGATCTTTAAATCCAGAATGGGCCTGACTGACCCATCTTTTTTGGGAACTGTGAAAAGGTTGGTGTAGAGCCCCTTGCCTCTGCAAATGACCCCCAGGCCCAGCAGGCCTTGCACGGCCTGCGCCAACACCTGAGCTGAGACAGGGTCCTGGAGGGTCCGGGACCTGATGAAGCTTGGGGGAGGCCGCACAGCAAACTCTATCTTGTAGCCGGAGGACACTACCTCCTGAATCCACCGGTCTGAGGCGTGATGCCTCCAGACTTGAGCAAAGTGCCGCAGCCGTCCCCCCACCCTGACGGCGAGGGCGCCCCATCATGCTTGAGGGGGCTTGGGAGAGGATTTGGGCTTAGCCTCCCAGGAGGAGCCAGGACATTGTCT
Organism: Gastrophryne carolinensis; assembly: GCA_027917425.1. Lineage (NCBI taxonomy): Eukaryota > Metazoa > Chordata > Amphibia > Anura > Microhylidae > Gastrophryne > Gastrophryne carolinensis. Next base: position 80,242,951 of record CM051239.1, on the reverse strand, counting down.
TCTGCTCCTGTGCCAGGAATCTGCACGAGTCCCCGCGAAGGACACCCCTTTTCCTTGTTTAGCACCATGGTAGGGGGGTGAAGGGGAGCCCTGGCCCCGAAGGGGCCGAGACTGCCGTCTGCGCTGGGGCAACTTACCTCTCTTAGCAAAAAGGTCTAGACGGGCCCCAAACAGGCATAGCCCCTTAAAAGGAAGCCCAGTGAGGGCCTTCTTTGCAGCATTGTCAGCACCCCACTGTCGCAGCGCAACCAAGCGGCGTATAGCCACCACGAGGGCAGAAGTTCTGGCACACATTCTGATGGTGTCATCCAATGCTAATAGGACAAAATTTACAAAAACATCACAACTGGAGAGTGCATTAAACACCTCACAAGGGAGATCATCAGGGGCACTATCAAGCATATTTCTGATAAGGGTTCTAGTGGCCACAGCAGTAATAGCAGAGGCACAGACCGGGTGCAGCGCCGTCCCCGCACATGCAAAGGCGTGGGAGGCCAGCTGGTCAATGCGCCGGTCCTCAGCATCCCGCAGGGTAGTAGAATCAGGGGAATGCAAGACAGGGGTGTTAGATAGCCCTAGGATCGGGACATCCACCTCGGGGGGGGGGGGGATGACCAACATTTAACCACCTCAAGGGGAAAGGGATACTTCCTATACCAACTCCTTGGAACCCCGGGAAGTTTACTGGGGCACTTCCATTCCTTGAGCACAAGGCTATGGAAATGTGCCTGCTCTAGAAATTCCAAACGTGATTTTGCTGTATGGAAAAGCTCCCCTTTTTGCCTGGGAGCCTCACCAGGGAGAGAGATAGACAGAACCTCAAAGATCTGGGCCAATAATCTGTCAGTGTCATCCGGGGCCCAGGGGTCAGAGCCAGAATCGTCATGACCCCTTGGTCAGATGAGCCTGAATCAGAAAAGAGCTCTCCTTCATCAGATGGGGTATAGCCACACAGATTCATAAACTCCTGAGCTCCCATAGGGAAAACAGTAATATTAGGCGTCAAGTGCCACATCTTACCAGGGCCCTTACGCGCTAAAGACCTTGCGATAATCTGTTCAGCAGTAGGCAGTCAAGAAGACACATCAGGCTGAGAATCCCCACAAGTATGCAACTCAACAGGAGTGAGATTTAAGCTGGGGGGAGTAGGTGAAGTGAAACGAGGTGCAGCCACTGGAAGACCAGATTGCAATGCAAGCACCTGCTCAGCACAGGGTACACAGACCCACACACTGTCAGCGTCAGCATGAGGCTGTCCACACGCTACACACAGCCGGTCTTGTCCCAAGGGGACCCCGGTAACACTATCCTGGGATGCCTCCATATGGCGATTATTAGGCACAATGTGCCAGTAGGGATTGACGCTATGAAGCAACCCTGGATGCCCCAATGCCCCGCTAGGGAAGTGGGAGTAATTATACAAGGCCCAACTATCAATTACACCGGGCCGGGAGAAGCCAATGGATTCACCCTCTGAAAGACACAATGAGAAGATGGGGTGTCAGAAGCAAACACACTACAATGAGTATAGGGGCGCCCATGAGAGCACTTACGGACCGTGGTAATTAAGAACGTCACACGCGCGCGCGACCTGACAACATGGCACCGAGAGTACCTCGAAGGGCGGGCCAGCGTGAGCCGTGACGCAGGGCGCGCCAGGCCCCGCCTCCCCCCCCGAAGAGCGCGAAGTCCACCGACAAGCAGCCAATGAGAACGTAGAAGCGCCTGAGGTAACGCCGCCACCCGGCGCGGGACATCCAAATGAAGGAAAAGACGCGCGCGTCGGCGGCATTTGCAATAGTAAAAAAGACAAGTCAGTGCGGCGGCTGACACCACATATACTAGTCAAAAGACAAGAGAAAACGTCTTATGCGCGAATCACGATACACGCTAACCCACACCCCCCCCCCTTCTTTCCCTCCCGAAGGCTACAGGGAGAATGAGGGAGGATGGCGGCCCTCTGTACAGGACCCACCGCTACACGGGGCATGGGACAATAATGCGGGAGGGGCATCCCATAAAGGCTCACCATCAGCCTATACCGCCTACCCTTTGGTGGGGGACTGCGGTGGAGCAGGGCTCCTTAAGCAAACATGGTGCCGCCTACCTTCACCCGACCAGCGCAGCCCAGGCTGGGAGGCACATCACACAAAGGACGGGTGGGAATAGTCCAACAGGGCCGCAGGCTAATAGCCCTGCTCACCTGCGAGAGAGTGATAATTTCATGTCTTCGCAGTAAGCACTGCAGAGAAATCTGGGGATTTGTGGGAGGTCCCCGGGTATTTGAGGGGCCGGGAGGGGCCTGTTTTACATGTCTCTGCAGTGCAGCGCCATCTGGGGGGGGATAACCAAGTGTAAGTAATCTATCTGGAGCAGGACGTACTGTATACTAAGAATAACTATGACTCAATCTAAGAAGGATGGTGCCCTCCTCTACCGCCTGAGTCATTCTTGGGCTTTGAGAATATGCTTCTCAAGTTTTGCACTTTGTGTCTTTTCTGTGTGCTGTCCCTGGCAGTCATGTCTTCATCCTCATCCCTCCTTGGCGAGTTCCCTTGGGGCTCAGGTTCTTCTGCCCTTTTCAATCAGGCACTAGCACACACTCCTTTCCCCCATTACAAGCAAGTCTCACTGATTGAAGGAAGAAACATGTCCTATCAATGCAGGTCAGCATTGCTAATCTATTTGAGAAAGTGGCCACAGTGAGTGTGAAGGCAGACAGCAGAAGAGATGTTGCCCTAAGCATGTTTCCTTGTCGTAGCCTAGTGAGCTAACTGCGCTTGTTTGATGCTCTATTGTCTCTGATCGTGAGGCGTTAGACCCTGTTCTCTGAAAGAAGTCACCACTGGTATATTCCGCCTGCAGCCATTTTATCTGGTTGGCTGGGTTTACTCTTACAATAGATCTTGTACAGTAGGTCACCTTCACTTTTACTGTTAGGTAACCAAGAGAAATTGGAAGCAATTTAACTGTCTGACTACATTTGCTCTTACAGCTGAATGATGGAAGTGGAAGGTCTGCAATTAAAAGAATTTTGCATTGGTGGTCCGAAATCCCTCCTGGACGTTAATCTATTGGCAAAATGGCTTCAAATCTTGTTTTCAGGATGAACATAAAACCAAGTAACTATTTAATAAAACTGCTTTTAATGTAGGCATGAATACATGTTATAATCTCATTAATGGACTTTGGAGAGCCTGCAATCATACTTCAGCCTGTTAAATTGCTCAGCATTGCCCTCTCTATTATCCTTGAGAGGTGCTAATAAGCAGAGGGGCTGACTTTCATCTGCTCTGTATACAGATCAGCAGAGTTTTTTTTCTTTTGATTTAAGCAGGTTACCTTGCGTATAAGCTGCATGACTTAGACAACACTTCTCACCAATTTACCAAACATTTTATTTGAAAACCAAAAGGCATTTAGGGTTTTCCACTGTTTCTGGAACAGATATTGTGCCACTTTTCCATGCAGTAAAAAATGCTTATCAGTTGCATTGCAGATTTATTCATATAAATCTGTTATTGTTGGAAACAAGGATTCATTTTATGCAACAAACATTAGCCTCCGTGCCTTCGGCATGTTATGTGATTGGGTAGCCTACTACTTTATTATTCAGCTGCTGTTCAAGATACAACTCCCATTTTTTATAACCTGGCTGGTGATCGCCAATGTACTTAATTCAGGGGCGGCATCTTCATTTGCTGATGACTTTTTTGTGGACCACAAAACAGTCTGCAGCCAATCAAAAGGCCCGCTTTTGCTGAGGGAGCAAAGATATGGGGATTGATTGTATGTATCAGAGGCAAATATTTTCAAATATACACATTTGGACAAAACTGTAGGTAATCTTTTGTTAAAGAAAGAAAACCACCATGGCCACTGAAATAACCTAAAACTGACAAAAATAATTTTACATTTTAATTCACTCAGTCAACTAATATAAATCAGACAATTTCCTCGATTCACTAGGAGATGAAAAAAATTCTTATGGTAACAAACATTTCAGTTAATAAGAAAAAAAAAGAGAATGTCATGTTTATTGATTTCACAAAATGAAATGTTTCTCATGAAATACATTTTTTACTACCATGAGATTTTTGTAGCCTCATCAGGCCACAGCTTTTAAATTGAGGTTCAAAAAAATCCTGGTTCGACTTGGTATACCAAAAATAGTACTTCTGTAAGTCCCTTAGGGCAGTCATGGGGGCAGACAGAGGCGCTCCTCCCCTTGGAGAGGAAGAACAGACTGGGACAAGTTTAAACCCCTCAAGGCTTCAGTATAATAAAATTAAAGATCAAACATAGGTAGGGTAGTAAGATCCATCCTGTAGAAATACCGCTATTGGTAAGTCTAGCTGGGATTTTCTCTCTTCGTCCTTCAGGATAGCCACAGAGAAAATTTACAAATTAATGCAGTAAAGGTGTAAAATGGCCTAAAGAATCTTCTTTAGGCAGAAAATCTGGTTTAAAGCGAAACACCACCTTGTCCTGGTGTCTCTCTCAAAGTAGGGGGGCTGGATGGAAAGCGCCACCAACTCAGAAACACACCTAACAGAAGTGATAGCCACCAAAAAGACTACCTTAAGCGTAAGAATGGACAAAGCAACCTCATGCACAGGCTCAAAAGGAGATCCCTGCAAGGCAGATAGGACCAAGTTCAAGTCCCAGACTGGCAACATAGCTTACGTGGGGGGCGCACATGAGTGACCCCCTGGAAAAAAGTCTTGACCAGATGATGCTGAGCAAAAGATCTCTGAAAGAAAACAGCCAAGGCAGACACATGACCTTTCAGAGTGCTGAGTTGAAGCCCCAGATCCAAACCATTTAGCCTCACACCAGTCAATGTAGGAACGCTAAACCCTATAGTAGATGGAAGAAGAGGACCTTTTCCTAGCCCTGATCATGGTGTTAACAACAGAGGCAGGCAGCCCCTTTTCCATTAAGATGGAGGTTTCAGCAGCCAGGCCGTTAAAGCCAGCGTTTGTAAATTGGGGTAGCGTAGCCGCCCCTGAGTGAGCAGGTCTGGATCCTTGGGCAGGGCGTACTGATCTAGCGCCAGCTGCACGATGTCTGCGAACCACACTCTTCTTGGCCAACGGGGGGCTACCAGGATTGCTGGCACCCCTTCCTGAGCTATCTTTTGAAGAACCCTGCCCAACAGGGGAAACGGGGGAAAGACAAAGTAGCTGAAAGCCCTGCCAGGGAATTGCCAGAGCATCCATGGCTAAGGCAAGAGGGTCCCGGGACAGAGACACAAAGACTGGAAGCTTGTGATTGTGACGGGATGCAAACAGATCCACATCTGGCTGATCCCAACGGTGACACAGAGAGCGAAACACCCTGTTGCTGAGGGACCATTCCCCCAGGCGAGAATTCCCCCTGCTCAGAGAGTCTGCCTCCAGATTCTCCACCCCCGGAATGTACACAGCCGAGATGCAGGGAACATTGTCCTCTGCCCAGGACAGGATTACAGACACTTCCTTGAGGGCCCCCTTGCTCTGTGTCCCTCCCTGATGATTGATGTAGGCAACCGCCGTCTGGTTGTCCGAGCGTACCTGAACAGTCCGGCCCCGAAGGTGCGGGGTCAAGCGGGCTAGAACCAACCTGATCGCCTTCAGTTCCAGAATGTTGATAGGAGCGTGGGCCCCCTGAGGGTTCCACTGCCCCTGGAATGTTAGGGATCTCCAGAAGCCCCCCCCCCCCAACCTGTCAGACTGGCATCCGTGGTGACTGTCTCCCCGCAAGGGGCCATAAAGGATCTGCCCACCAACAGGTTCCTTGAGTCCAGCCACCACGAGAGGGACCACCTGGCTAGGGGGGACAGAACCAAAACCTGATCCAGGGACACGGTCTCTGTCCCATACAGACAAGAGGTGGAGTTGAAGAGGCCTCATGTGAAGCGGAGCATAAGGAACCGCCTCGAAGCAGGACACCATCAGGTCCACCAGCTGCATTCCCTGCCTGATGGAAGGATGAGGGCAGGACAGAAGGAGCTGAGCTTGCGCTTGCAGACTGTCCACCTTCTGCTGAGGAAGAAAGATCCTGGCCCGAGCTGTATCCAGATTCATGCCCAGAAATGGCTTCACCAAAGAGGGAGACAGGGAAGATTTGGAATGGATTATCACCCAGCAGAATGACTCCAGTGTGGTCACCACCCGCTGAGTATCCAGCTCTGCCTGTTGGAAGGACGGAGAAGTGAGAAGAATGTTGTCCAAAAAGGGAAGAATGCGAATGCCCTGAGCTCTCTCAGATGCCTGCCAGCACCTTGGTGAATACCCTGGGAGCCGAAGTGAGACCGAAGGGCAATGCCACGAACTGGTAATGCTTACCTCCAGCTCCAGTAGATTCTGCACAGCAAGCAACAGGCCCCGAGCCAACAGGGGGTCTTGAGGCATCCGGAATCTGATGAATCGTGGGGGCGGCCAGGCTGCCAACTCTATCTTGTAACCGGAGGACACTACCTCCTGAATCCACAGAGACATGGCGACGTCTGGAGACATGACGCCTCCAGACGTGAGCAATGAGCCGAAGCCGTCCCCCCACCCGGATGGGTGAGGGCGCCCATTCATGGGGGAAGACTTAGACTTGGAACCCCAGGAGGGGCCAGGGCGGCCACGCCCTCTGCCCCTGCCCCAGAAATCACCCCAGGCCCCTGCAAATGACGCTCCCCTTCCCATTCTGGACCCACAGTAGAAGGGAAGAAAGGAGCCAGAACCCCGAAAGGGCCGAGACTGTCTCTTGCGCTGGGGTAACCTGCCTCCCTTAGCAAACAGGTCCAGGCGATCCCCAAATAGACGCAGTCCTTTAAAGGGAACCCAGTGAGAGCCTTATTGGCAGCGTTGTCAGCTGCCCACTGGCGCAGCCAAATCGAGCGGCGTATAGCCACCGCTAAGGCAGAAGCCCTGCCACACATTCTAATGGTATCATCCAAGGCAGAGAGGACATATGCAACAAATTCCTCACAACGCAGAAGGGCTCTATACTCTTCACTAGCCGCATCATCAGGAGCCCCATCTAAATACTCTTGAGCAGAGACCTAATAGCCACAGCTGTAATGGCAGAGGCACAAACCGGACGCAACGTGGACCCCACACAGGCAAAGGCATGGGAAGCCAGCTGATCAATGCGCCGGTCCTCACCATCCCTCAGTGTAGTAGAGTCAGGGGAATGCATGACAGAAGTGTTGGACAACTCTAGAATCGGTGCATCCACTTCAGGAGGGGACGACCAACGCTTAACCACTTCAGCAGGAAAGGGATACCTCTTATCCCAACTCTTAGGGACTCCGGGGAGCCTGCTGAGACGCTCCCATTCTTTGAGCACGAGATTATTAAAATGGGCTTGCTCAGGAAACTCCAAATGTGGCTTAGCAGTGTGAAACAACTCCCCCTGCTGCCGAGGAGCCGTGGCAGGAGGATTGATAGAAAGTACTAAAGCCTGTCAGTATCATCTGGAGCCCACGGGTCAGAGCCAGAATCAGCATAACCCTTAGGCTGCTCATCAGATGATTCTGAATCAGAAAACAATTCCCCCTCTTCCAGGGGGGTATAGCCAGCCAGGTCAAAAAATTCCTCAGCCTCCCGAGGAAAAGGTTAAAGCCAGGCGTCAGATGCCGCCTCTTAGCAGAGGCCTTACGCGCCGTAGAGCCAGCAATCAGCTTCTCAATGCTAGCCACCCTGGTAGACAAATCAGGCACCCCACTGGGATTCAGATGTAAACGTGGGGGAGTAGGCAAAGCCACACGGGGCGCAGGCCCAGCCACAGGTAACCCAGATTGCAGCGCAAGCGCCCACTGGGCACAGGGTGCACAAACCCGCACATTGTCATCACTTGTAGGGGACACCCCACACGTCACACACAGCTGGGCTTGTCCCAAAGGAACCCCAAGCACATTATCCTGAGAAGCCTCCATATGGTGATTATCGCGGCCCACCAGCCAATAGGGATTTACGCTATAAGGCCACCCGGGATGCCCCAATAGCCTGCTAGGGAGGTGGGAGTTAAAGGCAGAATAGGCATCTAATAGCAAACTAAATAGAGGGGATAGGCCGGGAGAAACCACAATTAAGTTTGACCCGCCTGCAAGGCATAAACAGAAAAGCCCGTAAGCGGTATGCATGCGTAATATATATAAAAAAAAAAAAAATAAGTCAGCCCGCAGGGGCACTTACGGACCGCGGTAGGTAGACGCCAGGCACGCAGCACGAGGAGAGCAAAATGGCGCCCGCAGATACCTCGAGGGGCGGGCCGCGGAGACAGTGATGCGGAACGCGCCATCCGCAAGGCCCGCCCCCCCCCCTGAAGAGTGAAAAGGCGCCCACATGACCATGTCAGCCAATGATGGCGCAGCAGCGGCTGAGGTAAAGTTGCCGCTAACCACGGAACGCCGTACAAGCGCACGTGGCGGCGGCATTTTTAAAAGAGAAACCAGTGCAACCAACACACGCGGCAACACAAAGCCAAAGCATACCACGGAATACAATCCCAAGGAGTGAAGAAATACATTTCTGTGATTACTCACCTGTAGAATTGGTATTATGAGTATACAGTACGTCCTGCTCCAAATCTAATACTTACAGTTGGGATATACTTCGCTAGATGGTGCTGGACTGCAGAGACATCGAAAATAGGCTCCTCCCGGCCCCTCAAATACCCGGGGACCTCCCACAAATCCCCAGCATTGAAAAGCAGTTAAGGAGAAGCCGGGAGAATTAAACAATCCAAACTATCAACTATAACAATGATAACAATCACCATACAGGGGATCCAAGATAATGCAAAACAAAGGTGGGTTGGAGCAGGACATACTGTATACTCATAATACCAATTCTACAGGTGAGTAATCACAGAATTGTATTATTCTTAGTATACAATACGTCCTGCTCCAAATCTAATACTTGCAGTTGGGACATCCAATAGCAGTGTCCATAAGTAGGGTGGGATCCCCAAGAAAAATCAGCAGCAGACAGTTTAAACCACTGCCGCCTGCAGAACCTTTTGGCCAAAAGCAGCATCAGCTGAGGCCCTAACATCAACCTTGTAAAACTTGGAAAAGGTATGAACAGAAGACCAAGTAGCGGCCTTGCAAACTTGTTCAACAGAAGCCTGAGGCACCAATAGCACGAGTGGAATGAGCAGTAAGGCGGAAGGGAGGATTCTTCCCCTTAGCAGAGTAGGCCTGAATCACAGCCTGACGAATCCACTTGCTGAAAGTAGACTTGGCAGGAGCCAAACCCTTCCTAGGACCAGAAGGGACCACAAAAAGAGCATCAGTTTTCCAGTAGCCACCAGATAGTACTTCAGACACCTAACCACATCCAAAGAGTGCAAAACCTTAGCATTGCTAAGATTAGGGCACAAAGAAGGAGGAACAATATCCTGATTCAAATGAAAAGCAGACACTACCTTAGGCAGAAAGTTAGGTTTGAAATGAAACACCACCTTGTCCTGGTGTCTCTCATAGTAGGGGGGCTGAATGGAAAGTGCCGCCAACTCAGACACACGCCTGACAGAAGTGATAGCCACCAGAAATACAACCTTGAGCGTAAGAATGGCCAAGGCAGCATCCTGCACAGGTTCAAAGGGAGCACCCTGCAAGGCTGACAGAACCAAGTTCAGATCCCAAACAGGCACCATAGGCTTACGTGGGGGGCGCACATGAGTGACCCCCTGGAAAAAAGTCCTGATCAGAGGGTGCTGAGCAAAGGACTTCTGGAAGAAAATAGCCAGGGCAGAAACCTGACCCTTCAGAGTACTGAGTTGGAGCCCCATCTCCAACCCATGCTGCAGGAACTCCAGAATCCTGGAAATAGAGAACACACAACAGGGAAGAAACTTAGACTCACACCAGTCAATGTAGGCACGCCAAACCCTGTAAAAAATGGAAGAGGAAGACTTCTTCCTAGCTTTAATCAAAGTATCCACAACTGAGGAAGACAGCCCCTTCTCCATCAAGATGGAGGTTTCAGCACCCAAGCAGTCAAAGCCAGCGTTTGTAAATTGGGATGGAGTAGTGAGCCCTGAGTGAGCAGATCTGGCACCAAGGGCAGAGCGCACTGATCTACCGCCAGCTGTACCACGTCTGCGAACCACACTCTTCTTGGCCACCTGGGGGCCACCAGAATTGCTGGCACCCTTTCCAGAGCAATCTTGCGCAGAACCCTGCCCAGCAGGGGGATTGGAGGGAAGACATACAGGAACTGAAAGTCCTGCCATGACATTGCTAGCGCATCCGAGGTCAAGGCCAGAGGATCCTGGGACAGAGAGACAAAGGCTGGGAGCTTGTGATTGTGGCGGGACGCAAACAGATCCACATCTGGTTGGCCCCAACGGAGACACAGAGATTGAAACACCCTGCTGCATAGGGACCATTCTCCCTGGTGAGAGGTCCCCCTGCTCAGAGAGTCCGCCAGGTGATTTTCTACCCCCGGGATGTACACAGCTGATATGCAGGGGACATTGGCCTCCGCCCAAGTCAGGATCAGAGACACTTCCTGGAGGGTCCCCTTGCTCTGGGTCCCTCTCTGATGATTGATGTAGGCAACTGCCGTCTGGTTGTCCGAGCGCACCTGAACAGGCAGGCCCCAAAGGTGAGTAGTCAAGTGAGCCAGAACTAGTCTGATCGCCCGCAGTTCCAAGACATTGATAGGTGTGTGGGCCTCCTGAGGGCCCCACCTCCCCTGGAACCGCAGGGACTTCCAGAAACCCCCCCAACCTGACAGACTGGCATCTGTGGTGACCGTCTCCCAGAAAGGGGCAAGAAGGATCTGCCCCCAACAGATTCCTTGAGTCCATCCACCACGAGAGGGACCTCCTGACCAGGGGGGAGAGCACACAGACCCTGTCCAGGGACGCTGGGTCCTTGTCCCATACTGACAATAGGTGAAGTTGCAGAGGCCTCAATTGGAACTGAGCATAAGGGACCGCTTCGAAGCATGCCACCATCAGGCCCACCAGCTGCATCCCCTGCCTGATGGAGGGATGGGGACAAGCTAGGAGGGACTGAGCCTGTGCAATCAGACTGTCCACCTTCTGTTGAGGAAGGAAGATCCTTGCCTGAACTGTATCCAGATTCATTCCTAGGAATGGAGTTGCCAAGGAAGGGGACAGTGAGGACTTGGGGTGGTTGATCACCCATCCAAATGACTCCAGAGTGGACACCACCAGCTGAGTATCCAACTCTGCCTGATGTAGAGACTGGGAAGTGATGAGAATGTCGTCCAGATAGGGAAGCACGCGGACGCCCTGACGTCTGAGCAGAGACATCACGCCAGCCAGCACCTTGGTGAACACCCTGGGAGCTGAAGTGAGGCCAAGGGCAAGGCCACAAACTGGTAGTGTTGATCCATCAGTGCAAACCTGAGGAACCTTTGATGACCTGGGAACACAGGAATATGAAGATAAGCATCTTTGATGTCCACAGAAGTCATGAAATCCCTTTGGCGCAGGGAACTGATGGCAGAGCGCAGTGTTTCCATGTGAAAGCGCCTGCCCCTCTTCAAGTCCAGGATGGGCCTGACTGAACCATCTTTTTGGGTACTGTGAATAGGTTGGAATAAAAGCCCTTGCCTTTTTCTCTTAAGGGGACCTGGCAGATGACCCCCAGCTCCAGGAGGCCTTGCACTGCTTGCACTAGCTCCTGAGCTGACACAGGGTCCTGAGGAATCCGCGATCTGATGAATCTTGGAGGGGGACAGGCAGCAAACTCCAACTTGTAACCGGAGGACACTACCTCCCGAATCCACCGGTCTGAGACCTGAAGCCTCCAGACGTGAGGGAAGTGCTGCAGCCGTCCCCCCACCCGGATGGGTGAGGGCGCCCCATCATGCCTGAGGGGGCTTGGGAGAGGATTTTGCTTTGGGGCCCCAGAAGGAGCCAGGACGTCCACGTCTTCTGTCTCTACCCAAGAAATCTCCCCGGGCCCCAGGTAAGGAAACCCCCCTTCCCTGTCTTGCACCACGGTAAGGGGAGGAGAAGGAACCCTGACCCCGAAAGGGCCGAGATTGCTGCCTGCGCTGGGGTAACCTGCCTCCCTTAGCAAAAAGGTCCTGGCGGTCCCCAAACAGGCACAGTCCTTTAAAGGGAAACCCAGTGAGGGCCTTCTTGGCAGCGTTGTCAGCAGCCAAACCGAGCGGCGTATAGCCACCACAAGGGCAGAAGTTCTGGCACACATTCTGATGGTGTCATCCAATGCTGAGAGGACAAAATTTACAAAAACATCACAACTGGAGAGTGCATTGACCACCTCACAAGGCAAATCATCAGGGGCACTATCAAGCATATTTCTAATAAGGGTTCTAGTGGCCACAGCAGTAATGGCAGAGGCACAGACCGGGCGCAGCACCGTCCCTGCACATGCAAAGGTGTGGGATGCCAGCTGGCCAATGCGCCAGTCCTCAGCATCCCGCAGGGTAGTAGAGTCAGGGGAATGCATGACAGAGGTGTTAGATAGCCCTAGGATCGGGGCATCCACCTCGGGGGGGGGGGGGGGATGACCAACATTTAACCACCTCAGCAGGAAAGGGATACTTCCTATCCCAACTCTTTGGAACCCCGGGAAGTTTACTGGGGCGCTCCCATTCCTTGAGCACAAGGTTATGGAAATGTGCCTGCTCGGGAAATTCCAAACGTGATTTCGCTGTATGGAAAAGCTCCCCTCTTTGCCTGGGAGCCGCAACAGGGAGAGAGATGAACAGAACCTCAAAAATCTGGGTCAATAATCTGTCAGTGTCACCCGGGGTCCAGGGGTCAGAACCAGAATCGTCATGACCCCTTGGTCTCTCGTCAGATGAGCCTGAATCAGAAAAGAGCTCCCCTTCATCAGACAGGGTATAGCCACAAAGATTCCAAAACTCCTCATTTCCCATAAGGAAAACATTGACATTAGGCGTCTAGTGCCACTTCTTAGCAGGGGCCTTACGCGCTAAGGACTTAGCAATCAACTGCTCAACAGTAGCCAGTCTAGAAGACACATCAGGCTAAGAATCCCCACTAGTATGCAACTCAGCAGAAGTGAGGTTTAAGCTTGGGGGAGTAGGTGAAGTGAAACGAGGTGCAGCCACTGGCAGGCCAGATTGCAATGAAAGCACCTGCTCAGCACAGGGTACACAGACCTGAGCCTTGTCAGCGTCAACATGAGGCTGCCCACACGCTACACACAGCCGGTCTTGTCCCAAAGGGACCCCGGTCACATTATCCTGGGATGCCTCCATATGGTGATTATAGCGGCGCTATACGCCGATAGGGAATAACGCTAAATAGCAACCCTGGATGCCCCAATAACCCGCTAGGGAAGTGGGAGTATTATTTTTACAAGGCCTACAAGTATATACTAATACAGGGCCGGGAGAAGCCAAAAGGGTTCGCCCCGCCTGAAAGACATAAGCAGACAAGATCTGTAAGCACACAGTAACAAAAGTGAAACATATAAAGCCGCCCGCGAGGGCACTTACGGACCGCGGTAGGTAGGGGTCCGTCGCACATGGGCCAACCAAGCAGGATAAAGATGGCGTTGGTATACCTCGAGGGGCGGGCCGGTATCGGCGATGATGCGGAGCGCGCCATAGACGGGCCCCGCCCCCCCGAAGAGCGCGAAGCCAAGAACGTGCAAGCACTAAAAAGACAGTAAGACAAGCCAGCACGGCGGTTGACACAAGACTAACAGAATGGAAAAAAAGGTGTAAAACACAGAATGCATAGCAAACATATTTACACCCCCCCCTCTTTTCCCCTGAAGACAGTGGCCACTTAAACCGGGCCCACCGATGGGCAGGGTCAAGGGGGCACTAGTGCGGGAGGGGCGAGTAGAGAGCCATTTCTCGTCCTTCGCAGCCAGACTGCAGAGAAATTCTGGGGATTTGTGGGAGGTCCCCGGGTATTTGAGGGGCCGGGAGGAGCCTATTTTTGATGTCTCTGCAGTCCAGCGCCATATTCCAACTGTAAGTATTAGATTTGGAGCAGGACGTACTGTATACTAAGAATATACACACAGAAATACCAGGGAGAGCGAGGGAGGGCCAACCTAACGGGAGCCCACCGATGGACAGGGGGCGAGGGGCGATAGCGCGGGAGGGGGCATCCCATAAGGCTAACCATGGGTCTATACCGCCTACCCTTTGGTGGGGGATTGCGATCGGAGCAGCGCTCCTTAAGCACCTGACAGCAGTGCTGCCTACCGTCACCCAACCAGTGCAGCCAAAGCTGGGAGGCAGAAAAAAAGAGGAACGGGTGGGAATAGTCCTACAGGGCCGCAGGCTAATAGCCCCGCTCACCTGCGAGTAGACAAAGACATCTTCTTGCCTTCGCAACGCCGAATGCAGAGAAGAACTGGGGATTTTGTGGGAGGTTCCTGGAATATAAGGGGCCGGGAGGAGCCACTTTTTTGCTGTCTCTGCAGTCCAGCGCCATCTTGTGGATGTATAACCCAAATGTCTCTTGAGCAGGACGTGCTGTATACTTAGAATATATTTTCTGGGTCATTATACTGCTGGGGACATATGACCTGAGACCAAGCTTTCTGACACAGCAGCACATTTCACTTGAGAATGCCTTAATAATCTGACTCCCTGTGTCAGATGCAGCAAGCAGCCCCAAAACATAACTGAGCCTTCTACATGTTTCACAGTGGACACAATGCTCTTTTCTCTGCTTAATTTTTGCATCTGTAAACATAGGGCTGATGTGACCCGGTTAAAAAGCTCCAATTTTGTCTCATCTGTCCAAAGGACTTTCTCCCTTAGTTTAGTGGGTTGACAACATGCATTTTGGCAAATTTGAGTCTCTTTACTATTTGCTTTTAATGGTAATATCCTCATAAGTGGTGTTCCATTAACCCTGGGGGGGGGGGGTTAAACCCTTATCTAAAAAACTGTGTGGGGTCCCCCCCATCCTAAAGGAAAAAACAGAGCAGGCACTGGCTATGGGGGATGGTATACCAGGGCGTGGAACCGAGCAGCCAGCCCTCAAGGCTACAAACTTGCATAGCCCACACAGATTTTTTTGATGCAGTTAATGGGGCCACGGGTTATAGCAAGTCAACTTGCCAACCCCTTCTGCCCTGCAAACTGGTATAGGGAACTTACAGACCCCTTACCAGTTCAGAAAGTGGTAAATGTAAAAAAGCAAAGAGAAATGTCTTTTATTTTGTTCTTTTTTTTCTACTTACCTCTATCCATCATTGATCGCTGATCTCCCACAACAATCTTTACTGCTGTCTGACAGCTGGAAGAGAGTGGAAGAAGCCTGGATTCTGAATCTCACTCCTGCTTCTCTGTGGTGGCGAGTAAGTTCCAAGACAGTGATGAGTAGTGTACTCTGACTCTACCTTGACTTTGGAGTTCACCTCTAATCTCTTTGGAAGTTGTTCTGGGCTCTTTGGTTATTATTCGTCTCTTCAGTTTGTAATTAATTTTTCTCTTGAGGTTATGTCCAGGGAGGTTGGCTACAGTCCCACAGACTGTAAACTTCTGAATATGTGCAACTGTAGTAACAGGAACAACAAGCTGTTTGAAGATGTTGGCTAGCCTTTACCTTTAACGTGTTTCCTTCTAAACTCATAAGACATCTCTTTCATTAGCTTTCTTTGGTCCATGTTCATTGTGGAACAAACCATAATACCAAACAGAACAGTGACAATTTTTCTTCCTTTAAAGTGAAAATCCACTTAGGTGTTTTGTTATGCAATTGTATATTGCATGTATTTAGTTTGCTGATATACTACTGTTTATTTTCTAATTATTTTACCTTCGAGCTTTGTGATTTTTTGTTGCCTAGATTTTTGCTAGCCATATTACTAGTGTTTCCATTATGGGACAATAAGGGGGGAGCTGGTGCTGATAAGCTGGCAAAGCCTTGACACTGATTCATGGGGACTTTTTGCCTTGTTCACCTATGTTTGGGTATGCAGCAGTAAATTTTATGCAGTTTGTTTGCAGTCAACACACAGGCCCAGCAGCCTACAGCACAAGATCAAGAACAAGATCACCGCAATGGCTGCTTGTATTTTTAGGCTTCATATCCAGACATCATTACTGCACAACAGATAAAACCAAACCTACATGAGAGGGTACAATGCAGCTATATTGGGAAACACCAGCCTATATAATCCCACTACTTTAAATACTTTTTATGTTATTCATATTATGACAGCTTGCTAAACTAACTATGTGAAACGCCCTAAATTAACATGTCCCTATGGTCAAATTATTAGTAATCCTTTCTAGGGGTATATTTTTCCATTTGAACATTTTTTGAACAATAATTCCAAAGTTCCAAAGTAATGTCTGATTTTCATTAGCTGATTTATAGTAAATTAAACATTATTATTACTTTTGTCAGTTTAGTTATTTCAGTGACCATTTTTACTTTGAGAAGGCTATCAATAATTCTGTCCATGTCTGTATGTTACAGGCAGGCTGATTCATTACTAGCGGCAGGTAACGGCAGATGAGCGTCTGTACAGCAGCTCTAAGAGCGACCGCTAGTGGTCGCTCTGATCGCCCGTGAGTCGCTATTACAGAGCACCTCAGTCGCTGTAGTAACATGGCCGGCATTGATGAATTTGATGTGCGAGTCGCTATAACACCAGTACAGCGCTATATGGGAACGAATGGTAGAGACTGGTCAGTGTCAACTCAACCATACTCATCAAAAAAACAACCTCAAATATCGCCTGCGCTCAAAATTGTGTCGCTGTAGCCCAGAGCGCCAGAAGCTGTGTGATTAAAGTTCGTTTTTGAACACATATCCACCAGTAACAAAGCAAAAACATATGGAATTACATTGTTATTACATTGTAACATTAACACTTTAATAGCAGACCTGTAATGACAATTCTGTATAAAAATTTAAAAAAATCAAAAAAGTTTTTAAAAATGACTTTAAATAGGCCAGGAGAGGTCACACAATGATTTGATAAATAAAAAAAATACCATTTTGTGAATACTCACCTTGTAAAATGGGTATTATAAGTATGTCACACACCCCGCTTCAAGATATTCATTACCTGTGGGTAGTATGGTCCTGTAGAGGGCTTCTGCAGAGATGATTGGAGGAAAGAAAGCCCCTCCCAGTCCATAAGTACCTGGGACCTCCCACTCATTACCCAGTATAAAGAAAGCAGTAAGGTAAAGGACCAGGAAGAGCCAAATATCAGTCATAACAACGCAAAGTTCACCATATGAAGGATGCAGAATCCAAAGGGTGGGTTGAAGCGGGGTGTGTGACATACTTATAATACCCATTTTACAAGGTGAGTATTCACAAAATGGTATTATTCTAAGTATGTCACACACCCCGCTTCAAGATATTCATTACCTGTGGGACATCCAATAGCAGTGTCCATAAAGGGTGGGGATCCAAAAACAAGGTATAAAGCACAACTCAAACTACTGCAGCCTGCAGAACTTTGCGGCCAAAAACAGCATCCGCTGAGGCCCGCACATCAACCTTGTAAAACTTTGAAAAAGTGTGAACAGAAGACCAGGTAGCGGCCTTGCTCAACAGAGGCCTGGTGCTGAAAAGCCCAGGAGGCCCCAACCGCACGAGTAGAATGAGCTGTAACACGAAAGGGAGGATCTCTCCCCTTAGCAGAATAGGCCCCTACAATGGCCTGACGGATCCATCTGCTGATGGTAGACTTTGTGGGTGCTAGACCCTTCTTGGGCCCAAAAGGCACCACGAAGAATGCATCAGTCTTGCGAAAGCAGACGTTACCACCAAATAATACTTCACAACACGAACCACATCCAAAGAATGCAGGACCCTCTCCTTGTCATTGCTGGGGTTAGGACAGAGAGAGGGCAGAACAATATCCTGATTTAAATGAAAGGACGAAACCACCTTAGGAAGAAAGTCCGTCTTAAAATGGAAAACCACTTTATCCTGATGTCTTTCAAAATATGGAGCTTGAATAGACAGAGCCGCCAACTCAGAAACACGTCTAACTGAAGTGATAGCTACCAAAAATCCCACCTTCTGCGTAAGCGAAGACAAAGGACTATCATGCAAGGGCTCAAAGGGGGGACCCTGTAGCGCAGAAAGAACCAAATTCAAATCCCAAACCGGAATCAAAGGCTTCCTAGGAGGCCGCACATGCGTAACCCCCTGGAAAAAGGTCTTAACCAAAGGATGTAGTGCAAAAGACTTTTGGAAAAATACCGCCAGGGCAGACACCTGCCCCTTCAGAGTACTGAGTTGGAGCCCTAAGTCCAGACCATGTTGCAAGAACTCCAAAATTCTAGAAACAGAGAATTCCCTACAAGGGAAGGCCCTAGACTCACACCAATCAATATAAGACCTCCAAGTCCTATAGTACACGGATGAAGAAGACTTCTTTCTAGCACGAATGAGAGTCTGAATAACAGCGTCAGAAAGACCTTCCTCCTTCAAGATGGAGGTTTCAGCAGCCACGCCGTCAAAGCCAGCGTTGGTAAATTGGGGTAACGAAGATGACCCTGTGTGAGCAGATCTGGCAGCAGGGGCAGAACGAACTGATCTTCTGCCAACCTTACCACGTCTGCGAACCAGACCTGTCTTGGCCACCTTGGAGCTACCAGAATTGCTGTTGCTCTCTCCAGAGCAAGCTTGCGCACTACTCTGGCCACCATGGGAAACGGAGGGAACAGGTACAGAAACCCCAGATCCCTCCAATTCAGGGACATGGCGTCCGTCGCGAGAGCCAGTGGGTCCTTCGCCAGAGACACAAAAGCCGGAAGTTTGTGATTGTGACGGGAGGCAAATAGGTCCACCGCCGGTGACCCCCACCTGAGACAAATTGAGTGAAAGACCCTGGGATTGAGAGACCATCCCCCCTTGCGGGCTGACATCCTGCTCAGAGCGTCCGCCTCCGTGTTCTCCACACCTGGGATGTAAACTGCTGAGATACACGGGACATGTCTCTCTGCCCAGTCCAGGATCAGAGACACTTCCTTGAGGGCATTCCTGCTGCGGGTTCCTCCCTGGTGATTGATGTAGGCCACCGCCGTCCGATTGTCCGACCTGACCTGGACCGGCAAGTCTCGCAGTTGATGAGTCAAATGACAAAGAACCAACCTGATGGCCCTCAATTCCAGAACATTGATAGACTCGTGAGCTTCCAGGGGACTCCACAAACCCTGAACTTGCAGATCCTTCCAAAAGCCCCCCCATCCTGAGAGGCTGGCATCCGTATTGACTATCTCCCACTGAGGAGTCCGAAAGGATCTGCCCCTCAGTAGGTTGGTTGAGTTCAGCCACCACCGAAGCGAGCGGCGAACCCGGGGAGACATCTGAAAAAGATGATCCAGCGACTGAGGAGACCTGTTCCAGACCGATAACAGATGGAGCTGTAGTGTCCTTGTGTGAAACTGAGCAAAGGGAACCGCCTCGAATGAGGCCACCATCAAACCCACCAGTCTCATCCCTAGACGGATGGACGGTCGAGGCATGGACATGAGCGACCGAACCAACTCCTGAATCAGAAGAACCTTGGACTGAGGAAGGAAAACTCTGGCCAGATCTGTATCCAGAGACATTCCCAGAAAGGATACTGTCCTGGACGGGTGTAGGGAGGACTTGGGGTAGTTGATCACCCAGCCGAACCTCTCCAGAGTGGATATTACCGTCCTGGTGTCCAATTCTGCCTGGCTGAATGACGGTGCCATGATGAGGAGATTGTCCAGATATGGCACAATGCGAATCCCCTGCGCTCTGAGGAGAGCCATCACCCCAGCAAGCACCTTGGTGAAAACTCTTGGAGCTGTGGTGAGACCGAAGGGAAGAGCTACAAACTGAAAGTGCCGATCCTCCACCGCGAACCTCAGAAACCTCTGGTGTGCGGGAAAAATGGGAACATGGAGGTAAGCGTCCTGAATGTCTATGGACGTCATGAAGTCCCCCTGACGAAGAGAATGAATAGCCGAGCGCAACGTTTCCATGCGAAACCTTCGCAGTCTGACGAACTTGTTGAGAATCTTTAGGTCCAGTATGGGCCGGACGGAGCCATCCTTTTTGGGGACCGTGAACAGATTTGAGTAAAAACCCTGACCCCGGTCTAATGAGGGAACTGGGCAAATGACTGCCATTTCCAGAAGACTCGATACTGCCACCCGGAGCTGCTGCTCAGCCAGTGCCTCCGGGGACACCTGAGACCTGAGGAAACGCGGGGGAGGGTAGGACTCGAACTCCAGCTTGTAGCCGGAAGACACCACTTCCCGGATCCACCTGTCCGAGACCTCTCGGTTCCAGACCTGGGAGAAGTGCTGTAGCCGTCCCCCCACCCGCACGGGTGAGGGCGCCCCCTCATTGTTGAGCGGGCTTGGCCACGGGTTTGGGTTTTGAGCCCCAATTGTATCCTGAACGGGCACGTCCTCTGCCCCTATTCCAGGAATTTCCCCTTGTAGAAGGGAAGGCGAAACCTCTTCCTGCTCTAGATCCCAGAAAGGAAGGAGTGAAGGAAGATGCTCCTCGAAAGGGGCGACGTTGCTTCTTGCGTTGAGGTAGTTTGCCCCCCTTGGCCACGGCATCCAGCTTGTCTCCAAAGAGCCGTAACCCAACGAAGGGAAGAGCTGTTAGTGACTTTTTGACCCAAAAGTCAGCCGCCCACTGGCGTAACCAAATTGAACGCCTGATAGTAACCATTAGAGCAGAGGCTCTACTACTCATCATCAAGGAATCATCCAAAGCGGCCACCATGAAGGACAAAAACACCTCACATTGTTTTAGTTCAAGAAATTCCTCACTGTCCGGATTCAAACCGGAGGAGGATAACAAGTGCCTGACCACCTTTCTAGTAGCCACCGCCAACAGCGATGAGGCACAAACAGGCCTTATTGCTGCCCCAATACTGGCAAAACCATGACAAGCCATCTGGTCAATGCGTTTATCCTCACCATCCTTAAGAGAGGAACAATCAGGGTTGTTCAATACGGCTGAGTTGGATAACCCCAAAATAGGGGCGTCCACCTCGGGGGGAGACGCCCAGCGCTTAATCGTATCCACTGGAAAAGGATACCTCTTATCCCAACTTTGGGGAATGCCTGGGAGTCGGGCAGGCCTTTCCCATTCCTTAGAAATAATATTATCAAAATGCTTTTGATTAGGGAATTCCAACCGCGGCTTGGATTCGTCATAAAACTCCCCTTGCTGTTGAGGAACCTCCGCCGGAGGCGAGATAGCAAGCACCTCAAACATCTGAGTCAGAACATTAGGAGTATCCAAGGAAGTCCCTGAGCTCCGATCGGAATCAGCACCAACAAATTGCTGATCATCAGAAATATCTGAATCCTCAAATAATTCCCCTTCTTCTAGAGGGGAATAATCTGACCAATCCAGGCCGTCCTCGTCATCATCATATTCAAAATGATTAACCGGTGATAAATGCTTCCTCTTATCCGGTGCTTTCTTCAAAGTGGGAGGGGGAGAGGATGAAGCCGGCTGCGCTGACCCAGATGCCTGGGGACCGGACTGCCGTGTAATAGTCTGCTGTGCACATGATATACATAGGAAAAAATCATCCCCTGTTAGGGATACCCCACAACCCATACACTTCCGGGATTGTCCCGAGGGGAGCCCGGAATCTTGGGATGCCTCCATAAGGTGAACTTGAATAGTCGCTATGAGTGAGGGAATTACGCTATTAAGCAACCCGGGATGCCCTTATATTGTCCAAGTGGGAGGTTTTGTAATAAATAGCAAAAGTACCCAGGTACTCTAGGACCAGGAGAAACCTAAAAAAAAAATCCTGGCAGTTCAGCCTGAAAAACATAGAAAAAGACAGTAAGAGGTTCTACCTATATAAACCTATATCTATTATACCTATATATATACATATATATATGCAAATATGTACAGATAAGCAACGGCCGCAGGGCCACTCACTGAGTCTTTGGGCGCCAATACACTGTGTCCTCTGCCTGAGGTAACACAGATCAGAGTGGGAGACGCAGCAGGGGGGCGTGGCCAGCGTGGATCGCGCGCTGCAAGGCTCCGCCCAGCAGCTCCAAACTCCTAAAGGGCGCGGGCTGCGGCCTCATACCGAAGGCCCGGCCCCGCCCCCTCACTGAAGAGCGTGAGGGGAGAAATCCTCCCCTCAGCTCTGAGGTAAAAATCCAGCACCTGTCTCAGCTCTGAGGTAAAAATCCAGCACAGTGTCTGTCAGACGTGAGGGGAAGCTCCCCTCCATTAACACTCGCGCACCGGTGCCGCAGGCAGCCGCGGCACCGGGCGCATAATAGAGTCGGTAGCAGCCCGCATAACAAGCGGAGCTGCTCCCCGCTCGGTCACGCTACCAGCTCCAAACTCCTAAAGGGCGCGGGCTGCGGCCTCATACCGAAGGCCCGGCCCCGCCCCCTCACTGAAGAGCGTGAGGGGAGAAATCCTCCCCTCAGCTCTGAGGTAAAAATCCGGTGTCTGTCAGCAAAAAAGATTGCAACAAGTTTACATTATAACTATTCATACCAGAAAAGTAAACATTTTAAACAAACATTTCAAATAAATCTATTTTCCAGGCGCCCCCATAGAAAAACACCAGAAGCTGAATAAGAGGCCTCCACACAAAAAAAGGGGAATAGGCCATTTAAGGGGAAAATTAAACTCTTGGACAGGGCATCCCAAACTGGAGTCACCAACCCGGTATAACCGCCTACCCTCTTTATAGGGTCTCGCGATGGAGCATAGCTCCTGAGCACCTGAGGTGCTGTTATACCCTCGCTCGGACAGCAGTCAAGACTGGGAGGCATTTAAATAGCTATATATTAATAAAGGGAATAAAGAGTCCGAACGGAAATAAAAATATATATAGGCCGGGAGTAGACCCGGCTACCTTAAAGTCCCCCTGTGCAAGGAGGAGATATCATCTGCTGCTTGCTCGCCGTCTGCAGAGATGAAGACTGGGTAATGAGTGGGAGGTCCCAGGTACTTATGGACTGGGAGGGGCTTTCTTTCCTCCAATCATCTCTGCAGAAGCCCTCTACAGGACCATACTACCCACAGGTAATGAATATCTTGAAGCGGGGTGTGTGACATACTTAGAATAATACAATTCTGTGAGATACTCACCTGTAGAATTGGTATTATACGCATACAGCACATCCTGCTCCATCTATAATACTTACACATGGGTTATCCTCCGCCAGAGGGCGCTGTGCACTGCAGACATGCAAAAACAGGCTCCTCCCGGCCCTTCATATACCCAGGGACCTCCCACAAATCCCCAGTCTTGAAAAGCAGTGAGAAAAGAAGCCGGGAGAAACCAACCACCAACTGTAACAATAGTAATGATAACAATCAACATACAGGGGATCCAAAAAAAGGAAACCAGGGTGGGGTGGAGCAGGACGTGCTGTATGCGTATAATACCAATTCTACAGGTGAGTATCTCACAGAATTGTATTATTCTAAGCATACAGCACGTCCTGCTCCATCTATAATACTTACACATGGGACATCCAATAGCAGTGTCCATAAAGTAGGGTGGGATCCCCAAAAAACAAGGCACAGCGGACAGTAAAGGCACTGTCACCTGCAAAACTTTGCAACAGGTATGACATGAGCAGAGGCTCTAACGTCAATCTCATAACAAGACCTTTGAAAGGTATGAACAGAGACAAGCAACAGTCTAGTAATTTATTCAACCGAAAAAACCTGGTGCTGAAGGGCCAATGGTACCCAAGCACCAATATAACGGAATAAAATGAAAAAGGGGAGATTCTTCCCCCTTAAATGAATAGGCCAGTGTAACGACCCAACCAGCCCACAGGCAACAGAAGCCTCGTGGAAAACTTGTAACTCTCCCTAAGGGGAATGAGAACTGGTCACCCGTCAAAAGGCAGGAATACTGACCCCTTCATTAGCAAGAAGCCGAAGGACCAGAAGGCATCCAAGTAAGATTAATCCAAGGACGCAGTGGCCCTGGAAGCAGGCGAGATCAGGCGCATACAAGGAGGCGCCCGCAGACCCCAAGGGCATCAGTCCCCCTAAGGGACAAGAAACCATCAGGGAAAATTGCAACACCTGTTGAGGGAATGTAGACCCTTCATATTAGCATTATTAAGAATAAGGTCCGTAATTAGACTAAACGGACTTAAGCAATGATCATAAAACACCACTTGTACAGGAGGTTGCCACCACGGCATGGTATACACACACACATCGAGCCAAGGCTAAGTAATCAGATCCACTTTCTCAGGCACACGTCTGACTGAGGCAGGAGACCCCAGAGAAGCGACTTGGACTATAAAGCAGCTCAGACAGCATCCAGCAGAAGTCCCAAGGGAAAAATCCGCAGGGCAAACAGAATGAAAATGGATCCCAACAGGAACCACAGAACTACTTGGGAGATGCCCATGAGCAAACCCCAAGAGAATGCCTCACAAGGAAGACAGAACCAGACTCCTACAGAAAGACAGCCAGGACAGGACCTGGACCTACAGAGTACCTAGATGGGGAGCCAACCCCAACCTATGCAGTAAAGACTCTAGAACCCTGGGAACAAGAACGTCCAATAGGTAAGAGCCCAAAACTCATGCCAATCGGTATGGGATAGACGGAGGAAGAGGAAGCCAAGGAAGCTTGCTCCTAGCCCCCCATATACCAAGTCACCCAGAAGATAAGCCCGTCTCCAAGGGGTGAATGGATCAGCTGTCAAGCCCCAGACAAGAGCCTGTAGATTGAGATGACGAAAGAAGGGGCCTGACAAGGGCAGAACCGCACTCCTGAGAGAGCGTACAGGTCAGCAGACCTTAAAAGAAGCATCGCGGAACCACAGTTCACAAGGCCGCCAGGCCATCAATCTCACTGGTCTCTCTATCAGCACAACCGTGCGCAGAACACCACGTAGCAGGGTGAATGAAGAGAAGGCATATAAAATAGAAAGCCTATGCATAATTCTACTAAGCCCCCATGACCAGAGTCAGAATATTCTGGGATAGTAAAAACAAGGGCGGAGCCCCTGTGGTATAAACGAGACCAAACAGAGCCACCCTAGTTGGCTCTCAGAGCGCCACCAGGATAGCATAACCTGCCGCTGAAAGGCATCTATTGGAGCGAATGCCGCTGAGGAGCAGGGGGCGCAGGCCCCCGCCCAGATCAGGATCAGGAACCCTCCAGAGGGATCATCCCACTTCAAGCTCCCGACCAATAATAAAACAGACCCTTGTCTTCCAACAGACCAAGAGTCCCCAAATAGACAGGTACTAAAGGGGGAGAAGACCAGCCGTATAGTCAACGGAAGGCTCACTGTTGCAACAACCGGTAGGTAGGATGGACCCTCTAAGGAACACTACCTAGGAACCACGGGGGCTTTGGAAGAAAGTCCCTCCCCCTGCCTACCTGCGAGACTTGGTACCCAAGGTGACCATTCTCAGGAAGATGCAAGCAAGGAAGGTGGTGCCCCCTGACAGGGTCCTTGAACATGATCAGCTCAAGAGGAACCACCTTACCAAGGGGGAATGAGCACAGATCAAGCCCCAGGGGTGCTGGAACCCCATGTAGGATCAATAACCTACTGTGCCGAAGAGCCCAAGGGCTCGGTATATAAGGGACATCATCTGATACGCCACGAACGGGCCCACCAGCTGCAATCCTGCCTGGTGAAAGTAAGAAGTCAGCAAAGGGGGACGGAGCCCCCTGTAACCAGGAGTCTGCTTGTTGCCAAGGAAGAAGGCTCAAGCCTGAACCGAATCCAAGGAATGGAGATAGCAGATAAGGGACCAAGAGGGATTGAGGTGACTGAGCACCCATCCAGTAACTCCCAGGGGACACCGCCGGCCGACCAATCCTCTCGGCCTGACGTAGAAACTGGGGAGTAAGGAAAGACGACCAGGTAGGTCCTAATGCGGAAGTCCCCCCCCCCCCCCAGGCAAATCCGATATATCACCACCATTCACGCCATGGCGAGTAGCCTGGGAGCAAAAGAGAGGCCACCCACAATGCCTCAAGCTGCAGGGTTGGTCCTGCCGCACCGCCTAGTAACGGGCTTAGTGTCCAGCAGACACAGGGGGAACTAAGAAGATCTAGAACACCACAGGAGGTCGAAAGCCCCCCTTGCCCAGGGCACCTGTGTCCCAAGACAGCGATGTCATATAGGGACTACCTGTGAGAGTCGAATTGCCAGGCCTACCATAGGCCAGCGTGGCCCAGACTGCCTCATACTGTTGAGGGAAGGAGGAAGGTTAATATAGAGGCCATAGCCCCATACTGTTAAGGGCAACCTGTAAGTAAGCCCAAACTCTGTAGGCCCAGTATGGCCTACACCAATACCTGAGGGAAAACCAGGGGCTAGAAGCACCCTGACAACCACTGAGAGGGACCGCCCAGCAAAAGCTATCCTGTGTCCAGGGGAACTACCTCGTGGAACCACCAGAAGGAGAAGGTACATTCCTAGATGGTGGACAGCTGCTGCAGCAGTAACCTCGCCCAGAAGGGCGAGGGCGTCCCCTCATGCTTGGGAGGTCTTGGCAGATTTGGACTTAGTCCTGCCAGAGGGCCCAGGGCGTTGCCTGCCCACCCCGTGGTGGAAATCCACACCGAACAGTTGGAAGCACACCTCAGGTTCGCGTTTGACACTAACGTAGGGAGGTGGAGGGGTGACCCTGCCCCGGAGAGGCCGGAGCGGCCTTCTGCGCAAGAGTGCCTTACTCTTTTTACCAAAAAGTTCCAAACGGCCCCAAATAGTCGCCGTCCTCTGAAGGGAAGGCAAGTGAGAGCCTTTTCCGTAGCATCGTCAGCACCCCACTGTCGCAGCCAGACCAGGCGGTGAATAGCTACCACAAGGGCAGAGGTTCTAGCACACATCTTAATGGTGTCATCCAGTGCTGAGAGGATAAACTTCACAAACGCATCACAGCGCATTAAACACCCCCCAAGGGAGGTCCTCAGGACAGTGATCTAGTACTTTTCTGACAAGAGTCCTGGCGGCCACCGCAGTGATGGCCGCAGCACAGACCGGGCGCAGAGCCGTCCCTGCACACGAGAAGGCGTGGGAAGCCAGTCTGTCAATGCGCCGGTCCTCAGCATCCCGAAGGGTACGGTAAAAAGGAGCCGTCATGAAAGGGGGGTTAGTAACCCCTATAACCGGTGCATCCACCACAAGAGGTGCTGACCAAAAATTAACCACATCAGGAGGGAAAGGGTACTTCCAATCCCAGACCCCTGGGACCCCTTTAAGTTTACAAGGCGATTCCCATTCTTGGGATATAAGATTCTGGAAATGATCCTGTTCTAGGAACTCCAAGCGCGGGGGCGCTGTATGGGAATTCTCCTTCTTAGGCTTGGGGGTCTCTCCAGGAGGGGAGATTGACAAAACTTCAAAGATCTTAATAAGAATTTCATCTGTGTCACACAGGCCCCAAGAACCGGGCCCAGAATCATCACAGCACCCGGGCATCTCGTTCGAGGAGCCCGAATCTGAGAATAGCTCACCTTCCTCAGAAGGATCAAGGTCCTGCATATCAGCAGAGTCATCGGTATCGTTAGGAACGGGAGAGCCAGGAGGCGTCAGGGATTGCTTCTTACCAGGGCCCATACGCTCCGCCAATCCAGACAGCACCTGCTCCGCCATAGGCAGCACGCGTGGCACGGTTTGCAGGTCATCCCCGCTCGAGTGGGACTCATCAGGAGTGATATTTAGGTCCGGGGAGACGGGTGTATTGAAGGGAGGTGCAGCCACTGGCAGACCTGCCTGTTCAGCACACGGTCCGCAGACCCGTGCTCTGTCAGCCTCAGCCTGGGGCTGACCACACACTGCACACAGCCGGTCATGTCCCAGAGGGACCCCGGGTACATAATTCTGAGATGCCTCCATATGGTGATTATCTGAGCAGTATGCCCGCAGGGATTTACGCAATAGGCCACCCTGGATGCCCCAAGACCCGCTAGGAAGTGGGAGAATTTGTTATCGCTGTAATATATGTTAGGCCAGGAGAAGCCACCGAAGTCCTGGCGTCTGAAAGACATAATGGGACAAGAGGGGTGGTGTCAGTGCCATGCGCAGCCGAATACACATAGAACCATGCCGCCCCAGAGGGCACTTACATGACCAAGGGAGGAGGCGGACCGCATCACGCGCGCGCAGATTGTCAAAATGGCGCCAAGCGAACCTCGAGGGGCGGGCCAGACCAGGCTGTGACGCGGAGCGCGTCATGCCGAGTCTCCGCCTCCCCCAAAGAGTGCGAAGCTCTAACCAACAGAAATAAGTAGGACAGTTGGATAGAAGGCGCATGCATAAAGATGCTGTCACGCTGGAAATGATTCTGCCGTCTAGGCAGTTGTTAATGAAAGACAAACGGCTCGCAACTGTATAGGAAGGAGCGCGACACTGACACCCAATTAAAATAAAAACCAAAGGCCTTAACGTGTTACTTCACACTAGGCCTGCCACACACACCCCCCCCTTTCTTTTCCCCCGAGTTACGGGAGGAAGCGAGGGAGAAGCGGACCGGCATCCATGGACTAATCTGTGAGGGGCACGGGCAAGAATGCGGGAGGGGCATCCACTAGAGGCTCACCATCGGCCTAACCGCCTACCCTATGGTGGGGGATTACGGTGGAACGTGGCTCCGTTCAGCACACAAGGTGCTGCCTACCTTCACCCGACCCACGCAGCCCAGGCTGGGAGGCATAATCTTCCGAAGAGGACGGGTGGAAATAGTCCCGCAGGGCCTCGGGCTGTAAAGCCCCGCTCGCCTGCTAGAGCGTGATACTTCATGTCTTCGCAGTTCAGCACTGCAGAGAAATCTGGGGATTTGTGGGAGGTCCCTGGGTATATGAAGGACCGGGAGGAGCCTGTTTTTGCATGTCTGCAGTGCACAGCGCCCTCTGGCGGAGGATAACCCATGTGTAAGTATTATAGATGGAGCAGGACGTTCTGTATGCTTAGAATATAATTAAAAGAAAACCCTGTTTAAAGAGAAGAAAGGTAACATCCATTGAAATGTATGGGAGAGCGACAGGTAGTAACAGGTAATACCAGGCACTCTGGAATCCAGAGCGCCGGCGGTATACCCTGAGCCGTCAGTGATGATGAATCGGACGCTACATGGCGCTGTTAAGAGTCGCTCACTGGAATCGCTTTGATAAATGTGGTATTGTGTACAGCGCCCGGCATTCACCGTTCGCTACCTGTCGCTTACAAGGCACTACCTACCGCTATCCTTTGATGAATAAAGCCCTAAGTCTTCTATTTAAAGTATCTTTTATTTAAAGTGGACCTTAAGTCAAAAGACCTTCAGGTCTGCCAATACCTCTAAGGTATTGAGAGGGATGCCCCTCTACTTAATCCCTAGGAAGTCCAAATTGGAGCTAAATTACTCACCTGGTGTGTGCTTCCATGCTGCTCTCATACCCCATGTGATTAAGTCTATGATATGCCATGCAGATTCCCCCCACCGCGGAAGAGGAGGTGAGTAGACTTTTATCTTGTTGCCCGAATCTGGCTTAGCACAGGGGGAATGAGGCGTCAGAGGGAGGTGCACTTTTTTATATAGCAGAGTATATATTTCTAGTATAGCTTAGTGTGGCTGTGGGCCATCAGCAGACTGAATTACCAAACTTTCTTCACACTCTTCAGTGGAATCCCCTTTTAAACCAGGCCTATTTTTTCAAATGCTTTTCATTCTACTAAAGAACAAATGTAAAGGCTGTTTACCACATTCATCAAAGTGAATAAGCTAAAAACTGAACAAATATTCTTAAAATCCTGTTTGGAAATAGTGTTCACTAGTGAACCCGTTCAGGCTTTCTACTCTGCCGGAGGATTTGTACTTCAAAAGGAATACACATTAATAAGGACGCCACTCAACACCCCCTTTCATGTTCAGGGACTTTTTGCAGCAGCATAAACCATAGATTATACTCACTAGGGCACAGAGCGCTGGCAATAGATGAAGCTTACAACAAGCAGCAAGTAGCGCCAAGGCAGGATCCGGCATCTCTGTGAAACAAATATCTCAATTAATATTGAATTACACATCATACAATCCATGGAAGTGACATTTTACAACATGCTGTAATTGGTATTAGACTTGCCACAACTGGAGTTGCAGGATCAGCTCAGCGAAACACAATATAATATTTCTTAGTCTGTAAAGGAGATGTATCATGAAATTGTGTAATATTAAAACTCCATATAAACACACCGGCTAATGAGGAGGAGAAATCACATACATCTGAACTGAATTAAAGCCCCTCCAAGCTTGTGCTTTTCTTCTCATGAAAGGAATAAAATCTAGGGTTGAGAGGTTTGAGTGTATCGGGGGAACAGAACCTCCCTCCCTGATTTCCTCTCCTACCATTAAAAGAAAGAAGTCTGACTGGATATTTCTTGATGCTGGGAGTATAAGTGACCCCTCCTCCCACCATCCAACATATTTATATGAATTTTTATCACTGGGCCATTTTGTTGCGATCGTCCTCCTTTAACGCAGACCAAAACCCACTAAACTTGTGAAATACATCTGGCCAAAGCCCCTGCTGACACTCCCTTTTTAGGGTGTAGAACTAGAAATGGATATTTTCTCTTCTCGAATAGCTAACATTTTATTTTTTGCTGTCCCTCGCGGAGCTTTACAGCAAAAACAGGCAGCATTATCTGGGATTACAGTGAAGCAGCAGCAGTGAGAATTAGCAAAAGGTGCTCTGCATGGGGGGAGCAATTCAGGGGATGGTAGTTTAAAATGTAGGTTTTGGTCTGCTTTAACTATAATTTTTCAGTGCCAAGATCTCACACTCAACAATTTGCCTTTACCTGTATTACTTTTGCTACTGCTGTAGTACACCTCATAATATATGCAGGTTTTGGAAGCAACTTCATAATTTGCCTCATGTGAAAGTGGTAGAATATTTCTGATTAGTTTCCCTGGCAACTTTACCAGTTTCACTCCACTTTTCATTGAGAACATATTGGTGCTCCACAATTTTCTTCTCTTTTCCTTTTCTTTAAAATCTATTTCCACATTTAAATAACACATACCTATTAATCTCCAATTATTCTAAAAATCAACAAAATTGATGTTACTAAGCGGTCTTTATCTCATCCTCTTCTCCCCTTTAAATCATAAACAATCCAGGAAACAAAGGACAAATGGCAAAAACGTATTAAGAAGAGCACAAAAAAAAGAAGGACCTCCCCCCTTCCAATACATGAATAACACTCAATGTGACACGGAGAGAGAGCAAGAGAGAAGGAAAGAAAACCTGGTTATTAGGGACAAGAGCCAACCCCTGTCCCCACCACCACCACAACAGCTCCTTCTCCACTATATTTCTACTTTTTTGAGTTTTTAAGAGCACTCAGTTCTTTCAAATTTCTCACATTTCAATTGTATCCTGTATTTTTTAAATGAACTGTATCATCCTTCTAGCTGCGGAACAAAACCCAGCAGCAGCCGGCCTGTAATCTAAAAGATTCCAGTGCCGGCTGCTGACTCTCCATGAGGGCATCCCAAAATGGGAAGCTCTGCTGTGTGAAATCCCCCAGGGCGTAGATAAACACTCACCTTTCCCAGGGTCCAATGGTGCATGTGTAAACTCCTGTCCAATCAGAGCCATCTGCTCAAATGATTCTGATTTGGCAAATGGTTCTGATTTTGACAATGGGGAGCGTGCACTCCCCAGCGTTGTGCGAGCACACATATCTGAATGACTGTGGGTGGAGGCCCACCGGACATGCGGGAGATGCGGTAGTGCGTTCCAATTAAAGCTGATTGCAGAGTTACCTCATCACAGCAAGAGGATAGGATAGGAGCCCAATGCGCCATTGGACCCACGGCAGAGGTAAGCAGATCGGGTGAATTTCGGGATGCTCCAGGAAGGTTCAAAGAAACCTGAGAAATTAAAGAAACCCAGGTTTTGTTCAGCTTTAAAACCCACCAATTTAGACAAGCCTATCATCACATGTAACCCTCTTACAGTCTTATCGTCCCTCAGAACACTGGACACCTGCTTAGTACATACATTTTGTGATCCGGTCTATTGTCTCAACTCCCCCCCCCCCTTGCCCCTCCCTTTAGATGGTAACCTCGCAAGGGCAGGGCCCTCTCTATCTGCATCCATGTGATTCATAATATTGTGTGTTTTATATGCATTGTCATCATTGTTGTATTGTAAGTATATACTTGTCTTACCCCTGTACTTCTAGCAACGATAATAGTAAAAAAAAATTTTTTTGAGCCAAAAGTATGTCTTCCAGGTGCTGAGCTAATCTAGTACTTTTTATGTTAGAAAATGTGTATTTTATAGTCTTTTATACTGCATTCGATGTGTTGCTATTGGCAACAGAACACCAAGATCTACAGAAAGAGAGAATTGCGCCCTGTACACACAGAACACTGCTGCTATGGCCACTGCTGAGGTAAGGGAGCTCACTCAGTCTTACACATGCCTGTGTCAACAGGGCTCTCTCCTCTTTTCTTGTAGATCTTAGTGTACAACTGCCAAAAGCAACAGATTGCAGGTAGTGAACATTGCTTCCATAAAACACACATCTGCCAACATAAGAGAAAAAAAAAATCATACAGGCATAATTTGTCCAATAAAGTTGTTACTGCTCCAAATCCAAGAAATTCAGGATGGTCATCGATTCCTGGTTAAATGACACCAATTATCAGTTATACTTGCTATATTTTCTAATAATAGCCTATTTATATTGCCAAAGGCTGATGTATATATTTGGTGTTCTATGAAATGTCTTTTCTTGCTGTATAAGAATATTTTAATCTTCATATAGCAATAACCTTAAAGAAGGACAATCATAAAAAATGGGCCAATGATAAAGATCCATATAAATGGAAATGCTGGATGGTGAGAGAAGGGATCACTTATACCCCCGCATCAAAAAAATATCCAGCAAGGCCTTTTTTTTTTTTTTTTTTTTTTAAATGGAAGGAAGAGGAATCAGGGGCACAGGTTCCCCTGATACACTTAACCTGGCACCCCTGGATTTTATTACCACAAAAGAGAAGAAACCACAAGCTTGGCGGGAGTTGTATTAGTCTCCGTGTATATATATATATATATATATATATATATATATATATATATATATATATATTACACAATTTGGTGATATACCTCCCTTAATATTTCAGGAATTAGACCCCTTTTTAAAATATGTAGAATATCTGTTTTATCCAAGTGTCTACTATAATGTCATTTAAGATGAGAGCAGGGCTATTGTCACACAAATGTAGGTAGAAAACCAGTGACAAAATCTTGCGACAAACTCTCTAGTCAGCAAAATGTAAGTGGAAGCCTAGTTTCGGGTTCCATCTTGCAAGATCAGCAGGTTTCAGAAAAGCTTTTGTACTAACACAAAAACATGCATCATACCTTTTAGCTCCAAAACTGCATTAACCAGCATTCTTTTGCTTCAGAGCCCAATACACAATAGGTATTGTGGGTATGCACTGCATACAGGGCTGATTGGACAAGAGCCTGCACATGTGCCCATTGGGGTGATTTTTATTCATTTTGGACTGCAACCAGTTATCATACACTCCTCAAAAGTTTAAACACCTTACAGTAGGCCACTCACCAGCCAGACCAGGTGTGTTAACCACCGTTACAACCACTGGTCAAGTGAATGGGGGGGGGGGGGGGGCAGTCTGATCTGGGGTCCGATATCTGGGCACATACTATAATGTGCAGACTTCCAGTTGAACCTCAAAGTCCTAAATATGCTTATTTGATTGACCCTGTACTATT
The DNA here is from genome assembly GCA_027917425.1 of Gastrophryne carolinensis. Taxonomy (NCBI): domain Eukaryota; kingdom Metazoa; phylum Chordata; class Amphibia; order Anura; family Microhylidae; genus Gastrophryne; species Gastrophryne carolinensis. The sequence goes on along the minus strand of CM051239.1, from coordinate 80,209,276 downwards.
CTATCCCAAAGGGAAGAAAATGTCTGGCAACAGGTTGACTTTTATTCGAAAATCTGGCACAGAGAGTAGAAGCAGCTCAGAGGGAATGTAGAGGTGAGGGTGAGGAAGTGTTCTAGCTAACTGACACATCCCTCTTAACCTCTTACATCTCTGCACTTTGATGGGCAATTTGTTCTTTCAGGGGAAACCACCCAGCATATAGGTGAGGGAGTTTTAGAAGCCTAGGCTGTAACTTTGATTTAAGCTCATTCACTAAAAAGCTCATTATAACCTGATCTCTGTGCAATCTCTGCAGTATTTCACTAAAGGTATCAAAATGATAATTTCTGAAAAAAATCCCAGGCCACTTAGAATAGACAAATTGACCTTAGTAATGTTATTTCTGCTTCACTCTTATACTTCAATAGCTAGAAAATTGCTCCCCCCAGAACTACATTTTTTCTTGCTGCTGGAGTGCAGTGATTCTCGACTGTATGTCAGCTTTTTCTTTGCATGGCGCGGTTCTGCTTCAGAGAACTCTGCAATCTTCTTGTCTGGCAGAGGGCACGCAGGCCAATTTACAGTGTCAACAGCGAGGTCAAGTAGACCAATTTCATGCAAGGCCCACAGAGGTGCTGCGTTGTCACCTGCTGCTTTGATATCCTTCAGCTCATGGTTTTTCACAGCACAGAGAAAACAACATCCTTTTCTCAGCAGAGCAGCAAATTCTAGATGTCAGCAAGGACTCACTAATACTGAAATGTGTGTTTTTTTGTTTTTTTTTATTACCGGACTAGTAGAGAAGTGCTGTGGAGGACAATAGGTTAATGTGTGCTTTTTAATTTTATTCGCTTTGACTGTCACTTTAAATCGCCAGCATAAAACAAATACTGCAGGCTTGATTCCTCATTGACCTGCAGGCTGTAGCGGTGCAGTTTTAGTGATGTTAGCCCCCAAGAAGTCTGTATGCTCCCCTCTGGTGCCTGACATGCATGTTAGCAGCCAACACAGCCAATTAATATGGCATCTGGACTTGGACATGCTACTGCCCCGTTCCTTCGTGACTTGCAGCAGGAATGAGCACCAAAGCTTTTCCATGGGTATAGCTATACTAAATGGCCTTCCCGAACAATATTTACACCTTAATACAGGACATTTCATGCTTTGTCTTGATATATCCTTTTAGTACATACCTTGCAAAGCTATGTTTTAGAACCTACTTCTCCCCATGCAATCTCTCTTAATGCAGCATTAAATCCAATAGAGGCTAAAAAATAAAACAAGTGGTATTGAGTTGCAAGCAGGTCACCACCTGCACCCAAAAGGGTAAAACATCTGAAGGGACCCTAAATAGGGTTAAGTGCAGACCAATACCCTTATAACCCCGGTCTAGAGTCAAAAAGGCTCCAGGCCAGGTTTCAGCTTGTCCTCAGTCCTCGAGGTAAACCCAGAAAAGTGAAAATCACAGGTTCTAGTCTGCTTTAAAGGGAAAGTCCACTTCCACAGACTTTTACATAGACTTCAAATCAAGGAGTGTCAGAAGGCAAAATAATCCCTCCAATCAGCTTTCTATGTTGTGCATATTGATAAGTGGCATAGAAAGCTGACTAAAGGGGGAGCGGCAGGCTCCCTTTGCATAAAGCGTGCACCAGCCGGAAGGAAGCTGCCATGGCCCTTGCATGTTTCACAGCAATCCCAGGGGTTCTAAACAGGGGTTTGCCAAATCGTGATGCCACTAAAAGAGTGTGAACATTGGATGCATGTATTTTAGGTCAGTGGTTGTTCTCAGCCTTAAAAGAAGTCTACTCTTTCTACTGTTCTCGAAAGCTGACATAATCCAAAACACTGGTATAATGCTGGTATAAAAGCAGTGCATTTTATTCAGAAATGAGCACACTAGTTAATTTTAGGATCTGCCACTACCTCCGCAATAAAGGCAATGAGTAAATCGTCTGGCCCAGTGTTTATACTGGCAGTAACTAGGAAACGTCTCTCAGAACAGGCCAGGCTTTTCCAGTGTTACAACGCTGAATTAGGCATTTAAGTAGCTCCTGTGTATTTTGCACTTGTCTCTATAACCTTTTGTTTTTCTTTTCTTTAGGAACCCAATGAAATATACAAAGAGATCTGGGAGGATTAAAAATTCCTTTTTCACTAAAAGAGGCTGAGGTTTATGAAAGTGAAAAAGTGACCCCATTTAGGATATGTAGCCTGAATTCCTGTCCAGTGAGGACATGAGGTTTAACCATTGGTTTCCACATAAAATTTACGTGGCTGCCTCCACCGAAGTTAAACGCTAGCCATGTAAATGTTACGTGCCTGGCTTTCCCCCCTGCTAGCGCCCAAAAAATGTAAAAAAAGATACTCACCTGACCCCTTTATAAATCCAGCCGTGTCTCCTCTGCCCCCCACCGGCTTCAGGAGAGTGCCCGGAGTAGCCCCACCCACACACTTCAGCCAACGCCGCCATTTCCTGTAAAAAAATAAACAACATTGACTCACCTCTGTGCACAATACCTCCTGTCAGCTCTCCTCTTCACCGGGGGGGCCTCCGATCCCCCCCAGAGTGCTTCAGTGCTTCCACCATGGGCTCCACCATCTTCACGACTAGCCCTGCTGACGTCATCTCGCTCCCAGCCTGACAGTTGTCAGATGAGATGTTCGCCGGCCAGAGGGGTGTGGGATCCCTTCATCCCCTGCCTCCCCCCCCCCCCCCGAGCGATCACCACATCTGTCATTGAGATTGGCGAGGGACACAGGAGCTGACGGTCAGAGGAGAGTAAAGAAAAAAAAAAATATTTTTATTAATAAAGTCATTTTAACTATGTGTGGTATTTTTTGTATTGTTAAAAAAACACCACATGAGACCCCTATACCAGTTCAGAAGGCTCTGGGTCAGGCAAGTTACTTGCCACCCCAAAGCCGGGAGGGGGGGAGCAGAAGAGCCCAGGGCCATTAGGCTTTGGTGCTCGAAGCCTGCAGGGTGGGGCTACAAGCCCCCGTAACTGATCCCTGGGCTGGTTATACTGGATAGGGGACCTCACGCCATTTTCTGGGGGGGGGGATTTTTAGGGGTTTTTAACCTAAAAAATGGGGTGGGGGACCCTATGTCATTTATTTTTTTTAAATTACCCCCTGTGTTATCTGTCACCCAGCAGGTATAAAAGGCTTTCAGCAGCAGGAGAGCAGAAGCGTGGGATACATTGCTCTGGGATGCATGGGAAGTATTAAAAAAAAACCTATAAGACCCCTATACCAGTTCACAAGGGCTGGCAAGTTAGTGTGGATAGTAGTTGTATTTAATTTGTAAATGTTATAAAGTGCTCTTTTCAGTTTGGGGGATCTCCTGGGCAGGAACGGGGGGCTACTGATACATATGTGGTACCGTTGGAGCTTTCACATTAATTTAATAAAATAAATGCTTTAGTTAAAATAGATAATACAATTTTTTATTTTTTTTTACCTTTCAGGGAATATATGGTTTGTGGGGGGTATTCCAAATGGGTTGTTTTGTTTTTTAAACTGCAAGGTGTGCATAGCAGTTGTATTTTATCTGAAAATCTCCTAAAGCAGTGTTTCAGTTTGGGGGAATCTCCTGGGCAGAAAAGTGTGTCTACCAATGAATATGTAGTACTGTTGAAACTGGGAGAAATTGGGCTTTTTTATTACAAAAACACTACAATTTGTAAAAAAACAGATGCATACATTTGCACATATTTCACCACAAAATATTGAGAATACACTTAACAAATGACAAACAAGAATAAAAAAAGACAAACAAGACAAAAATACAATTCTGTGATTACTCACCTGTAGAATTGGTATTATGGGTATACAGTACGTCCTGCTCCAGATAAGATTCTTTACACTTGGGTATTACTCTGCCAGATGGTGCTGAACTGCAGAGACAGCGAAATTGGCTCCTCCCGGCCCCTCAAATACCCGGGACCTCCCACAAATCCCCAGTATTGAAAAGCAGTTAACAAGAAGCCGGGAGAATGATAACATAACCATCCATTAACTAAACCAACAATGATAACAATGACCATACAGGGTATCCAAGAACAATGAATACCAAGGGTGGGGTGGAGCAGGACGTACTTACTCATAATACCAATTCTACAGGTGAGTAATCACAGAATTGTATTATTCTTAGTATACGTCCTGCTCCAGATAAGATTCTTTACTCTTGGGACATCCAATAGCAGTGTCCGTAAAGTAGGGTGGGATCCCCAAAGGTAACAGCAGACAGTTTAGACCACTGCCGCCTGCAGACCTTTGCGGCCAAAAGCAGAATCAGCTGAGGCCCTAACATCAACCTTGTAAAACTTGGAAAAGGTATGAACAGAAGACCAAGTAGCAGCCTTGCAAACTTGTTCAACAGAAGCCTGGTGCTGAAAAGCCCAAGAGGCACCAATAGCACGAGTGGAATGAGCAGTAAGGCGGAAGGAAGGATTCTTCCCCTTAGCAGTGTAGGCCTGAATCACAGCCTGACGGATCCATTTGCTGATAGTAGATTTAGCAGGAGCCAAACCCTTCCTAGGACCAGAAGGGACCACAAAAAGAGCATCAGTTTTCCTGAAAGGTGCAGTAGCCACCAGATAGTACTTCATCAGATTCCTGACCACATCCAAGGAATGCAAAACCCTCTCCTTAGTGTTACTAGGATTAGGGCACAAGGAAGTTAGAACAATGTCCTGATTCAGATGAAAGGCAGAAACAACCTTAGGCAGAAAATCTGGCTTGAAGCGAAACACCACCTTGTCCTGGTGTCTCTCAAAGTAGGGGGGCTGGATGGAAAGTGCCGCCAACTCAGAAACACGCCTAACAGAAGTGATAGCCACCAAAAAGACAACCTTGAGAGTAAGAATGGCCAGGGCAGCCTCCTGCACAGGTTCAAAGGGAGCACTCTGCAAGGAAGAAAGGACCAAGTTCAAGTCCCAGACAGGCAACATAGGCTTACTTGGGGGACGCACATGAGTAACCCCCTGGAAAAAGGTCCTGATCAGAGAATGCTGAGCAAAAGATCTTTGGAAGAAAACAGCCAGGGCAGACACATGACCCTTCAGAGTAGAGAGTTGAAGCGCCAGATCCAAACCATGTTGAAGGAACTCCAGAATCCTGGGAATAGAGAACACACAACAGGGAAGAGACCTAGACTCACACCAGTCAATGTAGGCACACCAAACCCTATAGTAAATGGAAGAAGAAGACCTCTTCCTTGCCCTAATCATGGTGTTAAAAACAGAGGCAGACAGCCCCTTTTCGATCAAGATGGAGGTTTCAGCAGCCAGGCCGTCAAAGCCAGCGTTTGTAAATTGGGATGGCATAAATGTCCCTGAGTAAGTAGGTCTGGCACCCTGGGCAGAGCGTACTGATCTACTGCCAGCTGCACCACGTCTGCGAACCACACTCTTCTTGGCCACCTGGGGGCCACCAGTATTGCTGGCACCCCCTCCTGAGCTATCTTGCGCAGAACCCTGCCGAACAGGGGGAATGGAGGAAAGGCATACAGGAGCTGAAAGTCCTGCCATGACATTGCTAGAGCATCCGTGGCCAAGGCCAGAGGATCCTGGGACAGGGAGACAAAGGCCGGGAGCTTGTGATTGTGATGGGACGCAAACAGATCTACATCTGGTTGGCCCCAATGGTGACACAGAGATTGAAACACCCTGTTGCAGAGGGACCATTCTCCCAGGCGAGAAGTCTCCCTGCAGATTCTCCACCCCCGGGATGTACACAGCTGCTATGCAGGGGACATTGTCCCTCCGCCCAGGCCAGGATCAGAGACACTCCCTGGAGGGCCCTCTTGCACCGGGTCCCTCCCTGATGATTGATGTAGGCAACCGCCGTCTGGTTGTCCGAGCGTACCTGAACAGGCAGGCCCCAAAGGCGATGAGTCAAATGAGTCAGAACCAACCTGATCACCTGCAGTTCCAGAATGTTGATAGGTCTGTGGGCCTCCTGAGGGCCCCACCTCCCTTGGAACTGCAGGGACTTTCAGAAACCCCCCCAACCTGTCAGACTGGCATCCGTGGTGACCGTCTCCCAGGAGGGGGCCAGAAAGGATCTGCCCACCAACAGGTTCCTGGAGTCCAGCCACCACGAGAGGCACCGCCTGACTAGGGGGGAAAGCACAAGGACCTGGTCCAGGGACGCAGGATCCTTGTCCCATACTGACAAGAGGTGGAGTTGCAGAGGCCTCATGTGGAACTGAGCATAAGGGACTGCCTTGAAGCACGCCACCATCAGGCCCACCAGCTGCATTCCCTGCCTGATAAAGGGATGAGGGCAAGAGAGCAGGGACTGAACCTGCACCAGTAGACTGTCCACCTTCTGCTGAGGAAGAAAAATCCTTGCCTGAACTGTATCCAGATTCATTTCCAGGAAGGGAGTAACCAAGGAGGGAGACAGGGAAGACTTGGACGGTTGATCACCCAGCCAAATGACTCCAGAGTGGACACTACCAGCTGAGTATCCAAAATCACTCCGGCCAGCACCTTGGTGAACACTCTGGGAGCTGAAGTGAGACCGAAGGGCAATGCCACAAATTGGTAGTTCTGATCCACCAGAGCGAACCTGAAGAACCTTTGATGACCTGGAAATACAGGAATATGAAGATAAGCATCTTTGATGTCCACAGACGTCATGAAGTCCCCTGGACGCAGGGAAATGATGGCAGAGCGCAGAGTTTCCATGCGAAAGCGCCTGCACCTGACAAATTTGTTGAGGATCTTCAAGTCCAGGATGGGCCTGACTGACCCATCTCTTTTGGGCACGGTGAAAAGGTTGGAATAGAACCCCTTGCCCCTTTCCCGTAAGGGGACCTGACAGATACCCCCAGCTCCAGAAGGCTTTGCACCACCAGAACTAGAGCCTGAGCTGACACAGGGTCCTGAGAAATCCGGGATCTGATGAATCTTGGGGGGGGGGCAGGCAACAAACTATCTTGTAACCGGAGAACACTATCTCCTGAATCCACCAGTCTGAGACATGAAGCCTCCAGATGTGAGCAAAGTGCTGAAGCCGCCCCCCCACCCGGATGGGTGAGGGCGCCCCTTCATGCCTGAGGGGGCTTGGGAGAAGACTTAAGCTTGGAGCCCCAGGAGGAGCCAGGGCGACCATGTCCTCTGCCCCTACCCCAGAAATCTCCTTGGGCCCCGGTAAGGGAGACCCCCCTTCCCTGTCTGGCACCACGGTAGGGGGAAGAAAAGGAGCCCTGACCCCAAAAGGGCCTAGACTGCCGTCTGCGCTGGGGTAACCTGCCTCCCTTAGTAAAAAGGTCTAGGCGGTCCCCAAACAGGCGTAGATCTTTGAAAGGAAAACCAGTGAGAGCTTTCTTGGCAGCATTGTCAGCAGCCCACTGGCGCAGCCAAACCGAGCGGCGTATAGCCACCACAAGGGCAGAGGTTCTGCCACACATTCTAATGGTATCATCCAAGGCAGAGAGGACATAAGTCACAAAAACCTCACAACGAGAGAGTGCATTAAACTCCTCACTAGACACATCATCAGGGACACCATCAAGGACACTTCTAAGCAGGCTCCTAATAGCCACAGCCGTAATGGCAGAGGCACAGACCGGGCGCAGCGCCGTCCCCACACAAGCAAAGGCATGGGAATCCTGCTGATCAATGCGCTGGTCCTCAGCATCCCGCAGCGTAGTAGAGTCAGCGGAGTGCATGACAGAGGTGTTAGATAACCCTGGGACCGGGACATCCACTTCAGGAGGGGATGACCAACGCTTCTCCACATCAGCAGGAAAGGGATACCTCTTATCCCAACTCTTAGGTACACCTGGAAGCCTGCTGGGACGCTCCCATTCCCTGAGCACAAGATAATTAAAATGGGCCTGCTCAGGAAATTCTAAACGTGGCTTAGCAGTATGAAACAATTCCCCCTGTTGTCTGGGGGCCGCAACCGGGGGAGAGATAGACAGTACCTCAAAAATCTGAGCCAAAAGCCTATCAGTATCATCTGGGACCCAGGGGTCAGAGCTAGAATCATCATGACCCCTGGGCCTCTCATCAGATGACTCCGAGTCAGAGAATAACTCCCCTTCTTCCAAAGGGGTATAGCCAGACAGTTCCAAAAGCTCATCAGCCTCCATAGGGAAAAGAGTGACATCAGGCGCCAAATGCTGCCTCCTAGCCGAGGCCTTACGCGCCATAGTATTAGCAAGCAACTTTTCAACACTGGCCAGTCTAGTAGACACATCAGGCCGAGACTCCCCACTGGTATGCAGTTCACTGGGTAGTCAAATCTAAGCTTGGGGGAGTAGGCGAAGCCATACGTGGCGCAGGCCCAGCTGCTGGTAAACCAGGCTGCAGCACAAGCACCTTCTGGGCACAGGGTACACAAACCCGCACATTGTCTACACTTGTAGGGGACACCCCACACACAGTCGGGCTTGTCCCGAAGGAACCCCGAGCACATTATCATGAGACGCCTCCATATGGTGATTATAGCGGCACAAATCTTCTCTTTTTCCTCCCTTCTTCTTTTGTTTGCGATAGTGACTAAATTAAAAAAAAAAAAATTAAAAAAAAAATTTTAAACTTTACATTGCTATTGGGTATAATGAATTAATAGCATAGATAGTTTTGATCACAGTAGGTTTATGGTGAGTTCCCACGATTAATTGTTATTATAGATCACTTGGTCACAGGACCAATAATTTCATGCAATTTAGTTGTTTAAACACTTGGTTCACCTTAATTAATCCTTACACATTTGTATTCTTTACACAATTTTATTCACATCCTTATATATACAAAAGGATGAATAAACTTCAAATTAATTCAATTGATGATTATTCTTCTTTCACGCATTATTTATTATTTAAATTTAATATCTCTATGACCATGAGACATCTGTCAGCAGTGGCCAATTAACTATGAATTCATCAGTTATTAATTAATTACCTATTGCTGAAAAATAAATTATTAGATATTGATCCATACACAATGGGTTTAATTTAGTTACATATAAATAGTCATTTGAAAAAAGTTTTTATATAGTTGCCCATACAATATAATTGTTTTGGGAAGAAGCGCACCGTCAATACGGGCCCTATAATAAAATATAATAATAAATACACACATATATATTACATTGTATCCCCATATGGTAGGCATAATTAATTATCTTTATAATGGTTAGGGGCCACATTCAACTTTGGGTATGCTCTAATAGGAATTAATAGTTATAGATCATAGAATAATGATATAGTTTGAGACACAGTTAAATTAGTGTTTGTAATTAAGTAGTAGATGTATTTTTTTTATTGTTAAAGCACTTTTGGATTGTTGTCCCCCTGAATGTGTGCTGCAGTCACGTCTTTGTACTGAGCTCAGCGCACACAGTGCGCGTGCGCATTGGGCTCATATTGTCATCCTTTGAGCGTGGCAATAGCGCATGCGCACTGGGTGTACTATTCGGCGGCGTTGTGCGTCTGCGCGCGTGGTGTACTAGGCGCACAGACGCATGAGGTATCTGCGCATATTGATTACGGACGGGGCTCATCTCTTCCTACCCAATGTGTCTCAATGTGCGCCGTGGTTGCGCCTGCCTCTGAGCTTGCGGGAGTGAGACAATACTGTGCCAGTGCCTGCTTTACTCGGTGCGCATAGTGCGCGTGCGCGCTGGGCTCAGTGTGTCATTCTCACAATGTGGCAATAGCGCATGCGCATTGGGTGTACCTTCCGGTGGCGTGGGCCGCCCAGTGCGCCTGCGCGTTGGGTGTGCCGCGCCCGCGGACATACCGGGCGTTATGATGTACAGACGCACATTGATCACAGACGGTGTCCACCTCTCCCTGTCCTAGATTTGCATACTCTCAGGAATGAAACTATTTTCATTTGGGCTGCTTACCCCAAATCATCGGTTTATACAGCCACATAGTGTAGCATAGAGCAGGGTGCCAGTGGCCGTTTCGGGACATTGGGCGCACCTGCCATGCAGTGCTAGTATAGTGCTGTATAGGTGCAATTATGGCCCTCCCCTTTCTTGGAGAAATCCTGTCTATGATTGGGGCACCAGCTGCAGCCCACAGGAAATAGTATGGCTGACAGGAAGCAGTAACCACATGGAGGAAGCACGTGGGTTTGACGTTTAGATGGGATTGGATACCTGCCTACACAAACAGGTATTTAGGAATGGTATCTTGGGGGGACAACAAGGAACAGCACCCTGACGAAGTGATCTTTCACGCAACGCGTCGGTGTTGGTGAACGGGCGCTCTAAGTGGGACCTGGACCTGCTAATTTGGTGATAGTATTACTTTATTTACTCTTATGTGAGGTAATTGTTCACTTTGTATGTGCCATGGTATACTGGTCTCACTGCTAATACACTGCTGCGTCACTCTTTGCACTGTGCACTTTGCACCCCAGCACCTTACTGGGGCCTTGCTCATTTATTAAATATCTTAAGTATCTTTATTTCGAATTTCATCTTTTCTCTTGTATCCACAATCTATGTGGTCACCTTTTCTGTATACATATACCATATAGGCATAGGTTCACATGTATTGCTCATTTTCATGCAGTTGATTCCTATATACCTGGCATATCTTAGAAAATACCTTATATTCTTTAATACAAAATTTATGGATAGCTCCTAATAGTCCTTTAAGGTCCACTTATAACGCCTAGTTATTGGTTTCTGTAAACCTTTTAAATTCTGTGTTATGTTGTCATTGCATGTTATGTGTCTATTTTTAACATTGTAATAAAAATGTAGTTATCAGTTTAGATAGTGTGTGCGGCTTATTTATATGGTGAGAACACAGCGATCTAGACTGGTAGGTCGCAACCATAGATAGCGGTACAATAGCCCGATAGGGATTCACGCTATAAAAGCAACCCGGGATGCCCCAATAGCCCGCTAGGGAAGTGGGAGGAATTAGCACACTAGGCCTCAATAAGTTTAATAACTAAATAGAGGGGGTAGGGCCGGGAGAAACCAATTGAGTTTGAACCGCCTGTAAGACATAAGCGAAAGAACCCCGTAAGCGACATGCATACATGACATTAAAAATATATATACAAACAGCCCGCAAGGGCACTCACAAACCGCGGTAGGTAGGCACCAGCCACGCAGCACGAAGAAGCAAAAATGGCGCCGAGTATACCTCGAGGGGCGGGTCGCGGAGACAGTGACGCGGAACGCGCCATCCGCAGGCCCTACCCCCCCCAAGAGTGTGAAGCCACACGTGACAACGAGACAGCGCCTGAGGTAATGGCGCCGGCGTTCGCGGAACGCCATAGAAGCGAGCGTGGCGGCGGCAAATTTAACAAGCAACCAGTGCAACCAGATCTGTGCGGTGACAGAACTAAAGGCAACCAAGCACACCAACAAACAAGTGAATGTACAAAACACTCCCCCCCCCCCCGAGAACGACAAGGGAGAGCGAGGGAGGGCAGCGGCGGTCACCCACGTAGGGCCCACTGATAGACAGGGGCAATAGTGCGGGAGGGGCATCCCATAAGGCTCACCATGTGCCTATACCGCCTACCCTTTGGTGGGGGATTGCGGTGGAGCAGCGCTCCTAAGCACCTGACAGCGGTGCTGCCTACCATCACCCGCACCAGCGCAGCCAAGGCTGGGAGGCAAATTGACAATGGAAAAGGTGGGAATAGTCCTACAGGGCCGCAGGTTAATAGCCCTGCTCACCTGCGAGAAGAGAGAGCCATCTTCTTGTCCTTCGCAGTCCAGACTACAGAGAAAATCTGGGGATTTGTGGGAGGTCCCGGGTATTTGAGGGGCCGGGAGGAGCCGATTTCGCTGTCTCTGCAGACAGAGTAAAGAATCTTATCTGGAGCAGGATGTACTGTATACTAAGAATATATACAATTTTCAAAGGAAATCCCTTCAAAAATCACAGTTGAACATGTCTAACGCAAAATAGTAAGAAATGGTCTGGCAACAGAAGGTGACAAAAACTAGGTAGGCTGGCAGTTAAAGGATAAAAAGCAAATACTTAAACAATGGTGACCCACACAAAATATTGTCAGATTCTGGTACCCATGTCTTTATGTCAAATTGTCTTACAGTTTAGTCACCTGGGGGTTGCAGACAAGAAAAAAAAAAAACTAAAGGTTTCAATTGTCTCCTAATTTGGGCTCCTGAGGGGAAAAGTACAAAACTAATAAGACTTACATTAGGTTTAGTGCTGCTAATCTGGTTAAGAATTGTTTACATTAAAAAAAACTGTGTACTTACAAAGACCGCCCCCTCCTTCCTGTCACAGTGTGCGAACCTGAAGCTTACACACTGCTTTTCATTCAGATATGATGATCATGTGCATATATATATATATATATATATATATATATATATATATATATATATATATATGTGGCAGTGGACATGAGGGCAGAGCTGTTAGGGTTGGGTGCCTTGCTCAAGAGCACTTCAGTCATACTCTAGCCAGGAACTGAGAACAGTTCCCTATCACCTCCTTTAATGATCTAAAGTTCAACCCCCCGCCTTTGCAAAAGACTGTGTTGCAGATGATGAAGCTAGAGCAGAGCAAGCAATGCAAGATGTAATAAAACAAGAGCAGTGTTTGACCTGAAGGCTCATACGATGACAACGCTTCCCAGCCATAGCACTATGCTTAAACCGGAACACCCTTTTTTTTAGAAAAAAATGGGTGTTGTTCCAAGAGCTGGGGGCATCCCAACTGCGGATGCTCCCGTGCACGTTTCCATAGCAGAATGGAAGATCTCTTACCTTACACCTCAGGTCCCCGGAGAAATCCAGTGATCTGACTGGCTTGTGTGGTCAAATGGCTGCCGACACGCCGAGTTTCGGGGCGTGAGTAGTTTTCAAAAAAATGGGTGTTGTTTCGGTTTAACAGATTGTGAAAGCTTTCTTTTGAAGCAGAGGATGTTGGGGAAGCTAAATGAATCTCAAAACATTACTCTCTCCTGAAGGAGGCAAGTGTCCACTGTGAACAGACGCCCTTCCAAGAGCATTTAGGACAGATATGGATTATGGATTAGGTACTCAATGCATCATAATCTTCCAGTATTAGGCACTTTTTAAGTATTTTAGTGGCCTATTAAAAGCATTAAACTGTGAGAGCACCCTTCAACGACTGCAGTCATAAGTAATATAGGGAGACAACTGTAAGAGATAGATTGGTATGAATCGGATATGGTCACAGAAATGTATACAGACTCACATTAAACCTCTGAGGGATGTGGGGGCATCAGCATGTAGTACTCATTCCAAAATTATGCTGCCAGACAAAGGGAACATAATTATTATAGAAACAGGAAAAGAAAGTCAAATCTATTACCATCCAGAGCACTTGTGAGAACATGTATAGCCGTAAGCAGGTCGTTTTCCAAGGGCTCAATAAGCTTCTGGTTTAGCAGATCGTATCCAGTATGGAAGAGGATCGTCTGTATTAGCTCTCTGGCAGGTGGCTCTAAGTCATCCAATCTGGTAACGCTAGGCCGGTTTCCTGAGATGATTTCCTCTACCTCAAAGGAGAGAAAAGAGTTTTTTTTTAACTCAATTTGTATCTTCCTATAAAGCAAACCTGTAAATAGCTGGGGCAGTATAAACCACACATTACAGCAGATACTTGTGGACCAAAACCCACATTTTTAACTAGCATCCCCTGAATTGCTCCCCACACAAATAGCAGCTTTTGCCTATTTTTACTGCTCACTCTAATTCCAGATAATGGCGCCTGTTTTAGCTGTAAAGCTCCGCCTCCTCCATTCATTGCCACTGCTGTGTGTGGCAATGGTATCATTGCCACACTTATGCAATGACTGATCACCGGCAACCCTACAGAGATGGAAAGCAAAAAAAACAAGTGAAAAATACCATTTTGTGATTACTCACCTGTAAAATGGGTATTATAAGTATGTCACACACCCCGCTTCCACTATTCATGACATATGGGTTAGGGTCCAGTAGAGGGCGAACTTCTGCAGAGATGAAAGCAAAAAAGAAGCCCCTCCCGGTCCATAAATACCTGGGACCTCCCACACATTGCCCAGTATATGACAGCAGTAAGGGCACCAGGAAGAGCTAATAAAACATTCTTAACAATTAAAGGTTCACCATATAAAGGATCCAGAATACCAAAGGGCGGGATGAAGCGGGGTGTGTGACATACTTATAATACCCATTTTACAGGTGAGTAATCACAAAATGGTATTATTCCAAGTATGTCACACACCCCGCTTCCACTATTCATGACATATGGGACATCCAATAGCAATGGATCCAATGGATAGCAAAAAAATGCACCAATTTAAACCACTGCAGCTTGCAGGAACTTTGCGGCCAAAACCAGCATCCGCTGAGGCCCGCACATCAACCTTATAAAACTTGGAAAAAGTATGAACGGAAGACCAAGTAGCAGCCTTACAAGCTTGTTCAACAGAAGCCTGGTGCTGAAAGGCCCAGGAAGCCCCAACAGCACAAGTAGAATGAGTAGTGATCTTAAAAGGAGGAACCCTCCCCTTAGCGGAATAGGCCCCAACAATGGGCTGACGTATCCAAACCTTTCCTGGGCCCGGAGGGCACCACAAACAAGGCGTCCGTCTTACGAAAAGGAGAAGTAGCGACCAAATAGTACTTCACACAACGAACCACATCCAAAGAGTGCAAAACCCTCTCCTTGTCATTGCTAGGCCTAGGACACAAGGAAGGGAGAACTACATCCTGATTGAGATGGAAAGCAGAAACCACCTTGGGAAGCAAATCTGGTTTAAAGCGAAAAACCACCTTGTCCTGGTGTCTCTTAAAGTAAGGGGCCTGAATAGACAGAGCCGCCAACTCAAAGACACACCGAACAGAAGTAATAGCCACCCACAAGGCCACCTTTTGAGTGAGCACAGAAAGTGCCACATCCCGCATTGGCTCAAAAGGAGGCCCCTGGAGGGCCGAGAGAACCAAATTTAGGTCCCAAACGGGAACCAAAGGCTTTCTAGGGGCCGAACATGAGTGACCACTTGGAAAAAAGTCTTGACCAGATGATGCAAAGCAAAGGACCTTTGAAAAAAGACAGCCAGGGAAGAAACCTGACCCTTCAAAGTACTGAGCTGGAACCCCAAATCCAGACCGTGTTGTAGAAACTCCAAAATCCTAGGAATCGAAAACACCCTGCAAGGTAGGGCTCTAGCCTCACACCAGTCAATATAGGACAGCCAAGTCCTATAGTAAATGGTAGAGGAAGACCTCTTCCTAGCTCTAATCAATGTCTGAATAACCGCCTCCGACAAACCTTCCTCCCTCAGGATGAAGGTTTCAGCAGCCACGCCGTCAAAGCAAGCATTTGTAAATTGGGGCAACGTAGCTGACCCTGAGAGATCAGATCCGGAAACAGGGGCAGCCTGTACTGATCTACCGCTAGTCTTACGATGTCTGCGAACCAAACCTGTCTTGGCCACCTAGGGGCCACCAGAATTGCTGGTGCCCCCTCTAGAGCCAGCTTGCGCACTACCTTGCCTACCATAGAGAAGGGGGGAACAGATACAGGAACCCCAGATCCCCCAGGCAAGAGACATGGCATCCACTGCCAGGGCCAGAAGATCCTGAGACAGAGATACAAAGGTTGGGAGCTTGTGATTGTGCCAAGAGGCAAAGAGATCCACCTCCGGAGTCCCCCACTTGTGACACAGGGCCCGAAATACCCTGTGGTTAAGAGACCATTCCCCTCGGCGAGAGAATACCCTGCTCAGGGAGTCCGCCTCCGTGTTCTCCACTCCCGGAATGTACACTGCCGAGATGCAAGGAACATTGCTCTCCGCCCATGTCAGAATCAGAGAGACTTCCCTGAGGGCACTCCTGCTGCGAGTCCATCCTTGGTGATTGATGTAAGCTACCGCAGTTCGATTGTCTGATCGAACCTGAACCGGTAAGCCCTGTAGGTGGAATGTCAGACGTGACAGAACCAAACGGACAGCTCTGAGCTCCAAGACATTGATGGGGTTGTGAGCCTCCTGAGGACCCCACAACCCCTGGAACTGATGATCCTTCCAGAAACCTCCCCAGCCCGACAGGCTGGCATCCGTGGTAACCGTCTTCCAACAAGGGGCCAGAAAGGATCTGCCCCTCATCAGATTGCTTGGTTCCAGCCACCACTGAAGGGACTGCCGAACCCTGGGAGACATCAGAAAAGACTGATCCAAGGACTGTGGACATCTGTCCCATTTCAGCAATAGATGGAGTTGAAGCGACCTCATGTGGAACTGAGCAAAGGGGACTGCCTCGAAGGAGGCCACCATCAAACCTACCAGAGTCATCCCTAGCCGGATAGAAGGGCGAGGATTGGTCAGGAGAACACGTATCAGATCCTGAACCCTCTGCACCTTTGGCTGAGGTAGAAACACTCTGGCCTGACTGTTATCCAGATTCATGCCCAGAAAAGAGATCTCCCTTGATGGGGAGAGAGAAGACTTGGGGTGGTTGATCACCCATCCGAACCTTTCCAGCGTCGCCACCACCGTCCTGGTGTCCAACTCCACCTGGCAGAGGGAAGAAGCTGTAATGAGTAGCTCGTTCAGATATGGCACAATGCGAATGCCCTGGGCTCTGAGCAGGGCCATTATGCCCGCCAGAACCTTGGTAAACACCCTCGTGCCGAGGTCAGCCCGAACGGGAGGGCCATAAACTGAAAATGCTGATCTCCAACCACGAACCTGAGAAATCTCTGGTGTGCTGGGAAAATTGGTACATGAAGGTAAGCATCCTTGATGTCTATGGACGTCATGAAATCCCCCTGACGAAGGGAACCGATGGCTGAGCGCAGAGTCTCCATGCAGAACTTCTTGGTTCTGATGAACCTGTTGAGAAGCTTCAAATCCAGAATGGGTCTTATGGAGCCATCCTTTTTGAAGAGGTTGGAATAATAGCCCCGGCCTCTCTCTAAAAGAGGCACCGGGCATATGACCGCCATGTCCAGGAGATTCTTTACAGCCAACAGGAGCCCCTGCGCCGCCCGAGGATCCGATGGCACCCGAGACCTTAGGAATCTGGGAGGAGGCCGGTACTCGAACTCCAGTTTGTACCCAGACGAGACCACTTCCAATATCCACTTGTCTGTGACCTCCTGGGCCCAGACCTGGAAGAAGAGCCGCAGCCGTCCCCCACCGCGCCTCTTCATTGCTGAGCCGGCTTGGCAGAGGGCTTGGGCTTGGAACCCCAGGTAGAGGCCGGACGGCGCATCCCCTGCCTCTGTTCCAGGAATCACCTCTGAAGCTAGAGTAGGCAAGACCTCTGCCCACTCTGGCACCGCGAAAGGAAGGATTGAAGGAGCTTGCCCCCCGAAAGGAGCGACGCTGCTTCTTACGCTGAGGCAGCTTCCCACCTTTTGCCACAGAATCCAATTTGTCCCCAAACAGCCACATACCCAGGAAGGGCAGTGCTGTGATTTCTTGGCCGCTATGTCGGCCGCCCACTGGCGTAGCCATACCGATCGACGCATGGCCACCAGCAGAGCTGAGGTTCTACTACACATGATAATAGTTTCGTCCATAGCCGCCAACACAAAGTTCATGAACAATTCACACCTCTTAAGGGCTGTGAATTCAACACTGGCCGGGTTGAGTTGGGACCCTTTTAACATGTCCCTAACCTCAGACCTGGTAGCCACAGCCACGAGTGCAGAAGCACAAACAGGCCACAAGGCTGAACCCACACTGGCAAAGGCATGGCATGCCATCTGATCAATGCGCTTATCCTCGCCATCCTTAAGGGTAGTGGCGTCAGGAGTATGTACAACGGAGGTGTTGGACAATCCTAAGATGGGCGCATCGACCTCAGGAGGGGAAGACCATCGCCTCACCGCGTCCACCCGGAAGGCATACTTCCTATCCCATCCCTGCGGAACACCGGGAAGCCGACTCAGCTTCTCCCATTCTCTAAGAATCATGCTATCAAAATGATCCTGATTTGGGAACTCCAAGTGGGGCTTAGATGAGCCAAAGAATTCCACCCTCTTCGGAGGGGCCTCCGCTGGAGGGGAAATATCCAGAACCTCTAAGAGATGGGCCAGGACTTCCACAGCATCCCCCAGCGGCTGCCCGGCATCAGAATCAAGGAACTGCAGTTCTTCAGTCTCAGATTCCCCAAACAATTCCCCCTCCTCAAGAGGGGAATAATCAGACCAGTCAGGGGAATACTCATCAAAATCAAGTACCGGCGTAGATGGTGACAGATGCCTTTTCTTAGCAGGGGCTTTTCTGCCCACTGAGCTAGATATAATTTTCTCTAGGTTGGCCAGCCTGTCACATACATCAGAGTGCGACTCCCCACTAATGACAGTGTCAACTGGGGTACAGATAATGCGGGGTGGGGTGGGAGATGAGATGGGCAGCACTGACCCAGACGCCTGGGATCCCGACTGCCGCGTTATAACCTGTTGCGTACATGGTATGCAAATTAGTACATTTTCCCCCGCAAGAGGTACCCCACAACTCACACACAGCCAGGATTGTCCCGAAGGGAGCCCGAGCCCGGAATCCTGTGGAGCCTCCATATGGTGATTTTTAAAGGTAGTCGCAATGACCAGAGGGAATTACGCTGATAAGCAACCCGGGATGCCCCTTTAAGTTCCAAGTGGGAGGATTTTTGGGGTGCCCAATTTACTTTAGGGACTCTAGAACCGGGAGAACCCCTTTTTAAGCAGGTAGCAGGGAGTCCTCCTGAAAGACACAAGCAGTGGTCATAAACACATGCGCAGACACACAAATAAAGAGCAAAATATCCAACAAATAGTTAATCACACAGTGTGACCTGCGCTGCCCCCAGCTGAACACAATTATGTTGAATAATGATGAAAAAGCAGGGCCCCAGGAGGGCACTCACGTGTCACACAAGATGGCAGCCAGCAGCACAGCACTCCCGAGAGAGAGAGGGAGAAGGAAGGGCGGGCCAGCGCAGATCGTGCGCCGCGCCTGGCCCCGCCCCCCTTCCCTCACAACCAGCAGCGCGGTACCCAGCTATAGGCTGGGTTCCGCAAAAAGCGCCAACAGGAGGGGGCACGCAAGCGCCCGGCCCCGCGACACCGCAGCCTGAGGGGAGGAAGCTCCCCTCAGCGTATAACAAAAGATGCGATCTGTGCGCACCACAAGCACACTATATCACACACACACACAGTATAAAGAGTGAAAAGCTGAGCAGGAAAAGACCCCCAGAGGGCTACGAGGGGGACCCGGAAGGGGGGGGAGGATCCCGCACCATGGGTGTAAGGGATATACACATAAATATATATTAATAAATATAATATATATATAATATATATATATATATATATATATATATATATATATATATATATATATGGACAGGGCATCCCAAACCGGGATCACCAACCCGGATTCCGCCTACCCCTTAATATGGGGTCTCACGGGGCTCCCTGAACACCTATTAAGGTGATTCCTACCCTCACCCAGACCTGCAGCCGAGGCTGGGAGGCTAGTATAGGGACTTACAATATAAAGGTCCGGGCAGAAATAGGGCAAAAAATGGCCGGGTGCAAGCCCTGCTTACCTACAAGGAAGAGCAGCATACATCTTCTGACTTGCTCGCTGTCCTGCAGAGAAGGAATTGGGGAATGTGTGGGAGGTTGCATGATCCACAAAAATACCGACAATTGGTTATTTGCTGGGCTGACCAATAAACATACTGATATGATTGGCAAAAAAAAGAGAAAAATACTTTAATGATAGTGCAAAGGGGCACACAACGCATATGACAAACAAGACTTAATGACACACACTGATTTAAAATCGCAATGCGATGGAACATATACAAATAGATAGAGGCCCCTGCCAGGCCGACCTGGACTCCACACTCACATCCACAGACACTCCACTCATAGCAAAAAAATGCTGGCCAGCATATAATATAGGGACAAAAAATCTATCCACAATGAAAGCAAGCAGTAGCATATATTGAGATCATAGATCCTGGGGGCGCCAGACTTATAGTGCTGTCCACCAAGTCCAATGTGATACAAGTTGGTAGTAAGATATTTGGGCTGGTTATATAGAGGCTCTAATCACAGAGCACTTAAATGCAATCTTGTATGGCTGTCCAGCATTTTTTTGCTATGAGTGGAGTGTCTGTGGATGTGAGTGTGGAGTCCAGGTCGGCCTGGCAGGGGCCTCTATCTATTTGTATATGTTCCATCGCATTGCGATTTTAAATCAGTGTGTGTCATTAAGTCTTGTTTGTCATATGCGTTGTGTGCCCCTTTGCACTATCATTAAAGTATTTTTCTCTTTTTTTTGCCAATCATATCAGTATGTTTATTGGTCAGCCCAGCAAATAACCAATTGTCGGTATTTTTGTGGATCATGCAATATGAGTTGAGGTTAGCTGGGCGCCCCATATTTATATGATTAAAGGGGCAGTGCCTACATACTAATATATTTATATATCCTAGGGGTGTCTCCCATTTCTTCTTTTTTAATTTTCAATGTGTGGGAGGTCCCAGGTATTTATGGACCGGGAGGGGCTTCTTTTTTGCTTTCATCTCTGCAGAAGTTCGCCTTCTACTGGACCATAACCCATATGTCATGAATAGTGGAAGCAGGGTGTGTGACATACTTGGAATATATCCCAGTTCTACACCCTAAGAAGAGAGTATTGACAGAGGCTTTGGTCTAATGTATTTCACAAGTTCAGTGGGTTTTGGTCTGCTTTAATATCCAAATCAGGCTCAGTTATATGCAGTTAACTATTTGTTCTCTCTTACATACAGTGGTATTGGGGGCCTACTCCACCCCACTTTGATGGGAACACAAGCTCTTGGTAGCGCAAGGCTGGGAATTGCGCAGGGCAACACCCACTGTGGCCGATACCAGGTGGCTCCTTGTCTGTTAGATCCATGCCTCAGGCACCCACATGGGTCTTCTCTCTCCTGGCAGGGTCCTCTCTAGGCGTACTGAAACCCTTGCGCACTGAAGCAATCTATCCTCCCGTGTTAGGATTATTGTTCCTGCCAATCTACCAGATCTGGCGTGAAACTGGGCTTTTAATAGGTGACCTACCCAGTGATCCACCATTAACTCCACCTATCATATACAGCTAAGGGCTAAACTCTGCCCTCTTGCTTCTAGCCTAAAGCCTTGCTCCTCCCATCCTGCTTTCTTATTAAGGGGAATCTTACCCCCTTTTCTCTGGGTAAAGACGAACTCCTCCTTCCTTCCTACCAGATATGACAACCCTTCCAATTTGTCTCTTTTTATAGAGTAGCTCCTCCCACCTCCTCTCTCTCACCAATCACAATAGAGGACAGTGGCAAAGATGGGAGGGGCTGCCAGCAGGGGTGAACTCCACTGTGCAAAGCTGCCCACCTCCTGAAGTCTAAGAACCCCAGAGGGGCTTCCTAAACTTTAAAGGACTGGAGGATCCCAGCCCTCCCACCCAGGCGCACACAATATGGCCGGATAGTGCAGAAATCCACCGGGCACAACGAGGGCCACCAGGTTCAGAATGGAGGCTGCATGGCCCAAGCCAAGGTGGGCACATCTCTTGTCTCACCCTTTTAGGCCCTGAAAGATCATGGCTAATTTGGTTACCTGGAGCCCCCACACTCAGAGTGTTTCCCTGTGTGGACACATAAAACTCTACCTGCACCTACCTGGTGAGTGGACCTCAATTACCATTTTTTGGGATACCCCTAGGTAGGGAAATAGATTCAGTTTCCTTAAGTAACTGAGTCTTCATTTTTCCCATAACAGGAAGAGAACCTCCAACCCTTTTTCCTTCCAAGACCCAAAGGAGACAACACATCGGGACCCTGTTAAACGTTTCCTTTCCTGTTTCCAACAAATCTTATTTTTGTGTGAGAGTTTTTTTTATTCTACCACACATGTAAATGCAGCTGACAACTGCATAATTGTCATCAGCTACAGTCATCATTAGACTATAGATAAACCTTTCACATTTTACAGTGGGCATTAAAAGCCAAACTCTTATAATCATTACTACCTTCATTCTCCCTAGTTTCCCCTTAGTTTCCAATAGTTTGGCTTTTTAAAATAGTAACAAATCACAAAAAATAACCTCCACCATATATTCAACCTGGTCCTCAATCCCGCATGTGCCACAACCCTGCTCTGTAAGCTCTGGTTGTCCAGGAGAATTGAAAGTCTGCCAGCATGAGATATCATAGCTACAATGAACAGTGCCAGAAGAAGCTGTGCTGTAACTACAGTAAGTGAATTCTGGATTGATTGTGCTTTGAATAATAGAAATGTTATTGCTGGAATAAAGAGTTGAGAAATCTTACCATGGTCTGTAATCTTGAAACAGTTTGGCCATCCTCTAATACTTCAAAAAGTAGATAATACAGCTGCAAACGATGGGACTCAGGAAGACTTTGCAGGACAGAGAAATGCTGGGAAAGTTCCAATACAT
Organism: Gastrophryne carolinensis; assembly: GCA_027917425.1. Classification (NCBI taxonomy): domain Eukaryota; kingdom Metazoa; phylum Chordata; class Amphibia; order Anura; family Microhylidae; genus Gastrophryne; species Gastrophryne carolinensis. The sequence continues at coordinate 80,186,896 of CM051239.1, read as the reverse complement.
CTTTGATGGAAAAGAAAGGATAACAAAAATCTAAGTTGTTTTATTCTGTAACAATAAAAAAAAAGCATAGGACATAACCCTGGAATCTCTCGAGCTATGGAAGCAACCATTTAATTGGTTAATTCCTGCAGTAGAGTTCAATGAACATCACTGTGGTCAAACATTTTCCTTTGTTGACTCTGTTGAGTATTAGAGATGAGAGAAACATTGAGGATAAACAGTGGGTATGGTAATAGCGATGTGATGTAAGCACGCTGTGCAGTGTTCTGCCTCTAGTTTTTATTGCCAGCACATAGTGTGATCAGATAAGGGGGGTGAGAGATGCTGCAAGAGGTCAGAAAAGAGGGTAGGGGAGCAGAGAGAGACAGCCACTCGGGATGTCCAGGCAGGGAGTGGGGGTGTTTCTGTTCTTAGTCCCCCAAAGGTTAATTGGTGAACCACAACGGCGCTGTGGGGTAGGAAACCAGAATGAATGATTTTTCCTCACTACGGAGGTTGACACGAGAGGAAGGCCAGCACTGGAGCCACTCAATGAAAGGTAAGCTACTGTTTTGTTTTTGTTTTTTTCTTTTCCTTGTATATATCTAAGAATGAACAAATGATACGAGACCGGAAACTGCATGGCAGCCAAGTAATTGATTTTACCCCTTCATTTGCCAAGCATGTAATTCTCCCGTGGTTATGTATAAATCACGGCTGAGATAGGGCTCATTTTTAAATGTTACAGCCACAAAAAAAAATACCATTTTGTGATTACTCACCTTTAAAATGGGTATTATAAGTATGTCACACACCCCGCTTCCAAGATTAATGACATATGGGTTATGTCCTGTAGAGGGCGAACTTCTGCAGAGATGACTAAAAAAAAAAGCGCCCCTCCCGGTCCATAAATACCTGGGACCTCCCACACATTCCCCAGTATAGGAAAGCAGTAAGGGGACCAGGAAGAGCCAATAAAAGACTAAATAACCAAACAAGGTTCACCATATAGAGGATCCAGAATAAAAAGGCGGGATGAAGCGGGGTGTGTGACATACTTATAATACCCATTTTAAATGTGAGTAATCACAAAATGGTATTATTCCAAAGTATGTCACACACCCCGCTTCCAAGATTAATGACATATGGGACATCCAATAGCAGTGTCCAACAAGGGTGGGGATCCCAAAAAGGCAATAATGCACCAATTTAAACCACTGCAGCTTGCAGAACCTTGCGGCCAAAAACAGCATCCGCTGAGGCCCGCACATCAACCTTATAAAACTTGGTAAAAGTATGAACAGAAGTAGCAGCCTTACAAACTTGTTCAACAGAGGCCTGGTGCTGGAAAGCCCAGGAAGCCCCAACAGCACGAGTAGAATGAGCAGTGATCTGAAAAGGGGGAACCCTCCCCTTGGCAGAATAGGCCCCAACAATGGCCTGACGTATCCATTTACTAATGGTAGGCTTGGCGGGCGCCAAACCCTTCCTGGGCCCGGAGGGCACCACGAACAAGGCATCCGTCTTACGATAGGGAGAAGTAGCCACCAAATAGTACTTCACACAACGAACTACATCCAAAGAGTGCAGGACCCTCTCCTTGTCATTGCTAGGCTTAGGACACAAGGAAGGAAGAACCACATCCTGATTGAGATGGAAGGCAGAAACCACCTTAGGAAGGAAATCTGGTTTAAAGGGAAAGCCCACCTTATCCTGGTGTCTTTCAAAGTAAGGGGCCTGAATGGACAGAGCCGCCAACTCAGAGACACGTCAAACAGAGGTGATAGCCACCAAAAAGGCAACCTTTTGTGTGAGCAACCTGTACTGATCTACCGCCAGCCATACGACGTCTGCGAACCAAACCTGTCTTGGCCACCTTGGGGCCACCAGAATTGCTGGCGCACCCTCTTGAGCCAGCTTGCGCACCACCTTGCCCACCATGGAGAAGGGGGGAAACAGGTACAGAAACCCCCCCCCCCAGGCAAGAGACAAGGCGTCCACTGCCAGGGCCAGAGGATCCTGAGACAGAGACACAAATGCAGGAAGCTTGTGATTGTGACGTGAGGCAAAGAGATCCACCTCCGGAATCCCCACTTGTGACAAAGGGACCGGAACACCTTGTGGTTGAGCGACCATTCCCCTCGGCGAGAGGATCCTCTGCTCAGGGAGTCCACCTCCACGTTTTCCACTCCCGTAATGTACAGTGCTGAGATGCATGGGACATTGCTCTCCGCCCATGCAAGAATCAGAGAAACGTCCCTGAGGGCACTCCTGCTGCGAGTCCCTCCTTGGTGATTGATGTAAGCGACTGCAGTCCGATTGTCTGATCGAACCTGAGCCAGTAGACCCTGGAGGTGATGCGTCAAGCGTGACAGTACCAACCGAATAGCTCTCAGCTCCAAGACATTGATGGGGGTGTGGGCCTCCCGAGGACCCCACAAACCCTGGAACTGATGCTCCTTCCAGAACCCCCCAGCCCGACAGGTTGGCATTCGTGGTGACCGTCTTCCAACAAGGGGTCAGAAAAGACCTGCCCCTCAGAAGATTCCTTGGTTCCAGCCACCACTGAAGAGACTGCCAAACCAGGGGAGACATCCGAAATGACTGATCCAATGACAGCGGACATCTGTCCCAGGCCAACAGTAGATGGAGCTGGAGCGACCTCATGTGGAACTGAGCAAAAGGGACTGCCTCGAAGGAAGCCACCATCAACCCCACCAGTCTCATCCCTAGCTGGATAGATGGGCGAGGGTTGGATAGAAGGAGACATATCAGATCTTGAACCATCTGCACCTTCGACTGAGGTAGGAACACCCTGGTCTGAATGGTATCCAGATTCATGCCCAGAAATGCAATCTCCCTTGACGGGGAGAGAGAAGACTTTGGATGGTTGATCACCAAGCCGAACCTCTCCAGCGTTGACACCACCGTCCTGGTGTCTAGCTCCACCTGTTTGAGAGAGGATGCCGTAATGAGAAGGTCGTCCAGATACGGCCCAATGCGAATGCCCTGGGCTCTGAGAAGGGCCATTATACCCGCCAGCACCTTGGTGAACACTCTTGGTGCAGAGGTCAGCTCGAACGGGAGGGCCACATACTGAAAATGCAGATCTCCCACCACAAACCTGAGAAATCTCTGGTGTGCTGGGAAGATAGGCACATGAAGGTAAGCATCCTTGATGTCTATGGACGTCATGGAAGTCCCCCTGATGAAGAGAAAGGATGGCTGAGCGCAAAGTCTCCATGCGGAACTTCTTGACTCTGATGAACCTGTTGAGAAGCTTCAAATCCAGAATGGGTCTTATGGATCCATCCTTTTTGGGCACCGTGAAGAGGTTGGAATAATAGCCCTGGCCTCTCTCTGATAAAGGCACTGGGCATATGACTTTCATGTCCAGAAGATTTTGTACTGCCAACAGGAGCCCCTGCGCAGCCCGGGGGTCCAAGGCGACCCGAGATCTGAGGAATCTGGGAGGAGGCCGGTACTCAAACTCCAGTTTGTACCCGGAAGAGACCACTTCCAAGATCCACTTGTCTGTGACCTCCCGGGCCCAGACCTGGAAGAGGTGCCGCAGCCGTTGCCCCACCCACCCTCATTGCTGAGCTGGCTTGGCAGCGGGCTTGGGCTTGGAACCCCAGACAGGTCCTGGACGGGCCCGTCCTCTGCCTCTGCTCCATGAATCACCTCTGAAGGTAGAGAAGGCAGCTCCTCTGCCTGCTCTGGCACCGCGAAAGTAAGGATTAAAGGAGCCTGCCCCCCCGAAAGGAGCGACGCTGCTACTTGTGTTGCGGTAGATTTCCTCCTTTCGCTACTGAATCCAATTTATCTCCAAACAGCCGCATACCCAGAAAGGGTAGCCCTTTAAGTGACTTCTTAGCCGCAATGTCAGCCGCCCACTGGCGTAACCAGACAGAGCGTTGTATAGCCACAAGCAACGCCAAGGTTCCGCTACACATACATATTGTGTCATCCAAGGCAGACAAGACAAAGGTCATGAACAATTCACACTGCATAAGCACTGCAAATTCATCACTGGCTGGGTCCAGCTGGGAACCACTCAACAGGCACCTAACCACAGACCTGGTAGCCCCAACCATGAGTGCAGAAGCACAAACAGGCCGCAAGGCTGAACACACGCTAGCAAAGGCATGGCAAGCCATCTGATCAATACGTCGGTCCTCACCATCCTAAATCGTGGTGGCGTCTGGAGAGTGCACCACAGATGTGTTGGACAATCCCAGAATGGGCGCATCGACCTCGGGAGGGGACGACCAGCGCTTCACCGCGTCCACCGGAAAAGGATACTTCCTATCCCATCCCTGAGGAACACCGGGAAGCCGGCTAGGTCTTTCCCATTCCTTAAGAATCAAATTTTCAAAATGCTTCTGATTTGGGAACTCCAAACGAGGTTTAGAGGTCCCAAAAAATTCCCCCTTCTGTGGAGAAGACTCTGCCGGAGGAGAAATAGCCAGCACCTCAAATAAATGGGCCAGGATCTTGGGGGTATCTATGCCCCTGCCCAGCATCAGCATCCAAAAACTGCTGATCCTCAGAGCCATCAGATTCTGTAAACAGTTCCCCTTCCGCAAGCGGGGAATAATCAGACCAGTCAAGGGAATCATAATCATCAAGAACCGGCGCGGCCGGTGACAGATGGCTTCTCTTAGCTTGGGCCTTTCTGACCACAGAGCTAGAAATCAATTTCTCGATGTTGGCCAATCTAGCACATACATCAGATTGCGACTCCCCACTAATGACAGTGTCACTTGGGGTACGGATAAATCAGGGTGGAGTAGGTGATGAGACCGGCGGCACGGACCCAGACGCCTGGGACCCCGACTGCCACGTTATGGCCTGCTGAGCACATGGTATGCAAATCAGCACATTATCCCCCGTAAGGGATACCCCACAACCCACACACTGCCGGGATTGCCCCGAAGGGAGCCCGAGCCCGTTATCCTGGGAAGCCTCCATATGGTGATTATTATGGTAGTCGCAAGGACCAGAGGGAATTACGCTAAAAGCTACCCGGGATGCCCCTTAAGTCCGTTAGTGGGAGGATCTCAATAATAATAATGAGAATGCCCCAGATTTAGCCAAGGGACCCTAGGACCGGGAGAACCCCCCTTTTAACCAAGCAGGGTCCTCCTGAAAGACACCAAAAGAGAAGGGGGACCCTGTAAGCAAGGCACACTAACCACCGCAGTCATACATGCAGAATATTAATAATAATAATATATATATATATATATGCATAAGAGACATATGTAAATGATACATGCGTCAATAATGGCAGCCGCCGCGCTAGACAAAAAAGCGCATAACATGGATAAGAAAAAACAAGAAGCCCCGCAGGGCACTCACAACACAGTAATGGCGCCTCTCCGATCAGAGGTGAAGACAGAAGAGGGAGAAGAAGGCGGGCCAGCGCGGGCCGCAACCAGCGCCCGGCCCCGCCCCCTCCGCGGACAGCAAGGAGAGGAAGAAGCTCTCCTACACCAAGCGCGGAGCCCGCGGCTCCCAGCGCGCTGCGGCTCCTAAGTGGCGCATACAGATAAACACACCAACACACATTCACATGAAACAAAAAGAGAAGGACCATAAGTGAAGGACACAGCCCCCCCCCCCTCGTTGCGAGAAGGGAGTAATGGAAGGGGAAGGTCCCCAACTACAGTAGTAGAAGTTGGGGTAAACGGACAGGGCATCCCAAACCAGGGTCACCGACCTGGTAGCGCCTACCCCCTAATGGGGTCTCATGGAGGAGCGTGGCTCCTATCAGTACACCTGTTAAGGTGTACCCTACCCTCACCCGGACCTGCAGCCTAGGCTGGGAGGCATAGGGGTATTTAACTAGGTCTGGGCAGAAACAGGATAAAAATGGCCGGGTGCAAACCCGGCTTACCTGCAAGGAGGAAACAGCCATCTTCTGACTTGCTCGCCGTCTGCAGAGACGATTACTGGGGAATGTGTGGGAGGTCCCAGGTATTTATGGTCCGGGAGGGGCTCCTTTTTTCTAGTCATCTCTGCAGAAGTTCGCCCTCTACTGGACATAACCCATATGTCATTAATCTTGGAAGTGGGGTGTGTGACATACTTGGAATAATTATTTTATTGAAATTGTATGTGATAGAGCAACACAAAGTAGCAAGTATTTATGAGCTGTAAACATGTTGTGAACATGCATATATACAGATTATACAGAACATACAGATTCTCAGTTGGATTTAGTTCTGGACTTTGACTAGACCATTCCAGCACATGAATATGCTTTGATTTAAATCCATTTCCATTGTAGCTTTGTTTAGTATGTGTACTAAAGCCTTTTGAACTGCCTTCTTGGTGAGAGATTTACTATAAATTCTGGAATAGTAGAAGTGGAAACTCTGGCAAAACATACACTAGAATATTCCACCCCTCCAACCTGGTACACAATAAAGTTCATCCAAAACAGGCATCCATTCAATTTAAATCAATGTACTCAAGAACATTCCCTTAATTAACCTACATACCATGTGCAAATTGTCAATCATTTTTTGCATCTAATGCAAAAAAAACAATATAAGAAATGTACAAATTAATAAACGTGCAAAGCAAACCTAAAGCCACAATGTAAAGTGCAATGTGTAATTCAACCAACGCCTACTATAGTAGTGCCAAACCTTTATATGCAACTTTGAACGGTCCGACTAAATATGGGGCCAAAGCAGCTTAGGGAAATGTCACACAAAACAAGTAAGCGTAAATGCAAAAGTTAAAAAAGCAAGTACATCACTATGAATAAGGTATCCCGGTGGACAGAGGCCAGACTGGTCACACAGGAGCCTACACGTTATGTGACCAAAAGATTGGTCACTTCCTCAGGGTTAATATTAAATAGATAAATAAAAGCTAGTCCATATCAGTTTGGTGGTAGAACATAAATTGTGAGCTTTGGAACAACAAACCTTTCTTAAGCGCAGACAGCGAAGCACTCCCATCCACAGAAACTGTGTGGAAACCATCCACCACATCCCAATCATTTAGCGCTGCAGTGTGACATAACAGTGGCTGGCGCTTTTCACTTAAGTCTTTCTCAAAACCCCCTTGTTTTTCAGGCAGCAAACAGAATTCTGAAAGACAGAAGGGAACATAAAGCAGGTATATTTTACTAACAACTAATTCGTATTTATTGAAGCACATCTATGGATACATGTTTTTATTTAGCAAAGGTGATTTTATCGCATTCCAGGTAAGATCTTTTTCTTAATATACACCAGGTGACGAAGCATTCACCTTGTTTTTTACTCTTTCAAAGATGAACTTTGGATTAATGAAGATTAATATCCCTAGGTAGCTAACTACATTAGGCCTAAAACAATAAGACTATAATGACAATGGTTTACCTGTACATTACAAAGTATGACGCAAGTCTGATATGTGAGATTAGTGTTTGTAAATATATATTACGTCATATATTTAAAGTGGACCAAAAGCAAGGATTTTGACTATCCTGGATTTTGGTCCATTCCCCCGATCGGGGTACGTGAAACCCCCCAGAGATCACGCATTAACTCACCTCGTCTAACCAGACATCTTAGCTCAGCGGCTCGTGCTTCCCTCTAACAGGGAGTGCACCTGCGACGGCCATTCACAAGACATGAGCCGCTGAGCGATGATGTCAAGGGGAAGGAATGGATCGGGCCAGAGAATCTTATAGATTCCCAGGCCGATCCAGCTGGGTTTTGGTCCACTTTAAGCCCACTGACAGCAAAAGCACTTGCCCCCCCTCCCTCTCCATATCGGCCGTACCGTCATTTAAGCCCCTATCTCACTGGTTAGTGGTGTACAGACATCCAATGAATCCCAGGGCGCATGGATGTTGGGAGGACACTATTTTGAGGCCAGTTATGTTCTGTTAAGTCTGCTAGGCCTAGATGCAAGTGCTGTGAGGAAAAAGAGGTAATCATTTTAGGGGTGTTGCCCTCCAGCTGCCCATGCTCACTGTGTGCAGAAAAAAAAATACAATTCTGTGATTACTCATCTGTAGAATTGGCATTATGAGTATACAGTACGTCCTGCTCCAGATATAATACTTACTATCGGGTATTACTCCGCCAGATGGCGCTGGACTGCAGAGACATCGAAAATAGGCTCCTCCCGACCGCTCAAATACCCAGGGACCTCCCACAAATCCCCAGCATTGAAAAGCAGTTAACGAGAAGCGGGAGAATTAAAACAACCCAAACTAGTAACTATAACAATGATAACAATCACCATACAGGGGATCCAAGATAATGCAAAACCAAGGGTGGGGTGGAGCAGGATGTACTGTATACTCATAATACCAATTCTACAGGTGAGTAATCACAGAATTGTATTATTCTTAGTATACAGTACATCCTGCTACAGATATAATACTTACTATTGGGACATCCAATAGCAGTGTCCATAAAGTAGGGAGGGATCCCCAAAGTTAACAGCAGACAGTTTAAACCACTGCCGCCTGCAGAACCTTTACGGCCAAAAGCAGCATCAGCTGAGGCCCCAACATCAACCTTGTAAAACTTTGAAAAGGTATGAACAGAAGACCAAGTAGCGGCCTTGCAAACTTGTTCAACACAAGCCTGGTGCTGAAAAGCCCAAGAAGCACCAATAGCACAAGTAGAATGAGAAGTAAGGCGGAAGGGAGGATTCTTCCCCTTAGCAGAATAGGCCTGAATCACAGCCTGACGGATCCATTTGCTGATAGTAGACTTGGCAGGAGCCAAACCCTTCCTAGGACCAGAAGGGACCACAAAAAGAGCATCAGTCTTTCTGAAAGGTGCAGTAGCCACCAGATAGTACTTCAGGCACCTAACCACATCCAAAGAATGCAAGACCCTCTCCTTAGTATTACTAGGATTAGGGCACAATAAAGGGAGAACAATGTCCTGATTCAAATGAAAGGCAGACACTACCTTAGGCAGAAAATCTGGCTTGAAGCGAAACACCACCTTGTCCTGGTGTCTCTCATAGTAGGGGGGCTGAATGGAAAGCGCCGCCAACTCAGGCACACGCCTAACAGAAGTGATAGCCACCAGAAAGACAACTTTGAGAGTAAGAATGGCCAGGGTAGCATCCTGCACAGGTTCAAAAGGAGCACCCTGCAAGGCTGACAAAACCAAGTTCAAATACCAAACAGGAACCATAGGCTTACATGGGGGACGCACATGAGTCACCCCCTGGAAAAAAGTCCTTATCAGAGAATGCTGAGCAAAAGAAAACAGCCAGGGCAGAAACCTGACCTTTTAGAGTACTAAGTTGGAGCCCCATCTCCAACCCATGCTGTAGGAACTCCAGAATCCTGGGAATAGAGAACACACCACAGGGAAGAGACCTAGACTCGCACCAGTCAATGTAGGCACGCCAAACCCTGTAATAAATAGAAGAAGAAGACTTCTTCCTAGCCTTTATCAAGGTATCAACAACCGAGGAAGACAGCCCCTTCTCCATCAAGATGGGAGGTTTCAGCAGCCAGGCCGTCAAAGCCAGAGTTTGTAAATGGGGATGGCGTGGGGAGCCCTGAGTGAGCAGATCTGGCACCATGGGCAAAGTGTACTGATCTACTGCCAGCTGCACCACATCTGTGAACCACACTCTTCTTGGCCACCTGGGGGGCACCAGAATTGCTGGCACCCCCTCCAGAGCAATCTTGCGCAGAACCCTGCCCAGCAGGGGGAATGGAGGGAAAACATACAGAAGCTGAAAGTAATGCCATGACATTGCTAGAGCATCCGTGGTCAAGGCCAGAGGATCCTGGGACAGGGAGACAAAGGCCGGTAGCTTGGGATTGTGACGGGATCCACATCTGGTTGGCCCCAACGGTGACACAGAGATTAGAACACCCTGCTGCATAGGGACCATTCTCCCTGGTGAGAGGTCCCCCTGCTCAGAGAGTCTGCCAGGAGATTTTCCATCCCCCGGGATGTACACGGCTGATATGCAGGGAACATTGGTCTCCGCCCAGGTCAGGATCAGAGACACTTCCTGGAGGGTCCCCTTGCTCCGGGTCCCTCCCTGATGATTGATGCAGGCAACTGCCGTCTGGTTGTCCGAGCGCACCTGAACAGGCAGGCCCCGAGGGTGAGTAGTCAAGTGAGCCAGAACTAACCTGATCGCCCGCAGTTCCAAGACGTTGATAGGTGTGTGGACCTCCCCTGGAACCGCAGGGACTTCCAGAAACCTCCCCAACCTGACAGACATCTGTGGTGACTGTCTCCCAGGAAGGGTTAAGAAGGGATCTGCCCCCCCAACAGGTTCCTTGAGTCTATCCACCACGAGAGGGACCTCCTGACCAGGCGGAAAAGCACACAGACCCTGTCCAGGGATGCTGGATCCTTGTCCCACACTGACAAGAGGTGGAGTTACAGAGGCCTTAAGTGGAACTGAGCATAAGGGACCGCCTCGAAGCACGCCACCATCAGGCTTACCAGCTGCATTGCCTGCCTGATGGAGGGATGATGACAAGATAGCAGGAACTGGACCTGTGCAATCAGACTGTCCACCTTCTGTTGAGGAAGGAAAATCCTTGCCTGAACTGTATCCAGATTCATTCCTAGGAATGGAGTCACCAAGGAGGGGGACAGTGAGGACTTGGGGTGGTTGATCACCCATCCAAATGACTCCAGGGTGGACACCACCAGCTGAGTATCCAACTCTGCCTGATGTAGAGATTGGGAGGTGATGAGAATGTCGTCCAGATAAGGCAGCACGCGGACGCCCTGATACCTGAGCAGAGACATCACGCCAGCCAGCACCTTGGTGAACACCCTGGGAGCTGAGGTGAGACCAAAGGGCAATGCCACAAACTGGTAGTGTTGATCCTCCAGAGCGAACCTGAGGAACCTATAATGACCTGGAAATACAGGAATATGAAGGTAAGCATCCTTGATGTCCACATAAGTCATAAAATCACCTGGGCGCAGGGAACTGATGGCAGAGCGCAGAGTTTCCATGCGAAAGCGTCTGCCCCTGACAAATTTGTTGAGGATCTTCAAGTCCAGGATGGGTCTGAGTGACCCATCTTTTTTGGGTACTGTGAATAGGTTGGAATAGAAGCCCTTGCCTTTTTCTCTTAAAGGGACCTTGCAGATGACCCCCAGCTCCAGGAGGCCTTGCACTGCCTGCACTAGCTCCTGACCTAACACAGGGTCCTGAGGAATCCGGGATCTGATGAATCTTGGTGGCTGCCAGGCAGCAAACTCTATCTTGTAACCAGAGGACACTACCTCCTGAATCCACCGGTCTGAGACATGAAGCCTCCAGACGTGAGCAAAGTGCTGAAGCCGTCCCCCCACCCGGATGGGTGAGGGTGCCCCATCATGCCTGAGGGGGCTTGGGAGAGGACTTAGGCTTGGAACCCCAGGAGGAGCCAGGACGTCCACGTCCTCTGCCCCTATCCCAGAAGTCTCCCCAGGCCCCAGTAAAGGAAACCCCCCTCCCTTGTCTAGCACCACGGTAGGGGGAGGAGAAGGACCCCTGACCCCGAAAGGGCCGAAACTGCCGCCTGCGTTGGGGTAACCTGCCTACCTTAGCAAAAAGGTCCAGGCGGTCCCCAAACAGGCGTAGTCCTTTGAAGGGAAAACCAGTGAGGGCCTTCTTGGCAGCGTTGTCAGCAGCCCACTGGCGTAGCCAAACCGAGCGGAGTATAGCCACCACAAGGGCAGATGTCCTGGCACACATTCTAATGGTGTCATCCAAGGCAGAGAGGACAAAATTTACAAAAACATCACAACTAGAAAGTGCATTAAACACCTCACAAGGCAAATCATCAGGGACACTATCAAGGATACTTCTGAGCAGGGTCCTAATAGCCACAGCCGTAATGGCCGAGGCACAGACCGGGCGCAGCGCTGTCCCCACACATGCAAAGGCATGGGACGCCAGCTGGTCAATGCGCCAGTCCTCAGCATCCCGCAGGGTAGTAGAGTCAGGGGAGTGCATGACAGAGGTGTTAGATAGACCTAGGACCGGGGCATCCACTTCGGGAGGGGATGACCAACACTTTACCACATCAGCAGGAAAGGGATTCCTCTTATCCCAACTCTTAGGTACACCAGGAAGTCTACTGGGGAATTCCCATTCCTTGAGCACAAGGTTATTGAAATGTGCTTGCTCAGGAAATTCCAAACGTGACTTAGCGGTATGGAAAAGTTCCCCCCTTTGCCTGGGAGCCGCAACAGGGGGAGAAATGGACAGAACCTCAAAAATCTGGGTCAGCAATCTATCAGTATCATCCGGGGCCCAGGGGTCAGAGCCAGAATCGTCATGACCCCTGGGCCTCTCATCAGATGACCCTGAGTCGGAGAATAGCTCCCCTTCGTCTGAAGGGGTATAGCCACAAAGATGCCAAAACTCATCAGTTTCCATAGGGAAAGTCAGGGCGGTGGCTGACACAAAACAGAATAAAATAAAGCACAAGGCCAATACAAGTAAATACATTGCATACACCCCCCCCCTCTTTCCCCCCGAAGGCTACAAGGAGAGTGAGGGAGGACAGCGGCCACTTAACAGAGGGCCCACTGATAGACAGGGGCAAGGGGCAATAGTGCGGGAGGGGCATCCCATAGAGGCTCACCATAAGCCTGAACCGCCTACCCTTTGGTGGGGGATTGCGGTGGAGCAGCGCTTCTAAGCACCTAATAGCGGTGCTGCCTACCATCACCCAACCAGCGCAGCCAAGGCTGGGAGGCAAATTAATAATGGAACAGGTGGGAATAGTCCTACAGGGCCGCAGGCTAATAGCCCCGCTCACCTGCGAGTAGAGAGAGCCATTTCTCGTCCTTTGTAGTCCAGACTGCAGAGAAAATCTGGGGATTTGCGGGAGGTCCCTGGGTATTTGAGGGGCCGGGAGGAGCCTATTTTCGATGTCTCTGCAGTCCAGCGCCATCTGGCGGAGTAATACCCGATAGTAAGTATTATATCTGGAGCAGGACGTACTGGATACTAAGAATAGCAATTCTGTGATACTCACCTGTGGAATTGTTTTTGTTCTTGCATGGCACGGCACGCTTTGGAATTCATAACAGTTGGGTTATTCCACCACAAGGTGGCGCAGTGGTACAGCAGAAAAGCTGTGGCTTGTTCCGGCTCCCTATAAAAATGGGCTTAACCATAGAGTTCCCCAGCGTAAACAAGCAGTGAGACAAGAAGCCGGGAGAGAATATGTAAAACAATGTGAAAAAGGTAAAAAAACCCAATTAACGTTGAACTTCCTGCCCCTGTCTCAGAGGATTAAAGCGGATTTAGACAGTTGGGACTCCCCTACCTTCTCCTGGATGGGCAGGGTAAACATAATTAAAATGTCGATATTGCCGAAGCTCCTGTTCCTATTTCAAGCTCTACCGATTAGCATCCCTTTGCACTTCTTCACGGCCCTAGATAAGATCCTGATGGGGTTCGTCTGGCAGAAAAAGAGACCTAGGCTCAGACGACAGTTACTGTGTAAGCCTAAACATATGGGGGGCATGGCGTTACCAGATGTTCGCTCTTACTGGCTAGCTTCCCATCTCCAGAGAATCTGCGAATGGCACACCTGTAGGAACACGAAGAGGTGGGTACAGCTGGAGCATGCCCTGGCTCTGGCCCCTCTAGATGCTACTGTCTGGAACAGGGAAATGTACAGGCCAGGGTTGGGCTCCCATCCAACAGTATCGGCCACTCTAGAGGCCTTCCGATCTCATAGGAAGCGCCCGGGGGTTTCTCCATGGCCCTCTCCCATGATTGCGTTGATGGACAACCCCCCGCTCCTGGACTGCTCTAGGGTTGACCTCCGGGACTGGGGGAAGGTGGACCAGCTGAGGGGTGGTGACCTGATCACAGCGGCAGGATGGGTCCCCATAAGCGAGTTGAGAACTAGACTGGGAAATGGTGACTTGGACCCTTGGACACTTCTTCGCTTTCAGTTGCTTCTGGCCCGGATGGGCCTTCGGAGGGAGGGTCTCAGGGGCCACACGGAGTTTGAGAGAATTTGTTTAGAGGGCCAGCCTTGCCCACACCTGATCTCTAGGCTGTACTCACTCCTAGTAAGTGAGCGGGACTCCCCCCCAGCATTTTGGAGGGACTGGGAGATTGACCTGGGCAGACCATTGGGGGATAAGGAAAGGAACAAGATAGCGATGTTAGCCCACAGGTCCTCGATAGCTACTAGAATTCAGGAGGTCAATTACAAATTGCTGACGCGCTGGTACTACACCCCTGATAGATTGGGCAAAATGTTTGACCAGGTCGACTCAAGCTGCTGGAGATGTGGTGAAGGGAGGGGGACATTGTTTCACATTATGTGGACATGCCCTGGGATTCGGGACTACTGGGAAGCGGTCCTGCCCATCATCACACAGCTCACTGGGGCACAATTGGGGGAAGATCCAGCCCAGATCCTGCTCCACTCCACGAAGATCCCGACAGGGAGGTACAAAAAATCTCTTTTGATCCATCTGCTAAACGCGGCTAAACAGACAATACCCAGGTTCTGGAAACAAAGGAGAGCTCCATCTGTAGGGGACTGGGCAAGGGAGGTCATGAGCGTCAGGGAAATGGAGGACCTTACATTGTCATTGCATGACAGGGATGAGCAGTTCAGAACCACCTGGCTACCCTGGCTAGTGTATGAGGAATCGACTGAATTTAGGAGCTTGTTTGAGTAATGGAGCCGGGAACGACACCGTGCCTCTTGCCCCTCTTGTTCATTGGGACCCGGGTGGAGGTTGATGCTTCTGCTGGGTTGCCGTCTGTAGATGCGCAGAGATAGATGTCGGCCCGGGTGTTGCGCCCCACACGCCATATACCTTTCCCTTTTGCCCCCCCCCCTTTTTTTTTTCTCTCCCAACCTGCTCTCTCCCCCTGAGGTCCACCCCTCCCTCTTCTTCGGGTCAGCAATTTGGTCATACGTGGCGGACACTGTTAGCAGGATCCGACCATTAATGTTGATGATGTTCAGATCGGGTGCCCGTTTCCCCTACCTTTGTCCCCTTACCCCGTAATGTTCTGATCTGTACGTCTTAATGTATGTATGTATAAAACTGCAAAATCCTTAAATAAAGAGTATTAAAAAAAAAAAAAAAAAAACAATTAACTTGGAACAATCACCATAAAGAGGCAACCAAGAATAACGATAACAAGGGTGGGGCGAAGCAGGCCGTGCCATGCAAGAACAAAAACAATTCTACAGGTGAGTACTCACAGAATTGCTTTTTTCTTTATTGCATGGCACGGCCCGCTTCGGTATTCATAACAGTTGGGACATCCAAAAGCAGTGTCCAGAGTAGGGTGGGATCCCCAAAGAGTAACGGCCAGTAGTTCAAGTCACTACCGCCCGAAGCACCTTGCGGCCAAAAGCAGCATCCGCTGAGGCCTTAACATCAACCTTGTAAAACTTAAAAAAGTATGAACTGAAGACCAAGTAGTGGCCTTGCAAACTTGTTCAACAGAAGCTTGGTGCTGAAAAGCCGAAGAGGCACCAATAGCACGAGTGGAAAGAGCAGTAATTCTAAAGGGAGGTTCCTTTCCCTTAGCAGAATAGCCTTGAACCACCGCCTGATGGATCCATTTTCTGATAGTGGATTTAGCCGGAGGCAAACCCTTTTTAGGTCCAGAAGTGAGAACAAAAAGAGCATCAGACTTCCTGAAAGCCTCAGTAGCGACCAAATAAAACTTCAGAGCCCTGACCACATCCAGAGAATGCAGAATCCGCTCCTTGGAATTAGTAGGCTTAGGACACAATGAAGGCAAGACAATGTCCTGATTAAGATGAAAGGCAGACACAACATTTGGCAGTAAATCAAGCTTAAGCCGGAACACCACCTTATCCTGATGTCTCTCAAAATAAGAAGTGATAGCCACCAGAAAGGCTACCTTAGGTCAGAATAGACAAGGTAGCTTCATGGATAGGCTCAAAGGGAGGCCCTTGCCGAGCAGACAACACCAGATTCAAATCCCAAACTGGTAGCAAAGGCTTACGGGGTGGAGGCACATGAGAAACACCCTGGAAAAAGGTTTTAACCAACCGGTGATTGGCAAAAGATTTTGGAAAAAAATTGCCAGAGCTGAAACATGGGCTTTTAGGGTACTAAGTTGAAGGCCCTGATCCAAACCATGTTGTAAGAATTCCAGAATTCTGGGAATAGAAAACACCCGACAGGGAAGAGACTTGGACTCACACCAGGCAATGTAAGCATGCCAGACCCTGTAATAGATAAAGGACGAGGACTTCTTCCTAGCCCGAATCATGGTAACAACAAAAGCAGGCAACCCTTTTCCATCAATATGGAGGTTTCAGCAGCCAAGGCGTTGAAGCCAGAGTTTGTAAATTGGGATGGCGTAGCTGCCCCTGGGTGAGAAGATCTGGATCCTTGGGCAAGACGTGCCGGTCTACTGCCAACCGCACGACGTCTGCGAACCAAACTCTTCTTGGCCAACAAGGGGCCACCAGTAAGGCTGGTACCCGCCCCTGGGCTATCTTGCGCATGACCCTGCCCAGGAGAGGAAACGGAGGGAACACATAGAGAAGCTGAAACTCCGTCCAATGTTTTGCCAAGGCATCAGTGGCGAAGGCCAGAGGATCCTGAGGATCAGCCCGACCCCGAAGGTGAGTGTATAGGCGAGAAAGAACCAACCTGATCACCCTCAGTTCCAGGACATTGATGGAAGCATAGGCCTCTTGTGGGCCCTACCGACCCTGGTACCTTAGGGACTTCCAGAAGCCTTCCCAGCCGGTCAGACTGTCATCCATGATGACCGTTTCCCAGCACGGGGGCAGGAAGGACCTGCCCCCCAGAAGGTTCCTTGAGTCCAGCCACCACGAAAGAGACTGTCTGGCCAGGGGAGACAGAACAAATTCCTGATCCAGGGACACAGGGTCCAAATCCCAAACTGACAAGAGGTGCAACTGAAGAGGTCTCATGTGAAACTGAGCAAAGGGGACTGCCTTGAAGCAGGACACCATCAGGCACACCAACTGCATCCCCTGACGGATGGAGGGATGAGGACACAACAGCAGAGCCCGAGCCTGCAGTTGAAGACCCTCCACCTTCTGCTGAGGAAGGAACACCTTGACCTGAGAGGTATCCAGAGTCATGCCCAGAAATGACCTCACCAAGGACGGGGACAGAGAAGACTTGGGATAGCTGATCACCCAGCCAAAAGACTCCAGAGTGGATGTCACCATTTCAGTGTCCTGCTCGGCCTGAGGAAAAGACTCGGTGACAATGATGTCGTCCAGGTAAGGAATGATGTGGATGCCCTGGTTCCTTAGCAGAGCCATCACTCCCGCCAGCACCTTGGTTAACACCTGAGGTGCCGAGGTGATACCGAAGGGTAGAGCCACAAACTGTTAATGCTGATCCTGCAGCTCGAACTTTAGAAATCTCTGATGACCTGGGAAGATAGGTACATGAAGATAAGCATCCTTGATGTCGGAGTGCGCAGGCGCACGGGTCTCGGATGGCTGCCTGCTAAACGAGCTCCGTACCCACCGGACAAATAGCGGGCTGTAGAGCAGAGGCAGACGCGCTATTTACCTCCCGTCTTCAGCCACGGAGTCAGAGTGACAGCGGGCGTCAGCGCGAGCAGCGGCGGGTGAGGCGGATCGCCGGCGGTGTCAGCGGGGAGTGACGGAGGTGGCGGGCCGGACCCGCAGGTTGATCGGCGGACCGCAGAGTACAGGCTGAAGTGCTGTCTGCTTCCCAGTACATTGTAAACCGGCTGGACGAGTGGCAAGTGACGGCGGGACCTGGCGAGGCAAGGCCTGACATCAGAGGAGGCAGAGGAGATTCCCTGACGCAGCAGAGGTAAGCTGCAAGATGGCGGGTGGCCTTTCAGCTGCGGAGCTGGAGGAAGTGGAAGGCAGTGAGGCCTCCTTCCTCGCAAGTGAAAATGACATTGTCCCCCTGTCAGCACGTGAGACAGTGAGCTCTGACTTGCTACCAAAAATAGATGATTTGCTTCAATCAGCTCTTGCAACTAATACTCGGCTTATTATGGAGCATTTATCTAAAGAAACTGAAAAAGTCTCTTGCGGCCTAATTACATTAGATAAAAAAATGGGCGACATTACTACAGCACAAAGTGCCAAGATGGAGGACTTTGAGAACAGGGATCGCAGAGCGAATCTACGTTTCAGGGGCCTCCCAGAATACATGGAAGATGCTAGAGCGGTTGTCACGACGCTGTGTCAGGAGCTGGTCCCGGGGATACGGGTTGAGCGGCTTGAACTTGATCGAGTCCATAGGGCCCTGGGCCCAAGACGCACGCCAGAAGAACCCCCGCGCGATATTATCGCTAAGTTCCATTTTTTTGCTAGTAAAGATCTGATCCAGAAAGCCGCCCGAGATGCTACTGATCTCTTCCAGGGATGTAAATTTCAAGTGTTCTCGGATCTTTCAGCCGCTACTATGGCCAGAAGGAGAGAGCTTAGGCCTTTATTGCTGGTACTTCGTGATCATAATATTAAATATAAATGGGGATACCCCTTTCGAGTGTCATTTGTATTTAAAGGGAACTCCTACTTTGCCACATCCTTTGAGGAACTGCAGCAACATATGTCAGCCATGCAATTGTCCAAGACACCCGGATCCAAATCATCCAGAACTGTAGATGATTCCCCTAGATTGCAACGAGCAGGAAAAAGGCAGAAGCATTGGACATCTACTAATGGTAGAGGTGTCCGATTAACCTATGAAGATACTTGAAATTCTTCATGCCGTACTGGTCCACAGTTCAGTATCTGGGTTTATTTTTATAACTGTCCCCGTATAATTGAAACCTAACTAGTTGCATAAAAGTTCGGTTAATTATAAAGTTAACGATCTGCTTAATATAAGTTTCTGATATGTTGAATGTTGAAGCCATGCTATTGATACTTGACATTTTTTGCAGGCTATTCCCTTTTCTCTGTTATGAATCATCTGACGGTTGAGTGTTTTAGCGTGGTTTGCCATAGTTATGTGTCTTAATAACCTCTTTTGTCCGGTGGCATTTATATGTCGTGCTCACGATAAATCTGAGGTAGATTACCTCTAGGTTACTTTTCTTTTTTTCTCCTCTACCTGTTTCAGCTAGTGTATTGGTTAAGTGATAATTTTATTGCTGTAATATAATATAATTTTTTACACACCTCGTCTGTTCGAGTCCGTGCTGAGGGCTGTTAACCCTTGAAAGTTTTGTTACCTTTGTGGGAGAATAGTAGAGGCCTGCCCTCTTGCACGGAACCGAAAAGGCGAGCTTTATTCAATTAATATCCTTGGTATTTAGATATCTTTAGTTTTTTCCTTCCTTTTATTTTTTCTCTTTTCTCTCCCTTCCTCACTTCTTGTTTCTTCCTTCCCCTTTCCTCTCTTCCTTCCCTTTTTGCCCCTATCTTCCCTTTCTCTTACACCTAGTAATACTTCATACTGTATATTTGCATATCATGGCGACAATATTTTCATTGAATGTACAAGGTTTTAACTCTCCTAATAAACGGAGCTTAGCATTCTGTAAGATTAATACATTGCGCCCAGATGTATTATGCCTCCAGGAGACACACTTCTCGGGCTCCTCCAAGCCCAAATTTCTCAATGCCAGATATCCACAAATTTTTATGTCCTGTGCCGAAACAAAACAAAAAGGGGTCCTTATAGGATTTCGAAGAGGCTCCCAATTTCATTGTACTAGAGAAATTACCGATCCAGAGGGGAGATTCCTTATTCTTACTGGGGAAATGCAGGATGTTGAGGTGACATTTGCAACTTATTATACACCTAACACTAATCAGCTACCTTTCTTGTCTAATTTTTTGAAGGAGGTAATGTTAGTTGCTAAAGGGGCAACGATAATCTGCGGGGACTCAAATTTAGTTTTAAATCCTCTTCTTGACAGACAATCCATCACAAATACTTTGGCTAGTGCCCAAATGGTTACGTCCTCAAAAGCATTTAGGAAACTGCTGGATTCTTATTCATTGGCTGACTGCTGGAGAGAAGCCCATCCAGGCACCCAAAGTTTTACGCATTTTTCCCACCCACATTCAGTATATACTAGAATAGACCATTTTTTGTTACCGTTGACTACGATGGCACAAATGAGGTAAGTATTATCCCAATATCATGGTCAGACCATGATGGTTTGTTACTCAAGATGAACTCCCTACTTAATAGGCCATCAGGATTTTTTTGGTCTTTAAATGTCTCTTTATTGTCGGACCCGGCTTTGGTTCATTCCATTACGGAGTCATTAACTGAATATTTTGAATTAAATATGTCACCGGAGGTTTCCTCTACGATATGTTGGGAGGCTCATAAACCCACTATAAGGGGCAAATTAATACAATTAGCTACGAGGAAAAAACGGTAGAGGAATGCCAACATAGATAGATTAGAGAAGGAATATTTAGAACTAGCTGAATTAGCCAAAGGACGAGTGTCTGCAGAGCTTAGATCTAAACTATATAAAGTAACGAGTGAACTAAACTTTGCCCTAGCAGGTAACGCTGAGAATGCTTTGAGACGAATCAAGCACAAATACTATTGTAGAGCGAACAAGCCTGACTCTCTATTGGCTAAAAAATTAAAGACTCCCGATCAAACCTATCGCCCAATCAGATTGAAAAGTGATAGAGGGGTTATTTCCAGTAATCCTGCTAAGATCATAGAAATTTTTCAAACGCAGCTCTCCAAATTATATTCAAATCCTAACCCGCCAAATGTAGATGAAATTTCTGTTTTTTTAGATCGGCTTTCACTGCCCATGCTACCCGACGGGCTAAGAGACCTTATGGAAGGTGACTTTGACGTCGCAGAGGTACAGCGAGTGATAGTGGGTCTGAAACCCAATAAAAGGCCGGGCCCGGATGGTTTTCCTGCGGCTTATTACAAAAGTTTTAACTCTATATTAGCCCCAAAATTGACGGCGGTTTTCAATGCAGTTCGAGGGGGTGAGTCTTTCTCTCAAGAATCACTCACCGCGTCGATAAGCATGATACCAAAACCGGATTCTGATCATGCTATTTGGTCGAACTTTAGACCGATATCCTTAATCAATTTGGATGTCAAGATTCTTGCTAAAGTACTTGCAGACAGACTGGCAGGGTTCTTGCCACTTTTAATCCATAACGACCAGACTGGCTTCATACCCGGCAGACAAGCGGGAGATAACATTAGGAGAGTTATCCAGATCTCGCAGTTAGCCAGAGAAAGGGATCTACCTATTATGTTGCTCTCACTGGATATCAGAAAAGCGTTCGACTCTGTGTCTTGGGAGTATCTCTTTTGTCTGATTAGGAAATGGGGATTTGGTTCACATTTCCTAAACATACTGAAAACGGTTTACAATGCTCCAGTGGCTTTTGTGAAGTACTGTGGATACAGGTCAGATCCCTTTCCTCTGGCTAGAGGAACGAGACAGGGTTGCCCTCTGTCTCCCTTACTGTTTGCTCTGGCGATAGAACCATTAGCTCAAATGATTAGGGATTCCCCGGATGTTTCGGGAATAACAATTGGAGGTGAACAGCATAAGCTTAGCCTTTTTGCGGATGACGTTCTGTTAAATATCTCAAACCCCATCGTCTCCCTACCAAATTTATTGCACATTTTAGACCAATTTGCAAAGATCTCTGGTCTTTGTGTAAATACCACTAAATCCAAGGCTCTGAATGTTAATCTTCCAGTGATTATCTGGCGACAACTACAATCTGTATATGATTTTAGCTGGGAGGACAATGCTATTAAATATTTAGGAATAGCTCTGACCAATAATTATGATTCCCTTTTTGCAGCAAATTTTCTTCCCCTACGCAGGAAATTTAGTAATCTGTTGGCACAGTGGAAGGAATACAACCTATCATGGCTTGGTAAAGTGGCGGCGGTAAAGATGTCCTTATTACCTACATTTTTATATCTGGTAAGAACCCTGCCAATACGGCTTCCATCTAAGTTCTTAAGAGAGTTACAAGGCCAGGTCCTCACGTTCGTTTGGAATGACAAACGACAAAGGATAGCACGAAAGATTATGGTAAGGTCAAAGTCTGCTGGGGGCCTGGGAGTCCTGAGATTTGATAAGTACTACCAAGCAGCACAGGTTGCTCAACTTCTTTCATACCATACTGTTGTAGATGTCCCGGGTTGGGTTCGTATTGAGGCGGCTATAGCTGCTCCGTTATTGATCAGTGATCTCCTTTGGCTCACACCAAAGGCGAGAAAATTGGTGAGGAATCCAGTCATGACCCATTCCTTATGGTTGTGGGATGACAAATTCTCGGGTGGGCTGGCCTCTCCGCATATGCCTTTAATGCCTCTTTGGGGGAACTTGTTATTTACTCCAGAGATCACAGATCCTTCTAGGTTTAGTAGGTGGAAGAATGCAGGAATTCGATGTGTGCGAGATTGCTGTCAGGGGTCTAATATCGCTTCTTTTCAATACCTTGTAGAAAGATATGGCCTACTGTCCAAAGACCTTTTTGGATACTTACAAGTTTCCCATTTTGTGAGATCAATAGTAAAAAATTCTCCAAATCTTGATGACCTTACCTGTTTTGAAATACGTTATATGCAGGATCCGAGGGGTAGGAGTGCTATCGCCAAAATTTGCTCGAAATTGGATGGGGGCGTTCTTCCATATAGGAAGAGGTGGGAATCTGAATTGGAGGAAGAGAAAACTCCGGAAACATGGCAGAGGATGTGGCAGGCATCTTTTGGAAAAAGGGCCTCAGTACAGGCTATTGAAGCGAATGTCAAAGTTGTTTTGCGCTGGTATATGGTCCCTGCGCAAATGACACATATAGCAGGGGGAATGCAGAGTAACTGTTTCCGTGGCTGTGATGTGCTCGGAACAAATAGTCACATTTGGTGAAAATGTGCAATAGTTAGAACATTTTGGAATAAGATTTATAATTTGCTTGGAAGAATTTTTGGAAGAAATATAAGTCCAGACCCCTGGGTAGCGCTCTTAAATGAGCCTCTATTGGGTAGTTCGGTGAAAGAAAGACAATTACTATATCATATATTTACTTGCGCCAAGATGGTAATAGCGAAGGCATGGAAAACAACAACGTTAAGCTTTAGGGATTTTAAGAATAGAGTAAGCAATATTATGGCAATGGAGAAGTTATCGGCTATCCACGAAGATAGGTTGGAGGAGTTTCGAGTGGTGTGGACTCCTTGGATAGAGGAAGTTTTCCATGTTACATTTGATAAAAACCTTTTGAGCGTCTGAGTGTTGGTGCACATTAATATGCGCTTTCACATTGGTTCCCCTTTCCTTTCATTCTTTCCCTTTCCCTTCCTCCCTACCTCCCTCCCCTCCTCCCCCCCCTTTTTTCTCCTTTTTTTTTTTTTTTTTTTGTGTCCCTATTTTCTTTAATTCCTTTTCTTGAATATTTTGCCTAATATTTGCAATATTTTATTGAGTTATCTGGTTATGTAGTGATGTTATGTTCGGAGCTTATAAGCTATACGTCTCTTGTATTGTGTAATACGAACGTTTAGCTCTGTCCTACAAGATTATATGTTTATATTTCTACTCAAGATGTCTTGAGGTGTTGATTTTAATATTGTACAACTATGTGATAATGTGAATATCTGTACCTTGGCTTGTGCAATAAAAACTTATTGAACCAAAAAGCATCCTTGATGTCCACAGCGGTCATGAAGTCGCCCTGGCGAAGGGTACTGACAGCAGAGCGCAGCGTCTCCATGCCAAAATGCTTGAATCTGACAAATTTGTTGAGGCCCTTCAGATCCAGAATGGGCCTCAAAGAGCCATCCTTTTTGGGGACCGTAAAAAGATTGGAATAGTACCCCTGACCTCTTCCTTGATGAGGCACCAAACAAATGAGTCCGGACTCTAACAGGCAATGAACCGCCAAAAGCAACCCCTGGGATCTGATGAATGCCAGGCTGCAAACTCTATCTTGTAACCGGAGGACACTTCCTCCTGAATCCACTTGTCTGAGACATGAAGCCTCCAGACGTGAGCAAAGAGCCAAAGCCGTCCCCCCACCCGGATGGGTGAGGGCACCCCTTCATGCCTGAGGGGGCTTGGGAGAGGGTTTGGGCTTAGGATTCCAGGAGAGACCTGGACGACCACGGGTTCTGCCACGGCCCCAAGAATCTCTGCGACCACTGGAGAGGAGGGAGCCACGGCCCCCTCTGGGAATGCGAAAGGAAGAGAGGGGGGAAGAGGACCCCCGAAAGGGCCGAGACTGCCTCCTACGCTGAGGCAGCCTTCCATCCTTGGCTAGAACATCAAGACGTTCTCCAAACAGCCGCAGCCCCACAAAGGG
This sequence comes from Gastrophryne carolinensis, assembly GCA_027917425.1. Lineage (NCBI taxonomy): Eukaryota > Metazoa > Chordata > Amphibia > Anura > Microhylidae > Gastrophryne > Gastrophryne carolinensis. The sequence continues at coordinate 80,162,646 of CM051239.1, read as the reverse complement.
AAGGCCAGTGAGAGCTTTCTTAGCCGCAGCGTCAGCTGCCCACGGGCGCAACCAGACAGAGCGGCGCATAGCCACCAAGAGCGCAGAGGTCCTTCCACACAGCCGCACAGCATCATCCATAGCAGTAAGGATAAAGGCCACAAAATCAGTGCAAAGTAAGAGAGTCCTATATTCCTCCCCCACACTACCAGCTGTTGTGCCATCAATGAGACGCTTAAGCAGTTTCTTAAGGGCAATAGCAGTAATGGCGGCAGCACATACGGGGAGCAAGCCAGCCCCCACACAGGTAAAAGCATGGCAGGCCACTTGATCCATGCGCCGGTCCTCACCGTCCCTCAGAGTGGTAGTGTCAGGGGAAGGCATGACCGAAGTATTGGACAAGCCTAGCACGGGAGCGTCCACAGGGGGAAATGACCACCTCTTAACAAGATCAACAGGAAAGGGATACCTTTTATCCAAACCCTTGGGCACCGCAGGTAACTTGTTAGGACGTTCCCATTCCTTAAGCACCAAGGTGGTAAAATGTTCCTGCTCAGGGAACTCTAGACGCTGTTTACCAGAGCGAAAAAGCTCCCCCTGCTTTCTTTTAGCTACCTCAGGGGGAGCAATGTGCAAAATGTCAAAAATATGTGACAGCAGATTATCAGTGTCCTCAGGGTACCATGATTCCTCTCCGGACGCAGACCCAGGGTCACTATCGCAACCCTCCTGCTGGTTCCCAGAGTAGTCAGAATCCTGACTACAGTCACCAAGATCATCAATCCCCACATACATCTCAGTAAGGGGAGCAGGCCTGGGGTCCAGGTGTCTCTTCTTGCCACAGGCCTTCCTAAGAACATTCCTGGCAAGCTGCTTTTCAATGTTAGCCACCCGCAGAGCCAAATCAGAATGTGACTCCCTGCCAACATTCCCCTCACTGGGGCACAATTGCAGGAGCGGGGGAGTAGTCGAAGCCGAGTGAGGCGCAGAGCTGGGAAGCGAAGCAGGCAAACTAGCTTGAAGCGCAAGGAGACTTTCAGTGCAGTGCACGCACACCGTGACACTGTTACTCACAGGGGATACCCCACACATGGAACACAGCCGTGCTTGCCCCGAAGGGCCCCCAAGCGCGCTATACCCAGAAGCCTCCATATGGTGATTAGCACAGGCGCAATAGGTCAGCAGTGGGTACAGGCAAGCCAGAAGCCACCGGGGATGCACTCCCACGGGATGCCCCCAGAAGTTAATAAAAGGGGGGATGAGGGGGAGGAAGGAGTGGAGCCAGAAGAAACCACAACCCAATGGTATCCCACCTGAAAGACATAAGTAAAATCGCACATGAGCATCCCGCAGCAAAATACCCCAATTCAATAAAAATACAATTCTGTGATTACTCATCTGTAGAATTGTTATTATGAGTATACAGTACGTCCTGCTCCAGATAAGAATCATTACTCTTGGGTATTACTCCGCCAGATGGCGCTGGACTGCAGAGACAGCGAAATTGGCTCCTCCAGGCCCCTCAAATACCCGGGACCTCCCACAAATCCCCAGCATTGAAAAACGAGAAGCCGAAAGAATGGTAACAGAACCAACTAATAACTAAAAAACAAAGATAACAATCACCATACAGGGGATCCAAGGATAATGCAAACCAAGGGTGGGGTGGAGCAGGACGTACTGTATACACATAATAACAATTCTACAGGTGAGTAATCACAGAATTGTATTATTCTTAGTATACAGTACGTCCTGCTACAGATAAGAATCATTACTCTTGGGACATCCAATAGCAGTGTCCATAAAGTAGGGTGGGGTCCCCAAAGGTAACAACAGACAGGTCAGACCACTGCCGCCTGCAGAACCTTGCGGCCAAAAGCAGCATCAGCTGAGGCCCTAACATCAACCTTGTAAAACTTTAAAAAAAGGTATGAACAGAAGACCAAGTAGCGGTCTTGCGAATTTGTTCAACAGAAGCCTGGTGCTGAAAAGCCCAAGAGGCACCAACAGCACGAGCGGAATGAGCAGTAAGGCGAAAGGGAGGATTCTTCCCCTTAGCAGAATAGGCCTGAATCACAGCCTGACGGATCCATTTGCTGATAGTAGATTTAGCAGGAGCCAAACCCTTCCTAGGACCAGAAGGGACCACAAAAAGAGCATCAGTCTTTCTGAAAGGTGCAGTAGCCACCAGATAGTACTTCAGACACCTAACCACATCCAAGGAATGCAAAACCCTCTCCTTAGCGTTACTAGGATTAGGGCACAAGAAAGGAAGAACAATGTCCTGATTCAGATGAAAGGCAGACACGACCTTAGGCAGAAAATCTGGCTTGAAGCGAAAAACCACCTTGGTGTCTCTCAAAGTAGGGGGGCTGGATGGAAAGTGCCGCCAACTCAGAAACACGCCTAACAGAAGTGATAGCCACCAAAAAGACAACCTTGAGAGTAAGAATGGCCAGCGCAGCCTCCTGCACAGGTTCAAAAGGAGCACACTGCAAGGCAGACAAGACCAAGTTCAAATCCCAAACAGGCAACATAGGCTTACGTGGGGGACGCACATGAATAACCCCCTGGAAAAAAGTCCTGATCAGAGAATGCTGGTAAAGGACCTCTGGAAGAAAACAGTCAGTTGAAGTCCCAGCTCCAACCCATGCTGTAGGAACTCCAGGATCCTGGGAATAGAGAACACGCGAAAGGGGAGAGACCTAAACTCACACCAGTCAATGTAGGCACGCCAAACCCTATAGTAAATAGAAGAAGAAGACCTCTTCCTAGGCTTCATCATGGTATCAACAACAGAGGTAGACAGCCCCTTCTCCATCAAGATGGAGGTTTCAGCAGCCAGGCCGTCAAAGCCAGAGTTTGTAAATTGGGATGGCGTAAATGACCCTGAATGAGCAGGTCTGGAACCCTGGGCAGAGCGTACTGATCTACTGCCAGCTGCACTACGTCTGCGAACCACACTCTTCTTGGCCACCTGGGGGCCACCAGGATTGCTGGCACCCCCTCCTGAGCTATCTTGCGCAGAACCCTGCCCAACAGGGGGAATGGGGGAATGGGGGAAAGGCATACAGGAGCTGAAAGTCCTGCCATGACATTGCTAGAGCATCTGTGGCCAAGGTCAGAGGATCCTGGGACAGGGAGACAAAGGCCAGGAGCTTGTGATTGTGACGGGACGCAAACAGATCCACATCTGGTTGGCCCCAATGGTGACACAGAGATTGAAACACCCTGTCGCAGAGGGACCATTCTCCCAGGCGAGAGGTCCCCCTGCTCAGAGAGTCTGCCTGCAGATTTTCCCCCTCCGGAATGTACACAGCTGACATGCAGGGAACATTGTCCTCCGCCCAGGCCAGGATCAGAGACACTTCCTTGAGGGCCCCCCTGCTCTGGGTCCCTCCCTGATGATTGATGTAGGCAACCGCCGTCTGGTTGTCCGAGCATAACTGAACAGGCCGGCCCCGAAGGTGTTGGGTCAAGTGAACCAAAACCAACCTGATCGCCCTCAGTTCCAGAATGTTGATAGGTGTGTGGGCCTCACGGCCCTTGGAACTGTAGGGACTTCCAGAAGCCCACCCCCCCAACCTGTCAGACTGGCATCCGTGGTGACCGTCTCCCAGCAGGGGGCCAGAAAGGATCTGCCCACCAACAGGTTCCAGCCACCATGAGAGGGACCACCTGACTAGGGGGGACAGAACAAGGACCTGGTCCAGGGACGCAGGATCCTTGTCCTTGGAGTTGCAGAGACCTCATGTGAAACTGGGCATAAGGGACCACCTCGAAGCACGACACAATCAGGCCCACCAGCTGCATTCCCTGCCTGATGGAGGGATGAGGGCAAGATAGCAGGAACTGAACCTGCGCTAGCAGACTGTCCACCTTCTGCAGAGGAAGAAAAATCCTTGCCTAAACTGTATCCAGATTCATTCCCAGGAAGGGTGTCACCAAGGAGGGAGACAGGGAAGACTTGGGATGGTTGATCACCCAGCCAAATGACTCCAGAGTGGACACTACTAGCTGAGTATCCAGCTTTGCCTGTTGGAGGAACTGAGAAGTGATGAGAATGTCGTCCAAATAGGGCAGCACACGAATGCCCTGAGACCTGAGCAGGGACATCACTCCTGCCAGCACCTTGGTGACCACTATGGGAGCTGAAGTGAGACCGAAGGGCAATGCCACAAATTGGTAGTGCTGATCCTCCAGAGCGAACCTGAGGAATCTTTGATGACCTGGAAAAACAGGAATATGAAAATAAGCATCCTTGATGTCCACAAAGGTCATGAAATCCCCTGGACGCAGGGAACTGATGGCAGAGCGCAAAGTTTCCATGCGAAAGCGCCTGCACCTGACAAATTTGTTGAGGATCTTCAAGTCCAGGATGGGCCTGACTGGCCCATCTCTTTTGGGCACGGTGAAAAGGTTGGAATAGAAACCCTTGCCCCTTTCTCGTAAGGGGACCTGACAGATGACCCCCAGCTCCAGAAGGCTTTGCACCGTCAGAATTAGAGCCTGAGCCGACATAGGGTCCTGAGACATCCGGGATCTGATTAAGCTTGAGGGCGGCCAGGCAACAATCTTGTAACCGGAGGACACTACCTCCTGAATCCACCGGTCTGAGACATGAAGCCTCCAGACGTGAGCAAAATGCTGAAGCCGTCCCCCCACCCGGATGGGTGAGGGCGCCCCATCATGCCTGAGGGGGCTTGGGAGAAGACTTAGGCTTGGAGCCCAGGATGAGCCAGGGCGTCCACGTCCTCTGCCCCTACCCCATAAATCTCCTCGGGCCCAGTAAAGGAGACCCCCCTCCCCGTCTGGATCCACGGTAGGGAACAAGTAATACAGACCCGCACATTGTCAGCACTAGTAGGGGACACCCCACAAGCTACACACAGCCGGACTTGTCCCGAAGGAACCCCGAGCACATTATCCTGAGACGCCTCCATATGGTGATTATAGCGGCACAATAGGCCGATAGGGATTCACGCTATAACAGCAACCCGGGATGCCCCAATAGCCGCTAGGGAAGTGGGAGCAATTAGCACACTAGGCCTCACTATGTTTAGTAACTAAAAGAGGGGTAGGGCCGGGAGAAACCAATGGAGTTCGATCCACCTGAAAGACATAAGCGAAGAGGATCCCATAAGCGACATGTATAATGACAAAGGGTAAATAAAACCGCCCGTGAGGGCACTCATGGACCGCGGTAGGTAGATGCCAGCCATGCAGAAGACGGAATCCAGAGAAGAAATGGCGCCGAGCATACCTCGAGGGGCGGGCTGCGGAGAAGGTGACGCGAAACGCACCATCCGCAGGCCCCGCCCCCCTGAAGAGCGCGAAGCAGCGCACGTGACAAGCAGCCAATGAAGGCGCATCAGTGGCTGAGGTAATGCAACCAGTGCAACCAAGTCAGTACGGAGACTGAACAAAGTCAACAAGCACACCATCCAAGTGAAGCACCAACGCATAACACCCCCCGAGAGAGTGTCAGCCAAGGCTGGGAGGCAGTGAGGGTCCAGAAACGGATGGAAATAGACTTGCAGGGCCGCAGGCTTGGTTGCCCCGCTCACCTGCGCAAGAGAGAGAGCCGTCTTCTAACTTCGCAGTCCACTGCAGAGGAAACACTGGGGAACTCTATGGTTAAGCCCGTTTTTAGAGGGAGCCGGGACAAGCCACAGCTTTTCTGCAGTACCACTGCGCCACCTTGTGGCGGAATAACCCAACTGTTATGAATACCAAAGCGGGCCGTGCCATGCAATAAAGAAAACACAACTCTCTCTATAGACACATTGCAGTCCAATAGCCAGAGGTTTGGACAGATGGGTCAGTGGTAGAGGCAGACATTTTCACCAATCCACAAGCTCTAACAACTAGGTTTGTAAAGTATTGTATTACTGTGGATGTGAGGTAACAGTGTGTGACCTGCCCTGTGTTCCTATTATCTCTTTTAATTTGCATTATAAATACATGGCCAAAGAGAATATTCAGAAATATTTATGGTTTTGGCTGAATGTGTCCCTTTAAATAGTTATGTTTTTCTAGGTTCAGCAAATTACTGGCCTGAGCCATAAAACTGTAATCGTGCAAAGGATTATAAAAGGCGCATAAAATGATTTAACACAAACTCATAAAACCAGATCATCTCAGCCAAAAACTTTCCTTATTTGCAATAGCAAATGATCATAGATTTAGCAGATTAAATACATTTTGTTTACTCCCTGTAAAATCTGGGAACATAACAATTTTTATTTCTTAATTTTTTCTTGGTAGGGTCTACCGACCAAGAGGCTGAATACAATTCAAAAAGTTTGTCACCTCGATTCAAAGAATTTAGCCCAACATTATAAGGGGAAATAAGCAGCCACTGTAGGGTGAGAGATTTGTCTCCAAATGTACTTCATGGAATAGGTTTCATGTAAAGTGCACAAAAAGGTCCTTCATTGCCCTTGGGATGTACCACAAGGAGAAAAAAAAGGAGGAAACTAAACAAAACAAAATCAATCCCCTTTAACAAGGCTCCCTCACCATAAAAGAGGAGAAACCAGCGACCAGCGGCCTAAAATCTGTAAGAGGCCGGTGGTCCCCCTCTCTGTGTGGCATGTTGATTTGTTATACCCCATAATGTGAATCACCCTTGGAAAGTTACCTTTACTCCAATTCCACAGTGAATGCACAGCCTGCGGCTGATATGCGCAACAGGTCAGGTACACACAGCGAGAGAGAAATGGTCGCAGGACTACTCTCCTTTCGTTCAGCATTCTATACTGCTCATTAAAATGGACCAAAACCCATCTGCCCTGGTATCTAAAATATTCCAGTTCCACTTGATTCCCTCCTCCCCTCATACAGAATTGGGATGCCCTGCTGTATGAAACCCTGCAGGTCGTCAAATTCTATTCACCTTCTCTCCAGGTTCAACACCGCATGTGTAAGAAGCACCCATCCCCGCTATCCGCTTAGTGGGGCACATTTGTGAATGGCCGACACAGGCTGGCCCCATTGTTAGAGGGTAGCGGGCATGCGGCTGCCATTGTGCTCAGCTGGACCCATCAGCGCAGTCGAGCATGCTGATTGGAATGGAGGCAAGCATTGCGCCATAAGCACGGGGAAATTTGAGTTAGTTCGGACAACCTGGGGGGTTTCACACAGCGGGGCATCCCTGATCCAGTACCAAAACCCAGGATCTGCTGTGGGATCTCTGAAAAGCAAACCCAGCATTCCGGGAAGGGGGGGACCTCCTTCCAGTGTCAATCATTGCGTCCCACGATGCCCATTGCTGCTCACTGAGAGCTGGAAATAATACCATTTTGTGAGTACTCACCTGAAAAACGGATATTGTCAGTGTGCCACACACCCCGCTTCCCCTTTAATTCTTACGATCGGGTTACTCCACCAGCAGGTGGCGACGTTGCAGAGAGAAGTCTTGAAAACGAGCCCTCTTCCGGCCTATATATACCTGGTACCTCCCACTTAACAACAGTGATTTAAAAAGCAGAAAGACAAGGTACCAGGAAATCCAATGGTAACCTCAAAATAAAGAAAAGCTTCACCATATAAAGGATCCAGGATACCAAAAAGGGCGGGTGAAGCGGGGTGTGTGGCACACTGACAATATCCATTTTTCAGGTGAGTACTCACAAAATGGTATTATTCTCAGTGTGCCACACACCCCGCTTCCCCTTTAATTCTTACGATCGGGACATCCAAAAGCAGTGTCCACAAGGGATGGGTATCCGAAGGCAAAATGAAGCATAACTTAAATGACTGCAGTCTGCAGAACTTTGCGGCCAAACACAGCATCCGCTGAGGCCCGCACATCAACCTTGTAAAACTTAGAAAAAGTATGAACAGAAGACCAAGTAGCAGCCTTACAAACTTGTTCAACAGAAGCTTGGTGCTGAAAAGCCCAAGACGCTCCAAAGGCGCGAGTAGAATGAGCAGTGATACGGAAAGGGGGAACTTTCCGCTTAGCAGAATAGGCCGCAATAACGGCCTGACGTATCCATTTGCTAATGGAAGATTTGGCCAAACCCTTCCTAGGCCCACAGGGCACAACAAAAAAGGCATCAGTTTTACGAAAAGGAGAAGTAATAATCAAATAGTACTTAACACAGCGTACTACATCCAAACAATGCAAAACCCTCTCCGTGTCATTCTTAGGCTTAGGACACAAGGAGGGAAGAACAATATCCTGATTCAAATGAAAAGCAGAAACAACCTTAGGAAGAAAATCCGGTTTGAACCGAAAGACCACTTTGTCCTGATGCCTCTCAAAGTAGGGCGCCTGAATAGACAAGGCCGCCAACTCCGAGACACGCCGAACTGAAGTAATAGCTACCAAGAAGACAATCTTTTGAGTCAAGGTAGACAAAGCAATATCTTGCAAAGGCTCAAAAGGAGGAGCCTGAAGAGCAGAAAGAACCAAATTCAAGTCCCAAACAGGGAGTAAAGGTTTCCTGGGAGGCCGCACATGCGTAACCCCCTGGAAAAAAAGTTTTAACTAAAGGATGAAGCGCAAAACACTTCTGAAAAAAGATAGATAAGGCAGAAACTTCCCTTTCAAAGTACTCAGCTGAAGACCAGAGTCCAGGCCAGATTGCAAAAACTCCAGAATCCTGGAGACCGAAAAGACCCTACAAGGTAAAGATCTAATCTCACACCAAGCAATATAGGCTTTCAAAGTCCTATAGTAGATGATAGAAGAAGACCTCTTCCGGGCACTGATCAGAGTCTTAACGACCGAGTCAGAAAGACTCTCCTCCCTCAAGATGGAGGTTTCAGCAGCCAAGCCGTCAAACCAAGCGTTGGTAAATTGGGGTAACACAGCCGACCCCGAGTGAGCAGATCGGGCCGAAGAGGCAGAACGAACTGGTCCACTGCCAGCCGAACGATGTCTGCGAACCATACTCGCCTTGGCCACCTTGGAGCCACGAGAATGGCGAACACCTTTTCCAGAGCCAGCTTCCGTACCACCCTGCCCAGCATGGGTATCGGAGGAAACAGGTACAGAATCCCCAGATCCCCCCAGCTCAGGGACATGGCGTCCACTGCCAGAGCCAGAGGATCCTGGGAGAGCGACACGAAGTTCGGGAGCCTGCAATTGTGACGAAAGGCAAACAGGTCCACCTCCGGCGTCCCCCACCGGAGACACAGTGACCGAAAAACTTGAGGATGGAGAGCCCATTCTCCCAGACGGGAAGAGCCCCTGCTCAACAGGTCCGCTTCCTGGTTTTCCACACCTGGGATGTAAACCGCCGAGAGACAAGGACCATGGGCCTCCGCCCAGGTCAGGATCAGGGACACCTCTCTGAGGGCACCCAGACTGCGAGTCCCTCCCTGATGATTGATGTAAGCAACCGCTGTTCGATTGTCCAAACGAACCTGAACCGGAAGGCCCAGAACATGTTGAGTCAAAAGAGCAAGAACCAGGCGGATGGCTCTCAGTTCCAGAATGTTGATGGGCAAGTGGGCCTCTCGAGGTCCCCACTGCCCCTGGAACTGAAGATCCTTCCAGAATCCCCCCCATCCCGAAAGACTGGCGTCCGTGGTGACAATTTCCCAGAGAGGAGTCAGGAAAGACCTGCCCCTCGAGAGATTGGTCGAGACCAACCACCATTGAAGGGACTGCCGGACCCGGGAGGACAACTGGAAGGGCCGATCCAACGACCGTGGTCGCCGGTCCCAGGACGCCAACAGATGAAGCTGAAGCATCCTCGTATGAAATTGAGCGAAAGGAACTGCCTCGAACGAGGCAACCATCAACCCTACCAGCCTCATCCCCAGACGGATGGACGGCCGAGGATTGGAAAGAGGGACCCGAGCCAACTCCTGAATCAGATAAATTTTGGACTGAGGGAGAAACACCCTGTGTTGACAAGAGTCCAACCGCATTCCCAGAAAGGACACCACCCTGGCCGGAGCGAGGGAGGACTTGGGAAAGTTGATCACCCAACCGAAGCTTTCCAGCGTGGAGACCACCATCCTGGTGTCTGTCTCTGATTGATTGAGGGACGGAGCCATGATGAGAAGGTCATCCAAATAAGGTACGACACGAATGCCCCGAGATCTGAGAATGGCCATCACCCCTGCCAGCACCTTGGTGAACACTCTTAGAGCCGAGGTAAGGCCAAACGAAAGTGCCACGAATTGAAAATGCTGATTCTTCATCACGAACCAAAGAAAACGCTGATGAGCCCGGCAGATGGGAACATGAAGCTAAGCATCCTTGATGTCTATGGACGTCATGAAGTCCCCCTGCCGAAGAGAACCGATGGCCGAACGCAGTTTCCATGCGAAACTTCCGAGTACGGATGAACCTGTTGAGCAATTTCAGGTCCAGGACGGGACGAACCGACCCGTCCTTCTTGGGGACTTTGAAAAGATTAGAGTAGAAACCGCGGCCCACCTATAAGCGCGGCACCGGCCGGATGACCGCCATCTCCAGAAGATTCCTTACCGACGCCAGGAGCCCCTGCGCGGCCAAACGATCGGTGGGCACCCGAGACAGAAAGTACCGTGAAGGAGGGCGAGCCTCGAACTCCAGTTTGTAACCAGACGACACCACCTCCCGGATCCATCTGTCTGGAACCTCCTGGTCCCAGACCAGGGAGAAGTGTCGCAATCGTCCCCCCACCCGCACGGGCTTACCAGCAGGTTTGGGCTTGGCGCCCCAGGACTGACCGGGACGGCCACAGCCCCTCCCCCGGGTCCAACCTGCACCTCTGGTAGCGGGAAAGGAAGCCCCCCTGCCCGCTCTGACTCCCCGAAAGGAAGGATTAAAGGCACTCGCACCCCGAAAGGCGCGACTAGGCCTCTTGCGTTGAGGCAATTTACCACCTTTGGCAACTGAATCTAATTTATCGCCAAACAGGCGCAAACCCAAAAAAGGGAGCGCTGTAAGCACCTTTTTAGAGACAAAGTCCGCCGTCCACTGGCGCAGCCACACTGACCGACGAATTGCAACCAGCAGTGCCGCTGTCCTGCTACTCATCGCCAGAGCATCGTCCTGAGCGGTCAGGACAAAGGAAATAAATGACTCACACTGCTTGAGAGAACTAAACTCATCACAAGCGGGATCAAGACCTGCGCACAGATCCCTAATAATGGACCTAACTGCCAACAGAAGAAGCGCCGAAGCACACACTGTCCGCAGTGTCGATCCGGCACTGATAAAACCATGGCGAGCCAATTGATCAATCCCACGATCCTCACTATCCTTAATGGCAGTGGTGTCAGAAGAGTGTACCACAGCCATGCTAGACAGCCCTAACACAGGGGTATCGACGTCAGGGGAAACTGACCAAAGCTTCACCAAATCCTCCGGAAAGGGATAGCGTTTATCCCAACTAGGAGGAATTCCAGCCAGGCGCGTGGGTTGTTCCCATTCCTTAAGGACAACCCTCACAAAGTGTTGTTGCCTGGGAAACACCAAACGAGGCTGGGGAACATCAAATAACTCACCCTTTGGCAGGGGGAGCGCCTCGGGCAGATCCAAATTCAAAATTTCAAACATTTGAGCCAAAATGGAAGGTGTGTCAAGGGACACCCCCTCAGCCTGATCGCCAGCAGCGTCAATCCCTAGCTGGTCTGCAGGCTCATCTGACTCCTCAAGGAGTTCCCCCTCCTCATCAAGGGGACAATCGGACCAATCCAATATTTCAAACATATGCCGGAGAAAGGTGTTTCCGCTTCGCTGTAGCCTTCTGAGCTACTTTGGCGGAAATTATTTTCTCGAGGTTGGCCAATCGTGCACACACCTCGGATTGCGAATCCCCACCTTTGACATTGTCACATGGGGTCTGGAATAAGGGAGGGGGGTAGGAGATGACGGAGGTTGCGAGGAGCCCGAAACCGGAGCGACGGACTGGCGCCCAATATTCTGCTTTGCACATGGAACGCATAATATGACATCATCGCCTGGGAGCGGAGCCCCACAACCCCCGCACAGCCTGGATAGCCCCGAAGAGCCGTTTCCGGTAATGTCGGAAGCCTCCATATGGTGAAATTATGGTATTCGCAACAACCCAGGGTTTTTAAGCATTAAGCCACCCGGGATGCCCCTTTATAATTAATGTCCCAGGAAAGGGAGGATTTAAATAATTTTTTTTTTTTAAACTTAGAAAAAAACCCAATTTAGAGTACTAAGACTAGCCAGGTATAACAAAACCGGGAGAGCCACTGCAGTGAGGGGATCCCAGGATCTGTAGGGGAAAAGAGACAACAGTCAGAACCCCAGAAGAATAGGCAGCATGCAGCACATTCATTCATAAACATAATAAAAGGTACATAGTAGCATATACATCAATAGCAAAGCCATAAGTGCTTTAAGGAGTTACGCTGAAGCGCCACCACACATACAAGCTTTACATATGCGGAAGCAAACTTATAGCAAAACAAGACGGCCCCACATGCGAGGTGGGGACCGTTTACCTGAAAGGCGCATGAAGAGCAGCAGCAGCAGCCAGGCACGCAGCTTCCTCCAGCCGAGTCCCCCGCACCTGACTCCTTGATTAGAAGGAGGAAGTGCGGCGGGCCCGAGCTGCGAGATAACGCGCTCAGGCCACGCCCCCGCCATCGCGTCACCGAGCGCGGGCCGTGGCCCCGCCCCCCCATATTCAAACAGCGCGGCCCGCCAAATGGCGGTGCCGCGTGCAGAGAGGGCGCCCCGACGCCCTCGGAGTAAGTGGGGGGAAAGCATGCATAGCAAAAAACAGAGCCCCAGCAGCTCAGACCATGAGACTGCCATCGCTCCACACATAGTAAGCTTTAAAACACAACATGCAAACAGTACAAGCACCCCCCAAACCACCACCCCCCTTCCCCAAAGTGAAGGGAGAAGGGACCGTAGTGGAAGAGAATGGCCAAAGGGGAACCTCGGGACAGGGGCATCCCAAATCCGGATCACCATGCCGGATAGCCGCATTGCCCCACGCGTGGGGTCGAGCGGAGGAGATAAGCTCCTAGGCACCTATAGTGCCATCTACCGTTGCCCAATGAGCAGCCTGGGCTGGGAGGCTTCCATTAACCATCTAGGTATGCAAACAAACAAAACTGGGCAGAAATAGACCTAAAGGGGGTGCCAGGGTTTGACCCCGGCTACCTGCAAGCAGGAGACTTCTTTCTTCTGTCTTGTCGCCTCATGCAGAGAGAAAACACTGGTGTTAAGTGGGAGGTCCCAGGTATATATAGGCCGGAAGGGGGCTCGTTTTCAAGACTTCTCTCACCAACGTCGCCACCTGCTGGTGGAGTAACCCGATCGTAAGAATTAAAGGGGAAGCGGGGTGTGTGGCACACTGAGAATAATCAGTGGAAGCGGGGGAACGGGCAGAGGGCACGCCTGGCTTCTGCCACTCCGGCTTCTGAGTTGCTTCCGTTGCAGGGAGGGGCCTTTTATACTGGCGAGTGAGGTGACGTCATTTCACTCTGCCGATGTAAAACTGTATATGTGTCTGTAGAGAGAGTTGTCTTCACACAGTGAGCATGGGCAGCTGGAGGGTAACACCCCTTACATGATTACCTGTTTTTCCTCACAGAATTTGCATCCCCCAAGTAGAAGATCACTCAAAAATATTATCAAAATAAAGTAGGACACGGACATCAAAGCACTTCAAAAGGAGGAAGAAATAATGTTTTGCTGTTAAAATAATATACCAGACCTGTCAGGCACCCCGTGTAGGTGCACCCCTGAGCTTTATAGAGTACCATGTACTGCAGGCTAAGAAACCATGATCTAGAACACACTATAACATCATTTGGAAATGTGCTATCCAACATGTATTCAACATTTTTTTATTTGTAAGTTTCCATTTAAGTGCAATAATATAGATAAGTGTTATGTTTGCATGAAAGTTGGGCTGTTGCGTTATCTTTCCTGTGCTGGTAATAAAACTAACCCTGCAAGGAAACATTTCATTATCATCTCACCCTGTCAGACGCCATGCTGTTCTCACGCAGCTCTCACCACAGGCCAAAGTGGAAAAGACATCACACACAGCGACAGCTGCACAGAAAGCTACTTCACTGATGACAAATAGACTCCACCCATTCCTCCTGTCATGTCAAGGTTAGCATATATAAACTGCCTGCTAAAACCATGATCAGCTCATGGGAAAGAATACAGTTCCCTTTATTTCCTGACATACAAGGGAGAACGAATATATAAAGAATAACCCTTGATGATGCTCTTACCCAAAACATGGAATCCAGCAAAGGCATCAATGTTGGTAGGTCTGTGACTTTAAAGTGAACTAACAGTGTAAAAGGAAAAGGCTTTTTATTAAAAATTCCACCTATGCTGCGCACTGAAATTGCTTAATAAAATTTAATATAATTACAATCTGTGCATGGCCACTTCTGCACTTGTGGGCCAAAGAATCTACACATACTGCAGCTCACCACAGCCCATCCTCTGTAATTGATTGTTTAGATTTCCCCACAGCTGCAAGTCAGTTCTCTTGCAAAACTTGTGGGTGGGACATGGAATCCAGCAAAGGCATCAATGTTGGTAGGTCTGTGACTTTAAAGTGAGCCAATAGTGTAAAGTTTGGGTTGGCTGGCTTCACTGCCCAATTGGAAGGAGTGTGCCATCTGTGCGGCTGGGAGTATGTATAGGCGGTGCTGACTGGCTGAGATGCCACTCCCAACAGGATCACCATTCAGCTGATGTACTGGTTAATGGGGTGTGAAAACAATGCTGCTTTATTAGAGGCAGCATTTTTGAGGTAGGCAATCTTGTGAGTGAGGAATTCCATCACAGCAAAGTATTGACAGCAGCGAAGATGAGGAGGGAGCGTTTGTCCCCTGCCTGCCCTGGCCATTTTCTACAGCGCATGTGCGAGAATAAGATAGTATTCATATTTAGGAACACTAGGCAACTTGAGGAATACATTGAATTAAAAACGACATGCTTTATGTTACTTTAAAGGGCATCAGAGTGGCAAAGGGGTGGTTAGATGGACAGCAATTTAAACTTTATTTTTCAGTGTTGGTCCATTTTAAGGACTTCAATAAGACATTGGAACTGAAAATTCACCAACTCTGGGGTCTAGAACATAATCTCCCCTTGAGGCCCAAACTTGCTTGAGCAAAGGGCCCAGTCCCTAGTTTTGGCTCAAAATCGTCTAGTCTACCACTGGGAGTGCAACTTTGCATTTACCACCAACTATTTCCTTCTCAAGGGGTCCTCCCCCTTGCAGGGGGCCTTGAATTTGTATTAACACCTTAAAAGGAAATCAACATAAGTGGTTTGAGAAACACACTATACTGAACAACCGAGCATAGAGAAGACAAAATGGCAGGTTTCCCCTTAGCCACTTACCAGCTTTAGGTTTACTTTGATGTCCTTAGCCAGGCAATTAGGAAAAAAAACAATGCTCACCTCTAGCTGGGGGCATGCCCGGGCTGGCCAATCACAAAATGTATAGCGAGGCTGTGACCTGCGCATGCACCATTAGAATGAGGTTAGGTTAGAGCGTATGGCGATTTAATGTTTCACACAGTGGGATAGCTTGGGATGCCAAAGGGAGTGGAAATTGGACACCCATATGGGAATACCCGGACAATTCACTATGCCCCTCTGTGTGAAACCCCCTGTGTTTGCTGGTGCTACCACAGTGAATGTGCAGATGCAGGCCACAGCTACATCCCCAACAAAGGTGCTTTAATAATATATTTCGCGTATCCCTACCCTTGCTTTCAGGGCTTCCATGGATGTCGCTGGATCATCTACTAATTCTTAATAGACACCCTACAATTGGCCCCACCAGGAGAGCCGTGGCAAGGTTTTTCTCGAACATCTCACCCTCTCCTATGACGCCGGTCATAGGCCACCCTAAATTCCCGATTAGCCAGTCAAATGCAGTTTTCTGCTCTTGGGCAAAACAAAATTACTTCAGGATTCTGCACCTGGGTGAGGGGACTGGATGGTGCAAGGTGGAGGAGCTGGTGGCACAGCACTCCTTGACACCTGGCGCGCATACCAGAAATCCATCCATATCGCACAGATTCAGAACTTCCAGACCCCTAACTACCTTTGAGAGAGTTTGCGTGGGAGTGGGTCATATCAGGGGAACTCTATCCTGCACATACGCTATGCTATCTGATCCCCTGAGCTCCTTCGTGACTCCGTTGGAGGGGGGATGGGAGAGGGAACTGGACAGGAAATTTTCAGACAAACAAAAAAAAGCCATGTTTCAGCTTGTACACAAATCGTCAATATCTAACCGCTACCAGGAATCCTCCTACAAAATTATGACGAGATGGTACTATGTGCCTCTCTTCCTCCCCTCTTTCTTGGAGGTGTGCGGGGGCAAGGGGCACAATGCTCCACATCTTCTGAGGATGGCCTGGCCTTACCAAGTTCAGAGACCCGGCGGGACACCTCCTAAATCTTGCCCCAACTTTCAACCGGATAAGGGGGAAATCTCTCTTGGCTCCGCTTTTGAATGCGGCCAAATCATGCGTCTCCTCCTGCTGGAAATCTCCAGATCCGCCTACAACCGCTATGTGAGGGATATCTGTAGGATAGAGGAGCTTATGGCCTCCCTGAAGGACACCCACGACAAACACAGGGCGACATGGAGTATGTGGGAACAATTTACTCTTACGGCAGAGTATTTTACGTTTCTTCAGGAATAATCGCCTCGGGAGGGGTGGAGTAGTCCCAGTACGATAGTCCCAGTAGTCCGAACACTGTTCGGACCCGGAAGGGGCCCTATCAGTCAGATCCTCCCCTCCCCTCTCCTTTAGTTAAAACATTTATAACTTTTTTTTTTTTTTCTTCCCTTTCCTTCTTGTTCCCCTTTTTCTCTCTTTCTCCTTTTCACATTGGTCCTTCATGTTCTCTCCTATTAGCTTGCTTCCCTTTCCAGATATCGCAGTGCTGCAGCCAGTGGCACCTTGCGACTTGTTGTTTCTAATGAAAGATAAAAAGAAGGTGACAAGGGACACGGGTGAAGTCCGTGAATATTTTTCTGTTTATTGAGGTGCAAATGGTTATAGCAATGATGTTAAACTTACTAAGTTCTATTGTTCTACTGCGGGTGAGCCCCTTAGCATCGGTCCTGGCTTTGTGGATTTAATCGTAGGGGCAAACCCAGACACGTATCGCTGTGAACATTGTACTGTATAAATATGCTGACATTGGCCTGTGTAACTTGTACTTTCAATAAAAATTTACAATTTAAAAAATAAAAATAATATATTTCGCTATACAACATTTGTCTTTGATTAGGGCCCCCAAACACAGCAAACCCACCCCTGACTTTTTTCCACCCCCACAGGATGGTACACAATAGTGTATGGAGCCGTCCATTGGAGGCAAGCCAAACACAGGCAACAGCCACCCACTGTACAGAACCAGGGAGCACAGCTTCTGGCTTCACATACTGGGGATGTAGGAGCAGTGTGGTAAGGGCAGTGCATCACCTCGTGCCCTATAGGGCATGCCTAAACCGAGGTCTTAGGAAAACGCCACAACTATTTCATTTAATCTCTAACATAGATTTAATAAACATGGTGATGCTGCAAGGCTTTGGAGAACAAGTATTACATGGTTTTACAAACTGCAATTCAGTAAAGTTGTCTCTAATCTCAAAATGAAATAACTGTTATTGATCTTGGAACTGCATTTATATTATATTTTTATTTTCTAGATGTACTTTCTATGATGTTATTAAAGGAGCACTATCGCGAAAAAATGGCCCAATAATAAAAATCCATATAAATATGCTGAATGGCGGGAGGAGGGGCCACTTATACACATGGCATCAAGAAATATGCAGCCAGGCTTGTTTTTTTTATTTTGATGGAAGGAAAAGGACATCCAGGGTGACAGGTTCTGTCACCCCTCATAGATTAAACCTGTCACCCCTGGATATTATTCCAACCAGGAGAAGAAAACCACAAGCCTGGTGGGAATTTTATTCAGTTCGGGTATATATGCAACCCCTCCTCTCCTTAGCCAATGTGTTTAAATGGATTTTTAATATTACACAATTTCGCGATAGTGCTCCTTTAATGTTGGGTTTTGGTAATATTATGTAATAAAAATGTCACAATGTCATAGTAAAATGGTTAGACGGTTCTACTGGCAAGTGACCTGTGAATGGTGTCTGAGTGATTGCAGCTGTAATCTCAGTAGAAAAGATGCACCATGCCATATATACAGATGGATACATCAAAAAAACAAAAAACATGGACAAAGGGCTATTTTTTCAACATTTGCACAGCTAAAATTGGTGATGAACTGCGCTAAGGAAAAAAATATTTTCTTACACAAAAACGTGAGAAAAAAAAATCTCACGGTACTGAATCAGCCGTAAAATCTGTTCTTTCTCGAGCAAACCTTTAATCTAGGATATTTTCCCAAATGATTTCCATTCGCTTGTGAAATACATGACCCGATCTTAAAAACAGGTACATTTTAAACAGAGAGACCGACGGTGGAGGTTCTTATGCCAAGAGCAAGGCCAACACCAGAGGTAGACGGAGATGAAGTCAACAACCTCCAGGTTTCTCCATTCTCCAGGTTTCTAACAAAAATAGGCTAAAATCAAGATTCACATGGACAAGCAGTGTTACCAACCCTAGTGTATTGTCCAAAACATACCAGGAGCTCAACATGACCAGGATCCTCCTTGAGGCAGAGCTGGCAGTGAGAGTTCAGGTCCACTTTAAATCAATCCTCTTTGAACATTGACACAGACACACAACCGTCCTTCTGTTGATACTTTAAACACGCTATGTACCCAGTCTTGGCATAAGGCTTAGTGCTTAAAAAATGTTCTTGTATCAGAGAGCTGTGACACCATCACAACACCTACACATAACACCCACTGTAACCTCAGCTCTGCCAATGTAACAAGTGAGCATTCTTTGTCATCCAATTTAAAATATTCTTTTGAATGTTTCAGAGAAAACACATCTAGAACTCAGCACAGCAATGTCCTCCACAGCAGGTCAACTGGTTATTTTTTGCCACAGCCTATGACTAACATCTGAGCAACCAATTAAGGCCTGGCCTTGCTTATAGGGATCAGATGAAAATTATCATTGTAAGGTAGGTTGGATACAAATCAGTAGTTATTGTTTTGGCTAAATACCATTGCAAAAGTCAAGTTTATTGACTACTTTGTATATGTGGTGAATCGTGAAATCTTCCTTACTGCTCAGGAAAATACAATAGCAAAAATGATTGTAACACAAGAATGAGATATGTAAGAAGTACTTTGAAACAAAATATACAACATACATAGTAATACTGACATACAAATATTTACATAGACTTTAATATAATATACCAAGCCAGATTGACGTCTTTATTCAGCCATATATACTATGGTCCTACTGGCGCTGGGGGGGAACCTAAACGCCGTTTTTCGGGGCATGGGCAGCAGCTGCACAAAAAGATACAAATCGGCTCCGTGCCCACACCTGTTAACTTAAAAGGGATGCGAGCACATGCACGGAGTGTGTGTGGGAGGGGGTGCACAAAAATGGGAGCGCTGTGCTGGAACACAGCCAAGGTAAGGTTTTTTTTCTTTGTAACACCCCCCCCCCTTCTTCCATTCTGCCAGGAGAGGGTGGCAGGGCAGGGGGTTGTTTTTAGACTGGAATTCCGCTTTAACAGTAGGGCATGTTTTATTGAGCTTCTTATACAGGAGTGTGTGTGTTAGGAAAAGCGTATATCAGTCGTACTCAAACAGAGCCATTTGCCGAACATTAAAATACAATTCTGTGATTACTCACCTGTAGAATTGGTATTATATGTATACAGCACGTCCTGTTCCAGAATATTCCAGAATATTTCTTACTCTTGGGTAATACATCCACAAGATGGCGCTGGACTGCTCCTCCCGGCCCTATATAAGTCAGGGACCTCCCACAAATTCCCCAGTATTGACAAGCAGTTAACAAGAAGCCGGGAGAATAATAACAAGAATTCAAAAATGAACATATGAACATATGAACAATCATCATACAGAGGTAACTAAGAATAATGATAACAAGGGTGGGATGCAACAGGACGTGCTGTATACATAGAATACCAATTCTACAGGTGAGTAATTACAGAATTGTATTATTCTAAGTATACAGCACGTCCTGTTCCAGAATATTCCTTACTCTGGGGACATCCAATAGCAGAGTCCGTGAGGTAGGGTGGGATCCCCAAAAAGTAACAGCGGGCAGTTTAAACCACTGCCGCCTGCAGAACTTTGCGACCAAAAGCAGCATCAGCTGAGGCCCTAACATCAACCTTGTAAAACTTGTTCAACAGAAGCTTGGTGCTGAAAAACCCAAGAGGCACCAATAGCACGAGTAGAATTAGCAGTAAGGCGCAAGGGAGGCTCCTTCCCCTTAGCAGAATAGGCCTGTACCACAGCCTGACGGATCCACTTGCTGACAGTGGACTTAGCTGGAGCCAGACCCTTCTTAGGTCCAGACGGGAGCACAAAAAGATCATCAATCTTCCTGAAGGATTCAGTAGCCACCAAATAGAGCTTCAGAGTCCTGACCACATCCAGAGAGTGTAAAACCCGCTCCTTAGGGTTACTAGGATTAGGGCACAGAGAAGGCAAAACAATGTCCTGATTGAGATGAAAAGCAGACACAACCTTAGGCAGAAAATCTGGCTTAAAACGAAACACCACCTTGTCCTGGTGTCTCTCAAAGAAGAGGGTTCAATGGAAAGCGCCGTCAACTCAGAAACATTCCTAACAGAAGTGATAGCCACCAAAAAGACTACCTTAAGCGTCAAAATGGACAAAGGGGCCTCATGCAAAGGCTCAAAGGGAGACCCCTGCAAGGCAGATAAGACCAAGTTCAAATCCCAGACTGGTAACATAGGCTTACGTGGAGGATGCACGTGAGTAACCCCCTGGAAGAAAGTCTTAACCAGACAATGGTGAGCAAAGGATCTTTGGAAGAAAATGGCCAAAGCAGAAACATGACCTTTGAGGGTACTAAGTTGAAGACCCAAATCCAAACCATGTTGCAGAAATTCCAGAATCCTAGGGATAGAAAACACCCGACAGGGATGCCATACCCTATAGTAGATGGATGACAAGGACTTCTTCCTAGCCCGAATCATGGTATTAACAACAGAGGCAGGCAGCCCCTTGTTCAACAAGATGTAGGTTTCAGCAGCCAGGCCGTTAAAGCCAGCATTTTAAATTGGGATGGCGTAGCTGCCCCTGAGTGAGCAGGTCTGGAACCTTGGGCAGGGCGTACTGATCTACTGCCAACTGCACGATGTCTGCGAACCACACCCTTCTTGGCCAACAGGGGGCAACCAGAATGGTTGGCACCCCTTTCTGGACAATCTAGCGCAGCATCCTGCCCAGCAGAGGAAAAGGAGGGAACACATAGAGGAGTTGAAAGTTCTTCCAAGACATTGCTAGTGCATCCATGGCCAAGGAGAGACAAAGACTGGAAGCTTGTGATTGTGACGGGACGCAAACAGATCCACATCTGGCTGACCCCAGCGGTGGCACAGGGAGCGAAACAACCTGCTGAGGGAGTTTGCCTCCAGATTCTCCACCCCCGGGATGTACACAGCTGAGATGTAGGGAACATTCTCATCCGCCCAAGACAGTATCAGGGACACTTCCTTGAGGGCCCTCTTGCTCCGGGTCCCTCCCTGATGATTGATGTATGCAATCGCCGTCTGGTTGTCCGAGCGGACCTGAACCGCCCGACTCCGAAGGTGTGGAGTCAATTGGGCAAGAACCAACCTTATCGCCCTCAATTCCAGAATGTTGATAGGGGTGTGGGCCTCCTGAGGGCCCCACTGACCCTGGAATTTCAGGGATTTCCAGAAGCCCCCCCAACCTGTCAGACTGGCATCTGTGGTGACTGTCTCCCAGCACGGGGCCAGAAAGGATCTGCCCACCAACAGGTTTCTTGAGTCCAGCCACCACGAGAGAGACCGTCTGGCCAGAGGGGACAGAACCAACACCTGATCCAGGGACCGAGGGTCCCGATCCCAAAACGATAAGAGGTGAAGTTGAAGAGGTCTCATATGAAACTGAGCGTATGGATCTGCCTCGAAGCAAGACACCATCAGGCCCACCAGCTGCATCCCCTGCCGGATGGAGGGATGAGGGCAAGACATAAGGAACCTGGCTTGGGCTTGAAGACTCTCCACCTTCTGCTGAGGGAGAAAAATCTTGAACTGAGATGTATCCAGAGTCATGCCCAGAAAGGACCTCACCATTGATGGTGACAGGGAAGACTTCGGGTGGTTGATCACCCAGCCGAATGACTCCAGTGTGGACACCACCAGCTGAGTATCCAGCTCGGCCTGCTGGAGAGATTGAGACATGATGAGAATGTCATCCAAGTAAGGAAGGATGCGAATGCCCTGAGATCTCAGCAGAGCCATTACGCCCGCCAGCACCTTGGTGAATACCCTGGGAGCCGAGGTGATACCGAAAGGCAAGGCCACAAATTGGTAGTGCTGATCCTCCAGAGCGAACCTGAGGAATCTCTGATGACCTGGAAAGATTGGTACATGAAGGTAAGTGTCCTTGATGTCTACAGAGGTCATGAAGTCACCCGGGCGTAGTGAATTGACAGCTGAGTGCAGAGTCTCCATGCGAAAGTGTTTGAATCTGACAAATTTGTTGAGGCGCTTTAAATCCAGGATGGGTCTGATGGACCCGTCTTTTTTGGGAACAGTGAAAAGATTGGAATAGTAGCCTCTGCCCCTTTCCCTCAAAGGCACCTGGCAGTCCAACTTCAGAAGGTTTTGGACAGCAAGACACAGACCCTGAGCTGACAGGGGGTTTTGAGCTATCCGGGATGTGATGAATCTTGGGGGCGGCCAGGCTGCAAACTCTATCTTGTAACCGGAGGACACTACCTCCTAAACCCACCGGTCTGAAACGTGAAGCCTCCAGACGTGAGCAAAGAGCCGAAGCCGTCCCCCCACCCGGATGGGTGAAGGCGCCCCTTCATGCCTGAGGGGGCTTGGGTGGGGATTTTGGCTTGGGCCGCAGGAGAGGCCAGGATGGCCACATCCTCTGTCCCTTCCCCAATGATATTCGCGGGCCCCAGTAAAGGAGACTCCTCGGCCAGTTCTGGAACCACGGAAGGATGGGAGAAGGACACCAATCCCCCGAAAGGACCGGGACGGCCTCCTACGATGAGGTAACCTGCTGCCCCTGGCAAACAAATCCAAGCGTTCACCAAAGAGGCGCTGGTCCTTGAAAGGGAAACCAGTGAGACCCTTCTTAGCAGCATTATCAGCTACCCACTGACGTAGCCAGACAGAGCGGCGTATAGCCACCAACAGGGCAGAAGTCCTACCACACATTCTAATGGCATCATCCATGGCAGAAAGAATATATGCAATAAATTCCTCACAAAGCAGGAGAGATCTATACTCTTCTCTACCCACATCCTCAGATGCCCCGTCCAAGAGACACTTAAGCACCCCTTTAATGGCAATAACCGTAATAGCAGAGGCACAAACTGGGCGCAGCACCATCCCCACACAGGCAAAGGCATGACAGGCCAGTTGGTCCAAGCGCCGGTCCTCACCATCCCGCAGGGTAGTAGTATCAGGAGAATGCATGACAGATGTATTGGACAACCCGAGAACTGGCGCATCCACCTCGGGAGGACATGACCAACGCTTAACAACATCAGCAGGAAAGGGATACCTCTTGTCCCAACTCTTAGGCACCCCTGGCAGCTTGCTAGGCCATTCCCATTCCTTGAGCACTAGATTATTAAAGTGAGACTGCTCAGGGAACTCCCAGCGTGGCTTAACCGTATAGAAAAAAGCTCACCCTGCTGCTGCAGAGACACTGCCGGGGGAGAAATACAAAGCACTTCAACAATGTGACTCAGCAATATGTCAGTGTCATCAGGGGACCACGGGTCTTCCCCAAAGGGAGTCCCAGTACCACCGTAAATTTTAGGTTGTTCCTCAGAGGATTCAGAATCAGAAAAATACCATTTTGTGATTACTCACCTGTAAAATGGTTATTACAAGTATGTCACACACCGGCTTCCGAATATTCATGACACTTGGGTAACTGTCCTGTAGAGGGCGATCTTGCAGAGATGACATGAAAAAAAAGAGCCCCTCCTGGCACATAAATAGCTGGGACCTCCCACCATTCCCCAGTATAAGACAGCAGTAAAGGGTCCAGGAAGAGCCAAATGTAAACAGCAAAGAAAAAGGTTCACCATATAAAGGATCCCAGAAAAACCAAAAAAGGGCGGGATGAAGCGGGTTGTGTGACATACTTGTAATAACCATTTTACAGGTGAGTAATCACAAAATGGTATTATTCCCAGTATGTCACACACCCCGCTTCCGAATATTCATGACACTTGGGACATCCAATAGCAGTGCACATAATGGGTGGGGATCCCAAAAAGGCAATAATGCAAACAAACTACTACAGCTTGCAGAACTCTGCGGCCAAAAACAGCATCCGCTGAGGCCCGCGCATCAACCTTATAAAACTTAGAAAAAGTATGAACGGAAGACCAAGTACCAGCCTTGCAAACTTGTTCAACAGAAGCCTGATACTGAAAAGCCCAAGATGCTCCAACAGCACGAGTAGAATGAGCAGTAACACGAAAAGGGGGAACCTTCCCCTTGGCAGAATAGGCCCCAACAATGGCCTGTCGAATCCATTTACTAATGGAAGACTTAGCGGGCGCCAGACCTTTCCTGGGCCCGGAGGGTACCACGAAAAAGGCGTCTGTCTTACGAAAAGGAGACGTAGCCACCAAATAATATTTCACACATCGAACCACATCCAAAGAATGTAAGGTCCTCTCCTTGTCATTACTAGGCTTAGGACACAAGGAAGGGAGAACTACATCCTGATTGAGGTGGAAGGCCGAAACCACCTTAGGAAGGAAATCCGGCTTAAAGCGGAAAACTACCTTGTCCAGGTGCCTCTCAAAGTAAGGAGCCTGAATAGACAAGGCCGCCAACTCAGAGACACGCCGAACAGAGGTAATAGCCACCAAAAAGGCAACTTTCTGAGTGAGCAGAGAAAGAGCAATATCATGCAGCGCCTAAAAAGGAGGCCGCTGGAGAGCCGACAGAACCAAGTTTAAATCCCAAACCGGCAGCAAGGGCTTTCTAGGAGGCCGCACATGAGTAACCCCCTAGAAAAATGTCTTAACCAGGGGATGAAGGGCAAAAGACCTTTGAAAGAAAACCGCCAGGGCAGAAACCTGCCCTTTCAAAGTACTAAGCTGGAACCCCGAGTCCAGACCATGTTGAAGAAACTCCAAAATTCTGGGAATAGAAAACACCCTACAAGGCAAGGCCCTAGCCTCGCACCAGTTAATATAAGACCTCCAAGTCCAATAGTAGACGTTAGAGGAAGATCTCTTCCTCGCTCTAACAAGAGTCTGAACCACAGCATCAGAAAGACCTTCCTCCTTTAAGATGGAGGTTTCAGCAGCCACGCCGTCAAAGCCAGCGTTGGTAAATTGGGGTAGCGTAGCTGACCCTGGGTGATAAGATCCGGAAGAAGAGGCAGATAAAACTGATCTACTGCTAGCCGCACGACGTCTGCGAACCACACTCGTCTTGGCCACCTTGGAGCCACCAGAATTGCTGGTGCCCCTTCTAGAGTTAGCTTGCGCAACACCTTGCCCACCATGGAGAAGGGGGGGGGGAACAGGTACAGAAACCCCAGTTCCCTCCAAGCCAGGGACATGGCATCCACTGCCAGGGCCAGAGGATTCTGAGACAGAGACACAAAGGCAGGAAGCTTGTGATTGTGACGTGAGGCAAAGAGATCCACCTCCAGAGTCCCCCACTTGTGACAAAGGGACTGGAATACCTTGGAATTGAGAGACCATTCTCCTCGGCGAGAGGATCTCCTGCTCAGGGAGTCCGCCTTCATGTTCCCCACTCCCGGGATGTAAATGGCTGAGATGCATGGGACATTGGACTTGAACTGGCAATCCCTGCAATAGAAGAGTCAAGCGAGACAGAACCAACCAAATGGTCCGTAGCACCAAAACGTTGATAGGGGTATGAGCCTCCCGAGGCCCCCATAACCCCTGGAACTGATGTTCCCTCCAGAAGCCCCCCCAGCCCGACAGGCTGGCGTCCGTGGTGACCGTTTCCCAACAAGGGGTCAGAAATGATCTGCCCTTCAACAGATTGCTTGACACTAGCCACCACTGAAGGGACTGCTGAGCCCGGGGAGACAGCAGACAAGACTGATCCAATGACAGCGGACACTTGTCCCAAGTCGCTAGAAGATGGAGCTGAAGCGTCCTCATGTGAAACTGGGCAAAAGGGACTGCCTCAAAGGAAGTCACCATCAGACCTACCAATCTCATCCCTAGCCGGATAGACGGGCGAGGATTGGAAAGCAGAAGCCAAATCAAATCTTGGATCAGAAGAATCTTGGGCTGAGGAAGGAACACCCTGGCCTGAAAGGCATCCAGAGTCATGCCCAGAAACGAAACCTCCCTGGACGGGGAGAGGGAGGACTTGGGATAGTTGATCACCCAGCCGAACCTCTCCAGCGTGGATACCACCACTCTGGTGTCTAGCTCCGCTTGGCTGAGAAAGGAAGCCAAAATGAGAAGGTCGTCCAGGTATGGTACAATGCGAATGCCCTGGACCCTGAGGAGGGCCATCTACCCCGCCAATATCTTGGTGAACACCCTCGGAGCAGAGGTAAGCCCGAATGGAAGGGCCACAAACTGAAAATGCTGATCTTCCAGGAATCTCTGGTGTGCCAGGAAGATAGGTACATGCAGATACACATCCTTGATGCCTATGGACGTCATGAAGTCCCCCTGACGAAGAGAATCGACGGCTGAACGCAAGGTTTCCATGAGAAACGGCTGAACGCAAGGTTTCCATGAGAAACTTCCTGAAGCGGATAAACCGATTGAGGAGCTTCAGATCCAAAATGGGTCGAACGGAGACGCCCTTCTTGGGCCAAAACTCTGCCAGTTCTGGCACCACGAAAGGAAGGGTTAAAGGAGGCCGCCCCCCCCGAAAGGGACGACGTTGCCTCTTACGCTGAGGTAACTTCCCTCCTTTCGTGACAGAATCCAATCTTTCTCCAAAGAGCCGCAATCCCACAAAGGGAAGTGCTGTAAGCGACTTTTTGGCCACAAAATCAGCCGCCCACTGGCGCAACCATACCGACCGCCGAATAGCTACAAACAAGGCCGAGGTTCTACCACACATGACCATGGTGTCATCCAAGGCGGCAAGCGCAAAGGACATGAACAATTCACACCGCTTAAGGGGGCGAACCCATCACTAGCCGGGTCAAGCCTGGAGGTACTCAACAGGTCTCTAACCACAGACCTGGTAGCCACTGCCAAAAGCGTCGAAGCACAAACAGGCACAAGGCTGAACCGACACTAGCAAACGCGTGGCAAGCCATCTAATCAATGCGTTTATCCTCACCATCTTTGAGAGTGGTGGAGTCAGGAGAATGCAAAATAGAAGTATTGGATAACCCGAGCACCGGGGCATCCACCTCGGGAGGGGACGACCATCGTTTTACCACGTCCAACCTTGAGGAATACCTGGAAGCCGAGTAGGCTTCTCCCATTCCTTAAGAATAATGCCATTAAAATGCTTTTGATTTGGGAACTCCAGGCGCGGCTTGGAAGTCCCAAAGAATTCCCCTTTTTGAGGAGCGGCCTCCACAGGAGGAGAAATTGCCAGAACCTCAAAAAGGTGAGCCAAGACCTTCGGGGTATCCACAGCATCCCCCTGCCCTTGCTCAGTATCAGCACCAACAAACTGCTGATTGTCAGAACCCTCAAAATCCTCAAATAATTCCCCCTCTTCTAGCGGGAAATAATCAGACCAGTCAAGAAAATCAAAATCATCAAACTCAAAGGCCGGCGCGGCTGGAGACAAATGCTTTCGCTTAGCCGAGGCCTTTCTGGCAACAGAGCCAGAAATAAATTTCTCAATATTAGCCAGTCTGGCACATACATCAGATTGCGACTCCCCACCTGTGACAACATCACTAGGGGTACAGATAAGGCAGGGTGGGGAAGGAGATGAGGCCGGGACCCCAGACGCCTGGGCCCCCGACTGCTGCGTTATGGCCCGCTGAGCCGTATGCAAACAAGTACATTATCCCCCGCAAGGGATGCCCCACAACCCACACACTGCCGGGGTTGCCCCGAGGGGAGCCCACGCCCAGTATCCTGAGAAGCCTCCATATGGTGATTTTAATGTAGTCGCAATGACCAGAGGGATTTACGCTATTAAGCTACCCGGGATGCCCCTTCAGGTCCCAAGTGGGAGGATTTTTTTATTTATTTATTTATTTAACCCTAAATTAAACTCTAAGGGACCCTAGGACCGGGAGAACTCCCCTCTTTAAACTTCAAAAGAAGGGATCCCACCTAGAAGACATGAGAACAGACATGTGTCAACATGCACATCACCCACCATATAAGACAGTTAAAAATGGTGAAATAAAATCCACTCACCGCAGCAAAGCAGCGACCGTCAACCCTCACAGCCGCAAGGGAATGAGAGGGAGAGCAGCAAAGCAGGCAGCGAGGCCGGAAAGAGTGCTTGAGAGAAGCCGGCCTCGAGGGGGGGGTGGGGGGGTGGACGGGCCACAACGAGCACCTGTTGAAAGTGAAACCGGCCCAGCAACACGCCCGCAAAAACACATACAAACACACACACAATCCACACACCTTTTCCCCCAAATAAAGTAAAACAACCCACAGGAGAAAAGGCCTCCCCCCCCAAGGGGCACAGAGGGACACGGTAGGTGGGAGAACCCACACCAATAGGTGAAAGGGTAAGAGGGACGGGGTATCCCAAGCCGGGATCACCAACCCGGACACCGCCTACCCCTTTGTTTGGGGTCTCACAGGGGAGCTAGCTCCCATATACACCGCAAGGTGCAGCCTACCATTGCCTGGACCTGCAGCCTAGGCTGGGAGGCATACTGCTATAGTTTAAATTAAAAAAGGTTCAGGCAGCAATAGAAACAAAAGGCCGGGGGATTACCTCGGCTACCTGCAAGGAGGAGACAACCATCTTCTGACTTGCTCGCCGACTGCAGAGACGGAAGACTGGAATGGTGGGAGGTCCTAGGTATCTATGGGCCAGGAGGGGCTCCTTTTTTTCAGGTCATCTCTGCAAGATCGCCCTCTATAGGACAGTTACCCAAGTGTCATGAATATTCGGAAGCAGGGTGTGTGACATACTGGGAATATAATTCCCCCTCCTCAAGGGGGTAGGGGCCTGAGAGTGAGTAAGGGCTCTCGTCTTCTACAGGGAAGAGGGAAACCGCGGGTGATAAATGCTGCTTCTTAGCAGAAGCCTTACGCGGGGCAGACCCAGCAAGATGTTTTTCAATGCTGGCCACCCGTGCAGCTAAATCAGGTTGAGACTCCCCACTAGTATGCCCCTCGGTGGGGGGCAGATGTAAGTGTGGGGGGGTAGGTGAGGCCAGAGGGGGCGCACCGCCAGGCCCAGTAACAGACAGCCCAGACTGCAGCACAAGTACCTGCTGGGCACAGGATACACATACCCTGACATCACTTATGGGGATACCTCGCACATAACATATAGCCGGGCTTGTCCCGAAGGAACCCCAGGCCCATTATCCCCAGAAGCCTCCATATGGTGATTTGAATAGCACAACAAGCCAGTAAGTGTTAACGCTAAAGAGCTACCCGGGATGCCCCAAGAACCCGCTAGGGAAGTGGGATATAGTGAGGGGAGATGGCCGGGAGAAACCACAGTGCCGAAGTTTTAACCCGCCTGAAAGACATAACAAAATATTCCCATAAGAATACAGCAGAAAGGAATATCCGGAAAAAAACCACCCCACCGGGGTTACTCACGGACCACAGGGAGCCAGCAGCACACGCAGCTAAGGACAGGCAAAATGGCGTCCGCAGACCTCGAGAGCGGGCCGTGGAGACGTGATGTGAAAATAGTCATCCGCAGAGCCCCCCCCCCCCCCCCCCATGAAGAGTGCGGAACGCGCCCACGTGATCCGGCTGGCCAATAGCAGCCCGGCAGCTCTGAGGTAAATACGGCGGCGTACAAGGCGACAGTAACACAGTACAAAGTTAAAACATAAAAATACAATTCTGTGATTACTCACCTGTAGAATTGGTATTATACGTATACAGCACATCCTGTTCCAGAATATTCCTTACACATGGGTAATACATCCACAAGATGGCGCTGGACTGCAGAAAACAGCTTGTGGCTCCTCCCGGCCCTATATAAGTCAGGGACCTCCCACAAATTCACCAGTATTGACAAGCAGTTAACAAGAAGCCGGGAGAAAAATAACCAGAATTCAAAAATGAACATATGAAGAATCACCATACAGAGGTAACTAAGAATAATGATAACAAGGGTGGGATGGAACAGGACGGGCTGTATACGTATAACAACAATTCTACAGGTGAGTAATCACAGAATTGTACTACTACTACTAAGTATACAGCATGTCCTGTTCCAGAATATTCCTTACACATGGGACATCCAATAACAAGGTAGGGTGGGATCCCCAAAAGTAACAGCAGGCAGTTTAAACGACTGCCGCCTGCAGAACTTTGCGACCAAAAGCAGCATCAGCTGAGGCCCCAACATCAACCTTGTAAAACTTAGAAAAGGTATGAACTGAAGACCAAGTAGCGGCCTTGCTAAAACCTTAGGCAGAAAATCTGGCTTAAAACGAAACACCACCTTGTCCTGGTGTCTCTCAAAGTAAGGGGGTTTGATGGAAAGTGCCGCCAACTCAGAAACACGCCTAACAGAAGTGATAGCCACCAAAAAGACTACCTTAAGAGTCAAAATGGACAAAGGGGCCTCACGCAAAGGCTCAGAGGGAGACCCCTGCAAGGCAGATAAGACCAAGTTCAAGTCCCAGACTGGTAACATAGGCTTACGTGGAGGACGCACGTGAGTAATTCCCTGGAAGAAAGTCTTGACCAGACGATGGTGAGCAAAGGATCTTTGGAAGAAAATGGCCAGAAACATGACCTTTGAGGGTACTAAGTTGAAGACCCAAATCCAAACCATGTTGCAGGAATTCCAGAATCCTAGGGATAGAAAACACCCTACAGGGAAGCAACTTAGACTCACACCAGTCAATGTAAGCATGCCAGACTCTATAGTAGATGGATGACGAGGACTTCTTCCTAGCCTGAATCATGGTATTAACAGAGGCAGGCATCCCCTTTTCCATCAAGATGGAGGTTTCAGCAGCCAGGCCGTTAAAGCCAGCGTTTGTAAATTGGAATGGCGTAGCTGCCCCTGAGTAAGCAGGTCTGGATCCTTGGGCAGAGCATACTAGTGCCAACTGCACGACATCTGCGAACCACACCCTTCTTGGCCAACAGGGGGCCACCAGAATGGTTGGCACCCCTTCCTGATCAATCTTGCGTAGCACCATGCCCAGCAGAGGAAAAGGAGGTAACACATAGAGAAGCTGAAAGCTCTTCCAAGACATTGCTAGTGCATCCATGGTCAAGGCCAGAGGGTCCTGGGACAGAGAGACAAAGACTGGAAGCTTGTGATTGTGACGGGACGCAAACAGATCCACATCTGGCTGACCCCAGCGGTGGCACAGGGAGCAAAACACCCTGCTGCTGAGGGACCATTCTCCCAGATGAGAGGTCCCCCTGCTGAGGGAGTCTGCCTCCAGATTCTCCACCCCCGGGATGTACACAGCTGAGATGCAGGGAACATTCTTCTCTGCCTAAGACAGTATCAGGGACACTTCCTTGAGGGCCCTCTTGCTCCGGGTCCCTCCCTGATGATTGATGTAGGCAATCGCCGTCTGGTTGTCCGAGCGGACCTGAACCGCCCGACCCCGAAGGTGTGGAGTCAATTGGGCGAGAACCAACCCTATCACCCTCAATTCCAGAATGTTGATAGGAGTGTGGGCCTCCTGAGGGCCCCACTGACCCTGGAATTTCAGGGATTTCCAGAAGCCCCCCCAACCTGTCAGAATGGCATCTGTGGTGACTGTCTCCCAGCATGGGGCCAGAAAGGATCTGCCCACCAACAGGTTTCTTGAGTCTAGCCACCACGAGAGAGACCGTCTGGCCAGAGGGGACAGAACCAACACCTGATCCAGGGACCGAGGGTCCCGATCCCAAACTGATAAGAGGTGAAGTTGAAGAGGTCTCATATGAAACTGAGCGTATGGAACCACCTCGAAGCAAGACACCATCAGGCCCACCAGCTGCATCCCCTGTCGGATGGAGGGATGAGGGCAAGACATAAGGAACCTGGCTTGGGCTTGAAGACTCTCCACCTTCTGCTGAGGGAGAAAAATCTTGAACTGAGATGTATCCAGAGTCATGCCCAGAAAGGACATCACCATTGACGGTGACAGGGAAGACTTCGGGTGGTTGATCACCCAGCCGAATGACTCCAGTGTGGACACCACCAGCTGAGTATCCAGCTCGGCCTGCTGGAGAGATTGAGACATGATGAGAATGTCGTCCAAGTAAGGAAGGATGCAAATGCCCTGAGATCTCAACAGAGCCAGTATGCCAGCCAGTACCTTGGTAATACTCGAGGTGATACCGAAAGGCAGAGCCACAAATAGATAGTGCTGATCCTCCAGAGTGAACCTGAGGAATCTCTGATGACCTGGAAAGATTGGTACATGAAGGTAAGCATCCTTGATGTCTACAGAGGTCATGCAGTCCCCTGGGCGTAGTGAATTGACAGCTGAGCGCAGAGTCTCCATGCGAAAGTGTTTGAATCTGACAAATTTGTTGAGGCGCTTTAAATCCAGGATAGGTCTGATGGACCTGTCTTTTTTGGGAACAGTGAAAAGATTGGAATAGTAGCCTCTGCCCCTTTCCCTCAAAGGCACCTGGCAGATAACCCCCAAATCCAGAAGGTTTTGGACAGCAAGGCACAGATCCTGAGCTGACAGGGGGTTTAGAGCCATCCGGGATTTGATGAAACTTGGGGGCGGCCAGGTTGCAAACACTATCTTGTAACCGGAGGACACTACCTCCTGAATCCACCGGTCTGAGACGTGAAGCCTCCAGACGTGAGCAAAGAGCCGAAGCCGTCCCCCCACCCGGATGGGTGAGGGCGCCCTTCATGCCTGAGGAGGCTTGGGTGAGGAATTTGGTTTAGGACCCCAGGAGAGGCCAGGGCAGCCACGTCCTCTGCCCCTTCCCCAGTGATCCCTGCGGGCCCCAGTAAAGGAGACTCTTCGGCCAGGTATGGAACCACGGAAGGATGGGAGAAGGGCACCCATCCCCCGAAAGGACCGAGACGGCCTCCTACGTTGAGGTAACCTACCACCCCTGGCAAACAAATCCAAGCGTTCACCAAAAAGGTGCAGGCCCTTGAAAGGGAAACCAGTGAGAGCCTTCTTAGCAGCATTATCAGCTACCCACTGACGTAGCCAGACAGAGCGGCGTACAGCCACCAACAGGGCAGAAGTTCTACCACACATTCTAATGGCATCATCCATAGCAGACAGGACATATGCAACAAATTCATAGCAAAGCAGGAGAGATCTATATTCTTCTCCTCCCGCGTCAGAGGCCCCCTCTAAGAGACTCTTAAGCAAACCATTAATAGCAATAGCTGTAATGGCAGAGGCACAAACCGGGCGTAGCGCGGTCCCCACACAGGCAAAGGCATGGCAAGCCAGTTGGTCCATACGCGGTCCTCACCATCCCTCAGGGTAGTAGTGTCAGGAGAATACATGACAGATGTATTGGACAGCCCCAGAACGGGCGCGTCCACCTCGGGAGGACATGACCAATGCTTAATCACATCAGCAGGAAAGGGATACCTTTTGTTCCAACTCTTGGGCACCCCTGGCAGCTTGCTAGGCCACTCCCATTCTTTGAGCACCAGATTATTAAAGTGAGACTGCTCCGGGAATTCCAAACGTGGTTTAACCGTATAAAAGAGCTCACCCTGCTGCTGCGGAGCCACGGCAGGAGGGGAGATACAGAGCACTTCAAAAATATGAGCCAAAAGCCTGTCAGTGTCATCTGAGGACCATAGATCTTTCCCAAAGGGAGACCCTGTACCACCATAAACCCTAGGCTGCTCCTCGATTGATTCTGAATCAGAGAACAATCCCCCCTCCTCCAGGGGGGAATAACCAGTAGTGTCAAAAATTTCCTCAGTTTCCACAGAAAATAGGGAGACGGCGGGAGATAAATGCCGCTTTTTAGCAGAAGCCTTACGCAAGGCAGACCCAGCAATATGTTTCTCAATGCTGGCCACCCGTGCAGCCAAATCAGGCGGAGACTCCCCGCTGGTATGCTCCTCGTAGGGGGTCAGATGCAGGCGTGGGGGGGGGGTAGGCGAAGCCTGAAGGTGCGCAGGCCCAGCAACAGGTAACCCAGACTGCAGTGCAAGTAGCTGCTGGGCGCAGGATACACATACTCTGATATCATCACTGATTGGGGATAATACCGTTTTGTGAGTACTCACCTTTAAAATGGGTATTATGAGTGTGCCATACACTCCACTTCGATCTTCATGACATGTGGGTAATCTCCAGTAGAGGGCGAACTTCTGCAGAGATGAATATGCAAAAAAGAAAGCCCCTCCCGGTCCATATATACTTGGGACCTCCCACCAATTTCCCAGTGTAAAAAAGCAGTAAGGGGACCAGGAAGAACCAATTATAACCCAACAATCAAAATCAATGGTTCACCATATAAAAGCCCCAGAATACCTGAAAAAAAGGGGTGGGGCGAAGTGGAGTGTATGGCACACTCATAATACCCGTTTTAAAGGTGAGTACTCACAAAACGCTATTATTCTAAGTGTGCCATACACTCCAAAGAATGTACCAACTCAAACCACTGCAGCCTGCAGAACCTTGCGGCCAAAAACAGCATCCGCTGAAGCCCGCACATCAACCTTGTAAAACTTGGAAAAAGTATGAATGGAAGACCAAGTAGCAGCCTTACAAACTTGTTCAACAGAAGCCTGGTGCTGAAAAGCCCAGGACGCACCAACCGCACGAGTAGAGTGTGCAGTGACCCTAAAAGGAGGAGTCCTCCAAGTAGCAGAATAGGCCCCAACAATGGCCTGACGAATCCATTTGCTAACGGTAGACTTAGCAGGCGCCAAACCTTTCCTGGGCCCGCAGGGCACCACGAAAAAAGCGTCCGTCTTGCGGAAGGAAGAAGTAGTCACCAAATAGTAATTCACACAGCGAACAACATCCAAATTGTGCAGAACCCTCTCCTTGTCATTGTTAGGCTTAGGACACAAGGAAGGGAGAACAATATCCTGATTGAGGTGGAAAGCAGACACCACCTTAAGAAGGAAATCCGGCTTAAAACGAAAAACCACCTTATGCTGGTGTCTCTCAAAGTAAGGGGCCTGATTCGACAGAGCCGCCAACTCAGACACGCCGAACAGAGGTAATAGCCATCAAGAAAGCAACCTTCTGAGTGAGAAAAGAGCAATATCCTGTAGCGGCTCAAAAGGAGGACCCTGCAGAGCCGAAAGAGCCAAATTCAAATCCCAAACAGGAACCACAGCCTTCCGAGGGGGCCGCACATGCGCGACCCCTTGGAAAAAGGTCTTAACCAGCGGGTGTAAGGCAAAAGACCTCTGGAAAAAAACCGACAGAGCAGAAACCTGTCCTTTCAAAGTACTAAGCTGGAACCCAAGATCCAGATTATGCTGAAGAAACTCCAAAATCCTGGGTATCGAAAACACCCTGCAAGGCAAGGCCCTAGCCTCACACCAATCAATATAGGACCTCCAAGTCCTATAGTAAATGCCAGAAGAGGACCGCTTCCTAGCCCTAATCAAGGTCTGAACAACAGCCTCAGACAAACCTTCCTCTTTCAAAATGAAGGTTTCAGCAGCCAAGCCGTCAAAGCCAGCGTTTGTAAATTGGGGTAAAGTAGATGACCCTGAGATAGCAGATCCGGCAACAAGGGAAGCCGGTACTGATCGCTGGTGCCCCTTCTAGAACCAGTTTGCGAACTACCTTGCCCAGCATGGAGAAGGGGCGGAAACAGGTACAGAAAACCCAGCTCCTTCTAAGCCAGTGACAAGGCATCCACTGCCAGAGACAGAGGATCCTGAGAAAGAGACACAAAGGCCGGAAGTTTGTGATTGTGCCTCGAGGCAAAGAGATCCACCTCCGGAGTCCCCTGGAGATCCAGAAAAACCTCGGGGTTGAGAGGCCACTCTCCTTGGCGAGAGGATCCCCTGCTCAGGGAATCCGTCTCCGTGTTCTCCACTCCCGGAATGTAGACTGCCGAAATGCAAGGAACATTGCTCTCCGCCCAGTGCAGGATCAGAGAGACTTCCCTGAGGGCACTCCTGCTGTGAGTCCCTCCTTGGTGATTGATTTAAGCTACCGCCGTTCGGTTGTCTGCACGAACCTGAACCGGTAGACCCTGTAAATGTGATGTCAACCGAGCCAGAACCAGTCGGATGGCTCTGAGCTCCAAGACATTGATGGGGGTGTGAGCCTCCTGAGGACCCCACACCCCGCTGAACTGATGACTTTTCCAATAACCTCCCCAGCCCGACAGGCTGGCATCCGTGGTAACCGTCTCCCAACAAGGGACCAGAAAGGATCTGCCCCTCATCAGGTTGCTCGATTCCAGCGACCACCGAAGGGACGCCGAACCCTGGGAGACATCCTGAAAGGTTGATCCAATGACTGCGGACACCTGTCCCAATGCGTCAATAGGTGAAGTTGAAGAGATCTCATGTGAAACTGTGCAAACGGTACCGCCTCGGAGGATACCATCAAACCCACCAGTTTCATCCCCTGTCGGATAGAGGGACAAGGACTGTCCAGAAGAAGGTGGATCAGGCCCTGAATCCCCTGCACCTTGGTCTGGGACAGAAACACTCTGGCCAGAATGGTATCCAGATTCATGCCCAGAAATGAAATCACACGAGACGGGGAGAGAGAAGACTTGGTGCGGTTGATCACCCAACCGAACCTCTCCAGGGTCGACACCACCTGGTGGGTGTCCAGCTCCGCCTGACGGAAGGAAGAAGCTGAGATCAACAGGTCGTCCAGATAAGGCACAATGCGAATGCCCTGAGCTCTGAGCAAAGCCATTATTCCCGCCAAGACCTTGGTGAAGACCCTCGGCGCTGAGGTCAGACCGAAGGGAACTACAAACTACAAACTGATAATGTTGATCCTCCACCGCAAACTGGAGGAATCTCTGATGTGGCTGAAAAATCGGAACATGCAGATACGCATCCTTGATGTCTATGGATGTCATAAAATCCCCTTGGCGAAGGGAATTGATAGCCGAATGCAGAGTCTCCATGCAGACCTTTTTGGCTCTGATAAACCTGTTGAGAACCTTGAGATCTAGAATGGGTCTCACCGAACCCTCCTTTTTGGGAACCGTGAAAAGGTTGGAGTAGTAACCCCTGCCTCTCTCCGACGGAGGCACCGGGCATATAACCCCCATGTCCAGAAGGTTTTTCACTGCTAACAGGAGCCCCTGTGCAGCCTGAGGGTCCGAGGGCACCCGAGACCTTAAGAATCTTGGGGGCGGCCAGTACTCGAACTCCAGTTTGTACCTGGAGGAGACCACTTCCAAGATCCAATTGTCTGTGACCTCCCGGGCCCAGACCTGGAAGAAGAGCCGCAGCCGTTCCCCCACCCTGGCGGGTGAGGGCGCCCCTTCATTGCTGAGCCGGTTTAACGGCAGCTTGGGCTTGGAACCCCAGGCAGCCGCGGGACGTGCCCGACCTCTGCCCCTGTTCCAGGACGAGCCCCTGACATCCGAGAAGGCCAAACCCCTAGCCGCTCTGGCCCCTCGAAAGGAAGGAGTGAACGAGCCAGCCCCCCCGAAAGGGGCAGCGCTGTTTCTTCCGCTGAGGTAAGTTACCTTCTTTAGCAACAGCATCCAATTTATCTCCAAACAGCCGCGTACCCAAGAAGGGAAGAGCTTGGCCCCAACGTCCCCCGTCCACTGGCGGAGCCAGAACAATCTGCTCATAGCCACCAGTAAGGCTGAAGTCCTACTACACACGACAATAGAATCTTTCATCGCAGCCATGACAAAATCCATTAACAATTCGCATCTCTTAAGGATAGCGAACTCAGCGCAAGCTGAATCAAACTGAGCGTTATTCAGCCAGTCCCTGATAAGAGACCTGGTAGCAAGCGACACCAGGGCAGATGCACAAACAGGCCGCAGGGCCGAGCCCACGCTGGCAAATGCGTGGCACGCCATCTGATCAAGGCGCTTAAAGGAAGTGGCGTCAGGGGTGTTCACAGAAGAGTTGGTCAAACCTAAAACTGGCGCGTCGACCTCGGGAGGAGAAGACCAGCGCTTAGCCGCCTCCACCAGAAAAGGATACTTCTTATCCCATCCCTGAGGAACGCCAGGAAGTCGACTGGGCCTCTCCCATTCTCTAAGGATCAGCGCATCAAAGTGACCCTGGGTAGGGAATTCCAGACGGGGCTTGCGGACCCAAAAAAATTCCCCCTTCTTGAGAGGGGGCGCCTCAGGCGGTTCAATATCCAACACCTCCAATAGATGTGACAAAACAGTGGCCGTATCTACGGCATCCCCCAGCGCCTGCCCGACATCGGCATCCCCAGACTGAACATAGTCAGCCTCTGTTTCCTCATACAATTCCCCCTCCTCTAACGGGGAATAATCTGACAAATCAACGGAATCGTCGTCAACATCCCACAAGGGCTGGTCCGACGACAAATGTCTCTTTTTAGCCTGGGCCTTCTTGCCCAGCGTGCTAGCAATAATTTTCTAGATGCTGGCCAACCTAGCCCAAACATCAGAGTGCGACTCCCCGCTGACACCAATGTCACTTAGGGTACGGATAAGGCGGGGGGGGGGGGGGGGGGAGGCGATGAAGCGGGAGGGGCCGACACAGAAGGCTGGGTACCAGACTGCCGCGTTATGGCCTTTTGTGCGCATGGTATACAGATCAGCACATTCTCCCCCGTAAGAGATACCCCACACCCCACACATGGCCCGGATTGTCCCAGAGGGAGCCCGAGCTCAGTATCCTGCGGAGCCTCCATATGGTGATTTTTGTGGTCAGTCGCAAGACCGCAGGGAATTTACGCCTAAGCAACCTGGGATGCCCCTTAAAAGTCCCAGTGGGAGGATTTGAGGTGAAAAAATTTACACTAAGGACCCAGGACCAGGAGGAACCCCTTAATATGCACAAATACAATGCAATCTGTAACACACAAACAGGCAACATAAGTGCAATCCTACATATATAAGGCAATAACACATACCTAATTGTATATGTATATATATATATATATATATATATATATATATATATATATATCCCAGCCAGACATGCGTAACCAAAACAAAAATACACACACACACACATGCCCACAATCAGTGGGGGCCCCCCGCTAGACAGGGGCCCCCACATAAGCTAAGGAAGTGGCCATCTGGCCCTTACCACCAGGAGCGCAGCTCAGCACCAGCATCAAAATGGCCCCCGAGAAGCGCCTCATGTAGAAAGAGGAAGAGAAGGGGGAGGGCGGGCCAGCGCAGAACGCGCGCTCGCCAGGCCACGCCCCCCCTCCCAGCAATGCGGTTCCCCTAGGAGTGAGCCACAGAATCGTGCCAAAGAAGGGGACGGGGCTACCCCTCCCTGAACACAGCCTGAGGGGGAGAAGCTCCCCCAGGCAAAATCACAGCACCAGATATGGTCCCAGAAGTGAAAAACATCCTGACAGTCACACACACACACACACACAGAGTGAAACTCACACACCCACACACACAGGGGCATAGGAGAACGAAACTGAATTAACGGCCAGGCCAGGCACCCCCCCCCCCCCCCCGGAGGGGAGTAAGGGACCCAGAAGGGGGGGGAACCCTGCCAGAATCCGGCCATAAGCATAGAGGGACGGGGCATCCCACACCACCAAAACCTGGATAACTGCCTACCCCAGAGTCACAGTGGAGAGGTGCTCCTTCCGCACCCATAGGGTGCTGCCTACCTTCACCAGGACCTGCAGCCTAAGCTGGGAGGCTCAAATAGGGGCAATTTAGAAAGGGTCCTGGCAGCAATAGGGACAATAAACGGCCGGGCGCGGCCGGCTTACCTGTAAGTAAAGAAGTCTTCATTTTCTGTCTTGTCGCCTTCCCAGCAGAGACGGACATGGGAAATTGGTGGGTGGTCTCAGGTATATATGGACCGGGAGGGGCTTTCTTTTTTGCATATTCATCTCTGCAGAAGTTCGCCCTCTACTGGAGATTACCCACATGTCATGAAGATCGAAGTGGAGTGTATGGCACACTTAGAATTCCCCACACGCAACACATAGCCGGGCTTGTCCCGAACGAACCCCAGGCTCATTATCCCCAGAAGCCTCCATATAGTGATTTGAAAGGCACAATAGGCCAGTAAGGGTTAATGCTAAAGAGCTACCCGGGATGCCCCAATAAACCGCTAGGGAAGTGGGAGATAATGAGGGGAGAGGGCCGGGAGAAACCACAGGACCGAAGCTTTACCCCGCCTGAAAGACACAACCAAATATTCCCATGAGAATAAGGCATAAGAAAAAAAAACGGAGAAAAATCACACCACCTGGGAACTCACAGACCGCAAGGAGCCAACAGCGACAGGAAGAAGACAAAATGGCGGCCGCAACCTCGAGGGGCAGGCTCTGTGGATGATGCATTTTACCTCATATCTCCACGGCCCACCCCTCGAGGTTGCGGACGCCATTTTGTCTTCTTCCTGTTGCAGTTGGCTCCTTGCGGTCTGTGAGTTCCCAGGAGGGGTGATTTTTCTCCGTTTTTTTCTTATGCCTTATTCTCATGGGAATATTTGGTTGTGTCTTTGAGGCGGGGTAAAGCTTCGGTCCTGTAGTTTCTCCCGGCCCTCTCACTGAAGAGCGCGAAGCGCGCCCACGTGATCCGGCCGGCCAGTAGCGGCCCAGCAGCTCTGAGGTGAATAGGGCTGCCAGCGGAGCGCAGTACAAACGTGCGGTGGCGCGTTTTAATAAAGTGACAAGCACAAATATGTCTAAAGTCTTAAAACACTAGACAAACCCACCCCCCCCACCCCGGAGATCTCCCGAAGGGAGAGTGAGGGAGGATAACGGTAGAATTCCCAGGTGGAAACGGCGCCCGGGGGCTAATATGAGGAGTGAGGGTGGAGGGGGAAATGGGATAGGGTTTAACTGCACAGGATAACCTGGCAAAACCATGAGGCAGTGGGGGCATCCCAAAAAGGCTCACCATTAGCCTAAACCACCTACCCTGTTAGAGCAGGGACTGCGGTAGGGGCCTAACTCCTCAGCACCAACCTTATCAGGTGGGAATAGTCCTAAAGGGCTGCAGGCAATAAGCCCCGCTCATCTGCGTCACAAGAGAGCTATCTTCTCACTAGTAAACCCCCCCCCCCCGGAGATCGAGGGAGAGCGAGGCAGGAATAGAAAGGATTTCCAGGGAGTACAACGGCGCCCAGAAGACAATGGGAGGATTGAGGGTGGAGGGGAACACCTATGGGAATAAGGGTTAACTGCACAGGTTGAGCCTGGCAAAAACCCATGGACCGGGGGGGGGCATCCCAAAAGGCTCACCATCAGCCTAAACCGCCTACCCTGTCAGAGCAGGGAGTGCGGTAGGAGCATAGCTCTTCAGCACCTAACTGGTGCTTACTGACCTACTTTCACCTGCGCCACATAGAGAGCTATCTTCTATCTTCCCAGCCCAGACTGCAGAAAAGAACAGGGGAATTTGTGGGAGGTCCCTGACTTATATAGGGCCGGGAGGAGGCACAAGCTGTTTTCTGCAGTCCAGCGCCATCTTGTGGATGTATTACCCAAGAGTAAGGAATATTCTGGAACAGGACGTGCTGTATACTTAGAATATATGCACGGCAAATGACTCTAAATGAATGAGAGACCACACATGCACCATAGAACCAGGGAAGGATGAGTTTTTACAGACGAAACAAAACCCAAGTCAAAATCCTGGGTTTTATTCCTCTTAAGAAAGGAACATCTGCATCTGTAGCCAGCCATGGGGTCTAAAAGACAGGGCTGACTAATTATCCCTCCCTGGGGCATCCCGAGTAAGACTTCACACAACGCGTGCCAGCATTTAACGCTATGCAGAACTTCTATTTATGTTTATTTAATTGCATGACTTATCTTTCTTCATTCATTTGTCTTTCTCTTCTTCCTTCCCACTCCCTGTTCTTCCTTCCTTGTTCCTTAATTTCAAATACTTGGTTGAGAACCCTTTGTTGACAATGACTGCCTCATCAAGTCTTGAACTCATGGACATCAGCAGACATTGCTGTGTTTCCTCCTATTTAATGCTCTGCCAAGCCTTTACTGCAGCGGTTTTCAGTTGCTGTTTGTTTGTGAGCCTGTCTAAAGTTTAGTCTCGTTTTTTTCCGTTTTTGCAGCTTAATGATGGTTTGTTTTACCTGCATGGAGAGCTCCTTTGACTGCATGTTTTCTCCACAGCAAAATATTTCTAATGCAAGCACCATGCCTCACTTCAACTCCAGGACTTTTATCTGCTTAATTAAGATTGACTTAATGAAAGAATAGTCTACACCTGCCCATAAAACAGCCTTTGATTCAATTGTCTAATTACTTTTAGTCCTTTTAAAAACAGGGTGGCACATGTCACGCTGGCACGCTCCCATGATACTGGAGTAGTGCAAGTAAAATGTTTAATAAAACATGTATAAATAAGAGTAGTCTAGCAGGAGCTATGTTTCAGTAATGGCATGCCAGTTTTCTCAGCTATGCTGTGCGCAGGAATTGATATACTTGTTTTT
The DNA here is from genome assembly GCA_027917425.1 of Gastrophryne carolinensis. Lineage (NCBI taxonomy): Eukaryota > Metazoa > Chordata > Amphibia > Anura > Microhylidae > Gastrophryne > Gastrophryne carolinensis. The sequence continues at coordinate 80,119,910 of CM051239.1, read as the reverse complement.
GGTCTTTGTCAACCTGGGTCACAGGGTCCTCAGAAACCTCAGAAGTAGATTGGGTGTCACTGACATCACAGAAGCAAACTCTGAAGGACAGTTCTGCTTATGGCATGACAAACCATGGAACATACCAGCATGTGTTTAAACACCATTAGAGTCTGGCTGTGTTCCCAGTGTCTCTGCCCTGTGATCTTCACTGGCTTTCTATTATCTATACTTACATAGTGCTCACAGCATTAGTCTGCAACTTACTAGAACATGTAATGGATCCATGTTCAGCATCTTAACATGAAGCAAATTAAATAAAAGCGAATTCTATGTCAGGTTGCTATCACTGACCCATTCTATAGGCCAATACAACAGTGAAAATTACATTCTAATCCACATGATTAACCCTTAAAGTGGACCAAAACCCACTGTGATCGGTCGATCGAGATATTTACATAGACTTTAATATAATAGAAAGCCAGTCTTCACTGGCTTTCTATTATCTATACTTACATAGTGCTGACAGCATTAATCTGCAACTTACAAGAACATGTAATGGATCCATGTTCAGCATCTTAACATGAAGCAAATTAAATAAAAGTGAATTCTATGTCAGGTTGCTATCACTGACCCATTTTATAGGCCAATACAACAGTGAAAATTACATTCTAATCCACATGCTTAACCCTTAAAGTGGACCAAAACCCACCGTGATCGGCGGGTCTGCGATCTTATAGATTCCCGAGCCGATCGATTCCCCCCCAGGGGCATCCAAAATCGGGATGCCCCGCTGTGTGAAACCAGGTGCCCCCATTCACTTGTCATCGTTCCCGGTCCAACGGCGCATACGCGAGCTGCGGCCACATCCCCGTTATCCCCCTAGCAGGGGCATCCCGATCTGGGATGTTCGTAGGGATGGCCATCACCCGGTATTGGAATCTGTTAGATTGTAGGGCTGTGACGCAAGGATCTTGTTCCGCTTTAAGAGGGGAGGTGGCTGTAGGTTTAGTTAAAGTGGACCTTTCCTCTGGGGCACCCCGATCGGAGGTGCCCCGCTGTGTGAAACCCCCCAGATTGCCCAGCCCAACTCACCTCTTCCTGGTCCTACGGAGCACGCGCTGCCGCTCATCCAATTAGCAGGCTTGGAGACGCTGATGTCACATCGTCTAAGCCAGCGGCTACGAGCGTGCTGGCAGACGCATTTCCCGATTCCCTTTAACAGGGAGCGTGTCCGCCCCGGCCATTCACCAATGCCTGGCATGGGCACGCGGGTGGGATAGTGGGGATGTCGCCGCAGCTCGCGCATGCGCCATTGGACTGGGAGACAAGGTAAGTGTATAGGGTGACCTGGGAGGTTTCACACAGCACATCTTATAGATTCCCGAGCCGGTGAATTTTGGTCCACTTTAACCCCTTGCATTGACAAATAATGATTTCAATTATCAGGGTTGTTTTTTATTTCAATATATTTTTATTGAGAGAGATTTTTCAAAAGAAAATTCCAGACAAGAGAATAAAAGAACAAAATAAAAATGAAACAATAAAATGATAGCAGAAGGATCCTAGGTTGAAAATGATACAGCCGCTGCAGTGATAGGGGTAACAGTTTCAGATTCTACTTCACTCGTTATACATTATACAGTATTCAGGAGAACCCGAGTAAGTCCCGAACACAGCAGGGTACACAGAAAGACCATCCATGAGATGTCCACCATCAGGCTTCAAGGACACCCAGTATATCAACCGGGTCGCTTCCCTGGTATAGGGTCGCGCCATGCCTTGAACTGATCCCCTCACTAACAGCCAGTGCCCAATAACCCAGCCTTCCCCTATTGATCCATAGAATAGAAAATAGAGATAAAAGGAAAAGAGGAAAAGAGAAAGAAATATAGTAGGATAAGACATGACAGGACAAGACAAGAGCAAGAACTAAGACAAAGACAGGGACATAGACATAGACACAAACAAAGACACAGACATAGACAACCGGGATTCCAAACCCACAGCCCATCCAGATACCCCCTCCCATCTAAAGTCCGTAACCTTGACAGTAACCGTGAGGTCTTACCCGAGCCCCCTATTCGCCACCCATAGGCTCCAGTAGTATCTGAAAGGCAGGGGTAGCTCGAGAAACCTCCCACAACGTCCATGTCTTAAGAAACCTCTGGGTCCCCCCCTCCACACCCTCCAAAGTTAACACCTCCAGCCTCTTGATGCTCTCGACCTCCCCATACCACTCCACCAGGGATGGAACAACAGAGGTACGCCAGTGTCTAGGTATCACCGACCTCGCGGCTGTGAGCAGATGTCTCAGCAACCCCCTCTTACTGGATGACACCGACCCGGGAATCATGGACAGGAGAGCAACCTGTGGGGTGTGGGGGATCTTTTCAAGCGTCAAATGTTCATACAACCCCAAAACCCCCTCCCAGAAGGCCCGTATCAACGGGCACTCCCACCAGATATGCAACATAGTCCCCGGGGCCCCACTACATCTCCAACAGTCTCCGGTGTCAGCCCCTCCAAATTTCACAAGGTCCGACGGACATTTATACCATCTTGCCAGTATTTTGTAGTTTCGTTCCTGAGCTCTAGAAGCAACCGACAACCTGTGAGTGAGTGTAAAGGATTTCTTCCAATCATCAGGTTCGAATGTCTGTCTCAGGTCCTCCTCCCACCTCCCACAAAACCCAGGTAGCTCCCCATCCTCCTCCTCCCCACAAATAATCTGATATAGAAGAGAAATCACATGCTTAGGAGAAGAAGGGCTTCGAAGCACACCCTCTAAAGGCGTAAGTGGGCTGGTGAGGCGTGAGTTTGGCGTGATGGATTTAATATATGCCAGCAGCTGAGCGTGTAAGAACCAGGATATGTTCCTAGTTTCTCCTCGAGTCGCATATCAGCAAGGGAGGGCGGGCCTGTTCCCGATACTATGTCACCCAGTCTGATATCTTGGGACACTCCCCATATGAGGAAGGACCTAGCCTTCATCCCAGGGGGAAATGACGGGTTGTCGAATAGAGGGGTAAGGGGTCCCGGCCTGAGTGACAACCTGCCCCGTCTCAAAAATCCATCCCATATCTTTAGTAGAGGGCCCACTAAGTATGGTAGATCCTGGGTCCCAGGTCTCAAGGAAGGGTCAATCCAAGGCAAGGCCACCAGACTGAGAGGAGAGATGGCCTGTTCCAAGCCAACCCAGCATTTATCATCTTTATGATGAAACCAGTCTGAAAGCCTAACCAGCACCGAGGCAGCATGGTAAGTCCGAAGATCCGGAACCCCAAGTCCTCCCCTCGGCTTAGATCTGAAAAGAGTCTCCCGCCGGATCCTGGGCCGTCCACTACCCCAGACAAATCTGAAGAAGGTCCTCTGTAAGGACTGGAAGAAACCCCGCTCTGGGGCCAAAGGGACCGCCTGAAACAAGTACAAAAACCTCGGGAGTATGTCCATTTTGAGGATATTTATACGGCCCAGCCATGAGTGTCCTTTCTTGCTATATGAGTTGAGGCTAGAGATCGTGGACTGCAAAAGTGGAGCATAATTAAGTTTGTATAGTGACCCCAGATCAGCAGGTATCTGAACACCCAAATACTTAATAGCCTCCCCCTACCACTTAAAGGGAAAGTTCACCTGCAAAAGACGTTGAGTTTCAGTGGAGAGAGAGACATTCAGGATCTCCGTTTTGGATAAATTTACTTTGAAGTTACTCAGGTCGCCAAAGTGCTTAAACTCCGCTAGGACAGAGGGCATGATTGTGTGAGGAGAGGTGATGTACATGAGTAGGTCATCTGCAAAGAGAGAGAGCTTATGCTCCCTTCCCCCACAGACGATCCCCCCGATAGATGGATTCATCCTCAAAGCGTTGGCAAGGTGCTCCATCACCAGCACATAAAGAAGTGGAGACAGAGGGCATCCCTGCCGAGTGCCATTCCGAATACGGAAGGGACCAGACAAGGAGCCATTGACCCTCACCCTCGCAGTAGGGTCCTGGTATAGAGCCATAATTCTAGCTAACATAACTGGACCCAAGCCCACCTGCTGCAGTGTAGCCCTCAGAAAACCCCAATGTACTCGATCAAACGCTTTTTCAGCGTCCACTGCCAGCACACATGTAGGGATAGCCCGTGATTGCGCGTACTGTATGAGGGAAATCGTTTTGATGGTATTATCTCTCGCCTCCCTCCCCGAAACAAATCCCACCTGGTCTGTATCAATCAAAGATCTTCAAGTCTACGTTAATCAATGAAATAGGTCTGTAATTACCAGGCAGGGTAGCGTCCCTGCCGGGTTTGGGTATGACCGCTACATGGGCCTCTAAGGCCTGTCTGGGAAAGAAGCAGTCATTGTAAATGGAATTGAACACTTTAACCAGAAAGGGAGCAACCAAAGTCCCCAATGCCTTATAAAATCTAGGGGTGAACCCATCAGGGCCTGGACTTTTGCCTGCCGGGGTATCCCCTATGGCCTTGAGTGCCTCCTCCACGGTGAACGGTTCTTCTAACTGGTCACTATCTTCAGAGGGAATAGCTGGGAGGGCGGTGTCACTAATGTAATCCGCCATCGGGTCCAACGGGTATGAGCCCAGAGGGAGCGTGGACTCGAGGATGTAGAGCTTAGAGTAGAAGGTTTGGAACTCCCCCGCTATCTGAGTAGTTTTGTGAAGCTCCGATCCCCCCCCCCCCTCTCACCATGGGGATAAACGTACAACCCTGTCTGGGGTGCAGAGACCTGGCAAGCAGCCCACCACATTTGTCACTGTGCTCATAAATGCGGGCCCTGAATCTGTCTCGATACTTAAGAAAACACTGGTCATAGAGGCTCTTCAGGCTATGTCTAGCGTCTAGTAACTCTTTCAAGACCACTTGCGTGGGGGCATTTTTGTGTTTCTCCTCCAGCTCCCCAATACGTGTTAGGGTAGCTTTGATCTGCTGCGTCCTGTCCCTCTTAAGCCTAGAACCATGCTTGATGAAGACCCCACGAAGTACACATTTAAGGGCCTCCCACTGTATTGGGAGCGGGGTCTGGTCTTGTCTGTGATCAAGTTGGAAGTTGGCTATGGAAGTCTTAATTTCAGCTAAACATAAGGCATCTTTCAACAAGTTGTCGTTCAGTCGCCAGCTGTATTGCCTGGGGGCAACTTCTGGGGTCGGGAGGCTCAGGAAGACAGGAGCATGGTCCGACCACAGAATCTGGCCAATGGAGGTGTCAGGGTCACGCGACAGCGCATGATGGCTGAGAAAGATGTAGTCTATCCTACTGTAGGTATTATGAGGGAGAAGAACGTATAGTCCCTCGCCCCCCCATGTTGAATCCTCCAGGTATCAACTACCTGTAGGTTACGAAGTGCGCTCCTTAGCTTGTGTAATTTAGAATAGGGTATCCCCGATTTACCCTGGGAAGAGTCAAGCCGCGGGTCAAGGGCCAGGTTGAGGTCCCCTCCCAGCACTAAAACGCCCTCTGCAAACTCCTCCAGAGTACGAAGAATCTCAAGTCCAACCTCCACCTGGGCCTGATTTGGCAAATACACGTTAGCAAGAGTGTACCTAGCCCCTGAGAGCGTAAACTTGAGGAAAATGTATCTGCCATTCGGATCCACTTTGGAGTCTAATGGCTCCAGGGGGACGCCCCTATGCACTGCAATAGAGACACCCTTAGACTTGTTCTCCGGGTTGGGGCTATGGAACCATTTATCATAGTACCTATTCCTAATCACAGGGATCTTCCCCTTGCAAAAGTGTGTCTCCTGTAACAGAAGGATATCCACCTTTTCCTTGTGAAACCCATACAATATTTTAGCTCTCTTCTCAGGGACATTTAACCCTCTAGCGTTGAAGGTACAGATTCGAATCTCCGCCATGTCAGCCCAGAACTAGAACCACAACTTGAGAGAAGAGACGCCCCAGAAACCAACGAGACAGAAGCGGGAGAGACCAGTACTGTGTGGACTAGGGCCAGGGGCGAGCCCCGGAAAAACAGAAATACACACGAAAGACAGAGGGAGGTATGGAGAACCAGGGGAACACAAGACACAAGAGAGAGTAGGAAAGAGGGAAAAGAAAGGAGAGGAGGTAAAAAGAGAAACCAGAAAAAGCCCCTGCCTTACAGATGAGGGCAAAGAGAGTGTAGAGGGCAAGCCCTCAAAACCACGCACACCTACCAGATAAGTCCAATAGGATGGCGCGTACCAATAGTTGTGGAGGTAGCCTAGCCACTCAGGAGCCACCCCATTATGTTAAAAATAACAGCAATTAGGCTCCCCGGTTCCAAACTATCTATTGAGCGAATATCCTCTAATAACGTCAAATAGCATAGAATAACAGGTAACAAAGAACGCTTAGGGGATACCCATAGTTTTCCACCTACATCCCCCCCTTACCCCCCCAGAGAGGTCTCCCAGGGCCACCCCCGAGCCGGGCAACCTGAAAACTACATCCTGTACATTTCAATCATTTCAACGCTTCAAACAATCTCACGGGGAACCCACCCACCGACCAGGGTAGAACATCTCCGGGCTCCCCCCTCCCCCCGGAAAGCCCCCAAAATGTGATGACATATCGCTCCCATCCCCTCCCACCCCACGGCCCACAAGCAAGCCAGCACCACCCCCCACCCCCGCCACAACATATGGCGGATAGGGCAGAGAAGGGAGCCAACCCACCCGAGGGCCAGGGGGGGGGAGGGGCAGGGCAGCCAAAATTGAGCAGTAGGCAGAAGGTATTAAACACTACACGTTAAGCATTAAGCAATAAACAGTAAAAAAAAAACCCGTAAACATTAAACAGTAAGCCCCCCCCCCCCGCCCGTGCGCCCACCCGCCCACCCCGCCCAGCAACCCGCAGCTCGTTCAAAAAGTCAGGGGGAAATGTAGAAGTCACCATATAAGTCCGCATCAAAAGTTGCTAGGGAAACAGTTCCATCAAGGAGGGCGGGGGCAGCGCCCAGGGGACTGTCGGGGAGAGGGGAAAACATCAGCGGGGCAAGAAGGGGGACTCCAGGGCAGCAACCGGGGAAACAAGGGCGGGGTGCAGAATATGGAGACAAAAATTAGCGACCACGAATCGGCCCGGGGGCAGCACCCCTACGACCCCTGGCCATCCGGGGTCTCCGAGGCGCCCGCTGCGGCATTGGAGGAGGGGGGTCAAACGCCAGCCAGTCCGGGATCGGGAAGGGGTCCAGCTCCAAGAAAATAAACAGACCCGGGAGGTCAGCCTTGCTTCTGAGGGCATATGTGGAATTGTCCCTGCGAACCACAAGATGGAATGGATGGCCCCACTTGTACGATGCGCCCACCTCCAGGATCCGGTCAAGAAGAGGTCGCAACAAGCGTCTCATCTGCAGGGTGCGACGTGACACATCCGGCAAAATCGTAACTTGAGAGCCTCGAAATCCAATCTTCCCCTTCTCCCAGGCCAAACGAAGGATTTCCTCTTTAAGAAGGAAAAAATGAATTCTACATAAAACGTCTCTTGGAGCCTGAGGGTCCCCGGCCGGGCGCCCAGCCACCCTATGAATTCGGTCGATAATCAGCTCAGCGTCCGGTGGCCTGCCCAACAGGCCGTTGAATAATTCCATCGCCCAGGCACACAGATCTTCTGATCTAACAGACTCCGGTATGCCGCGAAGCTTCAGGTTGTTGCGTCTGTTCCTGTTCTCCTGGTCATCCGTCTGGAGCCTAATATCGACCAATTGTTGCTGATGGATCGCCTGATTTCTCTCAAGGGTCGCCAAACGCATATCGTAGTCCGGACGGGACTCCTCCAGGGATGCCACCCTAGTATCCAAAGCAGAAGATTTTTGTTGAAGATCTTCTATTTCTCTGCGCAAGGCTCGCTCAATTCTTGTAGCCACAGCCTCCAAGTCAGCTCTGAGCTCAGCTTTCGTCAGAAGACAGTGTAGAAGATCCCTGAGACTAGGATCCATAGGGAACTGTGGAGGTGGCTGGTCAACCGAAACCTGAGCCGGGGGCATCCCAAATCTGGAGTCGCAAGATCCGGTAGCAGAGGCAGGGCGCCGGACCTGGTCTGGGCTTCCCGGCCCGCCCATAGAGGTGCGCAACAGGGATCCATCGTCTGGCAAGCTGATGACAGGGCCAGGTGACCAGCCCAACGGTGGGGTCTCCATAGAGGCACGCGGAGGTGGAGAGACAGTCCCAATGCCCCTAGGGGGTGGATGAACATCCACGCTGATAAGCTGGGGGCTCCTCGCAAAACCGTCCCTCCAGGTAGAGGAAGCAGGCGGCGATCGGGCTGGGCTGTCTCCCCATTCACAAGGTGCGGGCGGAGAGCGGCCCGGTGACGACCACCCAGGGGCCAAGGGGTTGAGCTGCGGAGGTAGTGAGTCACTGGTGTGCCCCTTTAAGTTTCCCTGAGGTGATGGGCAGCTGTGAGACATGGAGGACGCAGGGGAATCAGACATAGACAAGGGGGGGGGAGGGGTCTCCACGCGGTCCGGGCCCCGAGGCTCCAGCCGCGCCGCGCTCATCGCACCCACCTCCAATGACGTTCCTGGCAGGCATGTCACAGCCACAGGGACGGCGGACCCCGGCCGGGCCACCGCGGATCCGTCCCAGCGCTCCACCAGTGAGGCGGCTTCCAGGCCGCAGCGAGGCTCCGCTTCATTCCCCGCAGCCTCCTCAGCGCAGCCGCCCGGTGATGTCACGGCGGGTCCCGAGGACAGCACAGCCGCCGCTCCCGCTGCGCAACCTGCACCAGACGAACAGGTAGGCGAGGGGCTCACACGGTCAGGGGGGTCCGCACGCTCCAGCATCACCCCCGCAGTCCTGCGGCGGGTCTCCACTCGCTCCTCGCTCACATGAGGCTGGCTGGACGCCATCTTGGGTGGCTGGGCTCTCTGCCCCGTCGGATCCCGGAGGCCAAAAAAACTGCCGATTTCTCTCCTTGGGGGCTTTCTGACGGATCCCCCAGCCTTTTTCTTTCTTCCACTCCCCATTACACCGGGTCAGGGTGGATTCCAGGGGCCCAGATCAGCTACTAGATAAGGGGTAGCAGGAGAGCAAGAAGCTGCACGTCCTCACTCCTTCATGGCCAGGCCACGCCCCATCAGGGTTGTTTTTTTATCCCTTTTTGGCAAAGCTTTTAGTTTCGTGACTTACATGGCTCTGTGTTTACCTAAAGTGGACCAGAACCCTAATCATATGACCCTATGATCTAAAAGGCTGGCTGAAATCTGAAATCCCAGGTTTTGGTCTGCTCTAAAAGCCAGGGTCTGTGATTTCTGGCTACAGATTTCATTCCTCTATTTCATGCATGGCAATAAAAAAAAAAAAAATTTCTTTAACCCTTTTGCTGCCAGCCTACATGCAGCTTTTGTCACCCTCTGTTGCCAGACCATGTTTCACTATTTTGCGCTACACATGTTCAACTGTGATTTTTTAAAGGATTTCCAGAGATTTCCCAGGAAAATTATATATTGCGTTTTTCTGGTCTGGGTCTGAGTCTGGGCTTCAACATGAAATGTCTTGTTTGGCCTTTTTTTTTAGTGTATTCTCAATACTTTTGGGCGAAATATGCGCAAAAAAAAATAAAAAAAATCTATTTTTTGCAATTTGTAGTGTTTTTTTGTAATAAAAAATGTAAGTTTGTCAATAAATTTTTATTGCGTGCATAACCCCAATTTCTCCCGGTCACAGCGGTACCACATATGTATAAAATAGAGAAATGAGGCTGCACTAGACTATATTTTTAAATAAATATGTAGTGTGCACTCAGGGGTGAAAGAACAATGTACAAAGAAAAATTTGAAGGTCCCACACCTTCAAAATCACCCACCCAATTATGAGGCACTACTACTAACTATATAAAAATCCATATTTATTAAGAATTAATCACCAAAAAACTACACACACTCAAGGACTCATTAAAAACACCAAAGACATAACATGATCAATAAGGAAGGGAAAAGACAAAATATTGAGGAGCCGAAGGGCTGGTGGGAAATACAATACAATGAATCTAATAAAAGTCTATATAATGGACCTCCTTAATACTTCCTGGCTGGTATGAGAAAAAGTGCTATAGTGCATGTAAACATCTAATTTAAATGTAAAACAATGTGACTAACATCTTGAAAACCTCTGAATGTGCAAAAAAACAGTGCATAAACCTAACCATATATGAATAAATAAATAATCAGTGAGGACCAGCCGGAGAAGGCAGAGAAATGACACTCCAAATATAAAGTTAATAACTCACATGAAAGCAAACGACCACCAGCCCACTGCCCCAGCGTCTACACGTTGCGTGACGTCACCAGCGTCACTTCCTCAGGACCTTCCTGATGTCCTGAGGAAGTGACGCTGGTGACGTCACGCAAAGCTTTCTGGAAGTAATCCCTCAATGTATTCTTTGGTTGCACAAAGTTTCCCTAAAAAAGAATAAAATGGAAGAATCAAGCCACATTTTCCTAAAAAAAAATCTAAAAATATCAAAAAGCCACATGCCCCAAACAGAACGATACCCAACATGCATAGGTACTGTCAAGGGAGGAGTTGGCAAACACCACAATGTAAAGCGTGCGCGTAACAGTAATTTTACTTGAAATTTTCAGCTCTGCAGACAAAGTGCGCACCTTGCAATTTTTCAACCAAAACAACCCATTTGGAATATCCCAGATAAACCATATATTCCCTGAAAGTACACATGTTAAGCTTTCTAAGAGTACCCAGCTTGTTGTAGTAGGCTCACCTTCATGGAAGTAATCCCTCGAAGAATTCTTAGGTTGCACAGGGTTTCCCTAAAAATAAAAATGAATAAAAAAACTGAATAAATAACATGTTTTCCTAAAATATAAATATGCAAACAAGAAAAAAAGCTAAATCTGAAACAGCAAGGTACTCCGAACAGACAATACCCAACATGCATAGGTACTATTAACTCTTTTAATTGCCAGCCTACTTGAAGTTTTGTCACCCTCTGTTGACAGGTCATTTTTCCCCATTCTGCGCCATGTTTAACTGTGATTTTGCCAGAATTTCCAGGAAAATTATACATATATATTTTGCAGCAGAGTTTAGGCTTTAACATGAAATGTCTTGGTTGTAATTTTTCTACTGTTTTTTTTTTATATTTTTGTATAAAAAAACAAAAAAATAAATAAATATTTTTTAGACAATTGTCTCCTTTATTTTAAATAAAACATTTACTTTATTAGAGAAAACCATATTGCATGTGAAAGCCCAATTTCTCCCGATTACAACGGTACCACATATGTATTGGTAGCCCCCCCCCCATTCTTGCCCAGGAGACCCCCTAAATTGAAAATAGCACTTTAGAACATTTACAAATAAAATACTACTACTATCCACACTATAAACATAAGGGGTTAATTTAAAAAAAAAAATGACATAGGGTCCCCCCTCCTGGGGGGGGGGAACCATTTTTTGGGGAATTTTAAGGCCCTGGACCAGCTATGGGGGCTTGTAGAACAGGGTGCAAGGGGGCCAGCTTTGGTGGCCCCCCCATCCTGCAGGCTACAAGCCCACATAGCCATGGCACGGGCTCTTTTGCCCCCCCCCATGGGCTTTGGGGAGGCAGGTAATTGGGGTGCCGGGGGTTAACGGCAAGTTACCCGCTAGCCGCAGGTGACTTGCCAGACCCCCAGCATTTTGAATTAGTATAGGGATCTCATGGATCCCTTACCAGTTCACAAGGGGTTAAGTGTAAAAAAAAAAAACACAGAAACAAGCAGAAAAAATATTTTATTTATTTATTTTTTAAATTTTTAATACTTACCATCCCTGTGTCCCACGCTAAGCAATCTGGCTTCTGCTCTCCTGCTGCAGCTGGAAGCATTTTTTAGCTGCTGGGCGACAGAACATAAGGGCTTAATTAAAAAAGAAAAATGACATAGGGGGGGACCCCATTTTTGGGGGGAATTTTAAGGGTTAAAACCCTTAAAAATCCCCCCCCCCCCCAAAAAATGAAATGGGGTCCCCCTTACCCAGCATTACCAGCCCAGGACCAGCTATGGGGGCTTGTAGGAACAGAGTGGGGGGGGCAGCTTTTGCAGCCTACAAGCCCACATAGCCTATGTGGGCCTGGGCTCTTCTGCCCCCCCCCCCCCTGGGCTTTGGGGAGGCAGGTAAGAGGGGTGCCGGGGGGTTAATAGCAAGTCACTTGCGGCTACCGCAGGTGACTTGCCAGCCCCCAGCCTTGTGAACTGGTATAAGGGGTCTCATGGACCTCTTACCAGTTCACAAGGGGTTAAATGTAAAAAATACCGTTTTGTGAGTACGGGTATTATGAGTGTGCCATACACTCCACTTCGATCTTCATGACATGTGTGTAATCTCCAGTAGAGGGCGAACTTCTGCAGAGATGAATATGCAAAAAAGAAAACCCCTTCCAGTCCATATATACCTGGGACCTCCCACCAATTTCCCAGCGTAAAAAAGCAGTAAGGGGACCAGGAAGAACCAATTATAACCTTAACAATCAAAACCAATGGTTCACCATATAAAAGCCCCAGAATACCTGAAAAAAAAAGGGGTGGGGCGAAGTGGAGTGTATGGCACACTCATAATACCCGTTTTAAAGGTGAGTACTCACAAAACGGTATTATTCTAAGTGTACCATACACTCCACTTCGATCTTCATGACATGTGGGACATCCAATAGCAGTGTCCGTCATGGGTGGGAACCAGAAAACAGTGAAGAATGTACCAACTCAAACCACTGCAGCTTGCAGAACCTTGCGGCCAAAGACAGCATCCGCTGAAGCCCGCACATCAACCTTGTAAAACTTGGAAAAAGTATGAACGGAAGACCAAGTAGCAGCCTTACAAACTTGTTCAACAGAAGCCCGGTGCTGAAAAGCCAAGGATGCACCAACCGCACGAGTAGAGTGCGCAGTGACCCTAAAAGGGGGAGTGCTCCCCTTAGCAGAATAGGCCCCAACAATGGCCTGACGAATCCATTTGCTAATCGTAGACTTAGCAGGCGCCAAACCTTTCCTGGGCCCGCAGGGCACCACGAAAAAAGCGTCCGTCTTGCGGAAGGAAGAAGTAGTCACCAAATAGTACTTCACACAGCGAACAACATCCAAATTGTGCAGAACCCTCTCCTTGTCATTGTTAGGCTTAGGACACAAGGAAGGGAGAACAATATCCTGATTGAGGTGGAAAGCAGACACCACCTTAGGAAGGAAATCTGGCTTAAAACGAAAAACCACCTTATCCTGGTGTCTCTCAAAGACAGAGCCGCCAACTCAGAGACCCGCCGAACAGAGGTAATAGCCATCAAGAAAGCAAAGTGAGAACCGAAAGAGCAATATCCTGTAGCGGCTAAAAAGGAGGACTCTGCAGAGCCGAAAGAACCAAATTCAAATCCCAAACAGGAACCACAGCCTTCCGAGGGGGCCGCACATGCGCGACCCCTTGGAAAAAGGTCTTAACCAGCGGGGGTGTAAGGCAAAAGACCTCTGGAAGAAAACAGACAGAGCAGAAACCTGTCCTTTCAAAGTACTAAGCTGGAACCCAAGATCCAGATTATGCTGAAGAAACTCCAAAATCCTGGGAATCGAAAACACCCTGCAAGGCAAGGCCTTAGCCTCACACCAAGCAATATAGGACCTCCAAGTCCTATAGTAAATGCCAGCAGAGGACCGCTTCCTAGCCCTAATCAAGGTCTGAACAACAGCCGCAGACAAACCTTCCTCTTTCAAAATGAAGGTTTCAGCAGCCAAGCCGTCAAAGCCAGCGTTCGTAAATTGGGGTAAAGTAGATGACCCTGAGATAGCAGATCCGGCAACAAGGGAAGCCGGTACTGATCTACGGCCAGCCTTACAACGTCTGCGCACCAAACCCTTTTTGGCCACCTTGGAGCCACCAGAATCGCTGGTGCCCCTTCTAGAACCAGTATGTGAACTACCTTGCCCAGCATGGAGACGGGCGGAAACAGGTACAGAAAACCCAGATCCTTCCAAGCAAGGGACAAGGCATCCACTGCCAGAGACAGAGGATCCTGAGAAAGAGACACAAAGGCCGGAAGTTTGTGATTGTGCCTCGAGGCAAAGAGATCCACCTCCGGAGTCCCCCACTTGCGGCAAAGATCCAGAAAAACCTCGGGGTTGAGAGACCACTCTCCTTGGCGAGAGGATCCCCTGCTCAGGGAATCCGCCTCCGTGTTCTCCACTCCTGGAATGTAGACTGCCGAAACGCAAGGAACATTTCTCTCCGCCCAGTGCAGGATCAGAGAGACTTCCCTGAGGGCACTCCTGCTGCGACTCCCTCCTTGGTGATTGATGTACGCTACCGCCGTTCGGTTGTCTGAACGAACTTGAACCGGTAGACCCTGTAAATGTGAGGTCAGCCGAGCCAGAACCAGTCGGATGGCTCTGAGCTCCAAGACATTGATGGGGGTGTGAGCCTCCTGAGGACCCCACACCCCGCTGAACTGATGACTTTTCCAATAACCTCCTCAGCCCGACAGGCTGGCATCCGTGGTAACCGTCTCCCAACAAGGGACCAGAAAGGATCTGCCCTTCAACAGGTTGCTCGATTCCAGCCACCACCGAAGGGACTGCCGAACCCTGGGAGACATCCTGAAAGGTTGATCCAATGACTGCGGACACCTGTCCCAATGCATCAATAGGTGAAGTTGAAGAGATCTCATGTGAAACTGTGCAAACGGTACCGCCTCGAAGGAGGATACCATCAAGCCCACCAGTTTCATCCCCTGTCAGATAGAGGGACAAGGATTGGCCAGAAGAAGGCGGATCAGACCCTGAATCCCCTGCACCTTGGTCTGGGGCAGAAACACTCTGGCCTGAATGGTATCCAGATTCATGCCCAGAAATGAAATCACACGAGACGGAGAGAGAGAAGACTTGGGGCGGCTGATCACCCACCCGAACCTCTCCAGGGTCGACACCACCTGGTGGGTGTCCAGGTCTGCCTGACGGAGGGAAGAAGCTGAGATCAACAGGTCGTCCAGATAAGGCACAATGCGAATGCCCTGAGATCTGAGCAGAGCCATTATTCCCGCCAAGATCTTGGTGAAGACCCTCGGCGCCGAGGTCAGACTGAAGGGAAGGGCTACAAACTGAAAATGTTGATCCTCCACCGCAAACCGGAGGAATCTCTGATGTGCCAGAAAAATCGGAACATGCAGATACGCATCCTTGATGTCTATGGATGTCATAAAATCCCCTTGGCGAAGGGAATTGATAGCCGAGCGCAGAGTCTCCATGCGGAACCTTTTGACTCTGATAAACCTGTTGAGAACCTTGAGATCTAGAATGGGTCTCACCGAACCCTCCTTTTTGGGAACCGTGAAAATGTTGGAGTTGTAACCCCTGCCTCTCTCCAACGGAGGCACCGGGCATATAACCCCCATGTCCAGAAGGTTTTTCACTGCTAACAGGAGCCCCTGTGCAGCCTGAGGGTCCGAGGGCACCCGGGACCTGACGAATCTTGGAAGGCGGCCAGTACTCGAACTCCAGTTTGTACCCAGAGGAGACCACTTCCAAGATCCAATTTTCTGTGACCTCCCGGGCCCAGACCTGGAAGAAGAGCCGCAGCCGTTCCCCCACCCTGGCGGGTGAGGGCGCCCCTTCATTGCTGAGCCGGTTTAACGGCAGGCTTGGGCTTGGAACCCCAGGCAGCCGCGGGACATGCCCGACTTCTGCCCCTGTTCCAGGACGAGCCCCTGACACCCGAGAAGGCCAAACCCCTGGCCGCTCTGGCCCCTTGAAAGGAAGGAGTGAACGAGCCAGCCCTCCGAAAGGGACGGCGCTGTTTCTTCCGCTGAGGTAACTTACCTCCTTTAGCAACAGCACCCAATTTATCTCCAAACAGTCGCGTACTCAAGAAGGGAAGAGCTGTGAGCGACTGCTTGGCCCCAAAGTCCGCCGTCCACTGGCAGAGCCAGACCGATCTGCGCATAGCCACCAATAAGGCTGAAGTCCCACTACACACGACAATAGAATCCTCCAAAGCAGCCAAGACAAAATCCATGAACAATTCACATCTCTTAAGGGTAGCAAACTCAGCGCTAGCTGGATCAAACTGAGCGTTATTCAGCCAGTCCCTGATAAGAGACCTGGTAGCAAGCGACACCAGGGCAGATGCACAAACAGGCCGCAGGGCCGAGCCCATGCTGGCAAATGCGTGGCACGCCATCTGATCAAGGCGCTTATCTTCGCCATCCTTAAGGGAAGTGGCGTCAGGGGTGTTCAGCACAGAAGAGTTGGTCAAACCTAAAACTGGCGCGTCCACCTCGGGAGGAGAAGACCAGCGCTTAACCGCCTCCACCGGGAAAGGATACTTCTTATCCCATCCCTGAGAAGCACCAGGAAGCAGACTGGGCCTCTCCCATTCTCTAAGGATTAGCGCATCAAAGTGACCCTGGGTAGAGAATTCCAGACGGGGCTTGCGGACCCCAAAAATTCCCCCTTCTTGAGAGGAGGCGCCTCAGGTAGTTCAATATCCAACACCTCCAATAGATGTGACAAAACAGTGGCCGTATCTACGGCATCCCCCAGCGCCTGCCCGATATCGGCATCACCAGACTGAACATAGTCAGCCTCTGTTTCCTCATACAATTCCCCCTCCTCTAACGGGGAATAATCTGACAAATCAACGGAATCGTCGTCAACATCCCACAAGGGCTGGCCCGACGACAAATGTCTCTTTTTAGCCTGGGCCTTCTTGCCCACCGTGCTAGTAATAAATTTCTCGATGCTGGCCAACCTAGCACAAACATCAGAGTGCGACTCCCCGCTGGCACCAACTGCTGGGTACCAGACTGCCGCGTTATGGCCTTTTGTGCGCATGGTATACAGATCAGCACATTCTCCCCCATAAGGGATGCCCCACACCCCACACATGGCCCGGATTGTCCCAGAGGGAGCCCGAGCCCAGTATCCTGCGGAGCCTCCATATGGTGATTTTTGTGGTCAGTCGCAAGACCGCAGGGAATTTACGCCTAAGCAACCCGGGATGCCCCTTAAAAGTCCCGGTGGGAGGATTTGAGGTGATCAAATTTACACTAGGGACCCCAGGACCAGGAGGAACCCCTTAACATGCACAATAATGAAGCAATCTGCAACACACAATAAGGCATATCAATTACTATACAGCAAATATACATATATAATTTTAATTAAATAGATAAAAGGCAAAACCTGCCAAAAACCAGCACCACAGAGGGCCCCCCCACCAGAGAGGGACCCCCAAGTGAGAAAGAGGTGGCCGACAGGCCCCTACCTGTCCCCAAGAACGGCAGCAGCAACCGCAGCAAGGCAGCAAAAATGGCCCCCGATCTGTGGAGAAGCCGAGGAAGAGAATGGAAAGGGGGGTGGGCCAGCGACGAAGGCGCGCTTTTCCGGCCCCCCCCCTTTTCTTAACACAGCCTGATGGGGGAGAAACTCCCCAGGCTAACAGGAAAACCACCACAGGCTAGAAGGCACCATGCACCAATTCATCCAGGGATACTTCCAGGAGATCCACACACAACACAAAGTTAAGTGAACACCACACACATACACTCATATATAACTATTAACAAACGAAAAGGGGAGTGGCCGAGGATGATGGCCCGCCAGCCCCTCCCCCCCCCCCCCCCCCCAGAGGGAAGTAAGGGACCCGGAAGGGGGAGTGGGAACCATTATAAGGCCATAGGCATGTAGGGATGGGGCATCCCGCACCAGGATCACCAAAAACCCACAGCCTAAGCTGGGAGGCTCAATTAGGGGCAATTTAAAAAGGGTCCTGGCAGTAACAGGGATAATAAACGGCCGGGCGCGAGCCCGGCTTACCTGCAAGTAAAAGAAGTCTTCATCTTCTGTCTTGTCGCCTTCCCTGCAGAGAAGGAACTGGGGGAAATTGGTGGGAGGTCCCAGGTATATATGGACTGGGAGGGGCTTTCTTTTTTGCATATTCATCTCTGCGGAAGTTTGCCCTCTACTGGAGACTACCCACATGTCATGAAGATCGAAGTGGAGTGTATAGCACACTAAGAATATAAACACACTGACACATAAGAAAAAATACAATTCTGTGAAATACTCACCTGTAGAATTGGTATTATATGTATACAGTACGTCCTGCTCCAGATATAATACTTACACTTGGGTTATCCTCCGCCAGAGAGTGCTGTGCACTGCAGACATGCAAAAACAGGCTCCTCCCGGCCCTTCATATACCCAGGGGCCTCCCACAAATCCCCAGCATTGAAAAGCAGTGAACCAGAAGCCAGGAGAAGTCAACCACCAAAAACAACTGGTAATGATAACAATAACAACAATCACCATACAGGGGATCCAGAATAATGCAAAAACCAGGGTGGGGTGGAGCAGGACGTACTGTATAAGTATAATACCAATTCTACAGGTAAATATTTCACAGAATTGTATTATTCTAAGTATACAGTACGTCCTGCTCCAGATATAATACTTACACATTCAATAGCAGTGTCCATAAAAGTAGGGTGGGATCCCCAACAAAAAAGGCAACGGCACGTAGCTTAAACTACTACCGCCTGCAAAACCTTGCGGCCAAACACAGCATCAGCTGAGGCCCGAACATCAACCTTGTAAAACTTTGAAAAGGTGTGAACAGAAGACCAAGTAGCGGCCTTGCAAATTTGTTCAACAGAAGCCTGGTGATGGAAGGCCCAGGAGGCCCCAATAGCACGAGTAGAATGAGCGGTAAGACGGAAAGGAGGACTCTTCCCCTTAGCAGAATAGGCCTGAACCACAGCCTGACGGATCAACTTGCTGATAGTAGACTTGGCAGGAGCCAAACCCTTCCTAGGCCCAGAAGGCACAATGAAGAGAACATCAGTCTTCCTGAAAGCCGCAGTGACAACCAGGTAATACTTCAAGCAACCTGACCACATCCATGGAATGCAGAACCCTTTCCTTGTCATTACTAGGATTGGGACACAAGAAAGGAAGAACAATGTCCTGATTCAAATGAAAGGCAGACACAACCTTAGGCAGAAAATCCAGCTTGAAGCGGAACACCACCTTGTCCTGGTGTCTCTCATAGTACGGAGACTGAATGGATAGAGCAGCCAGCTCAGACACACGCCTAACCGAAGTTATGGCCACCAAAAAGACAACCTTGAGAGTAAGAACAGCCAGAGCAGCATCTTGAATAGGCTCAAAGGGAGCACCCTGCAAGGCAGATAAAACCAAGTTTAAATCCCAAACGGGGACCACAGGTTTACAAGGGGGATGCGCATGAGTGACCCCCTGAAAGAAGGTCTTAACCAAATGATGATGAGCAAAGGTCTTCTGAAAGAAGACGGACAGGGCAGAAACCTGACCTTTCAGAGTACTGAGTTTTAGACCTAACTCCAAACCATGCTGTAAGAACTCGGAACCCTAGGGACAGAGAACTCCCTACAGGGAAGAGTCCTAGACTCCCACCAGTCAATGTAGGTACGCCATACTCTATACTAGATAGCAGCAGAAGTCTTCTTCCTAGCCTGCACCATAGTACCTACCACAGAGGCAGACAAACCCTTCTCCATCAAGATGGAGGTTTCAGCAGCCAGGCCGTCAAAGCCAGCGTTTGTAAATTGGGATGGCGTAGGGAGCCCTGAGTTAGCAGATCTGGCACCCCTGGCAGATCGTACTGGTCTACTGCCATTTGAACCACGTCTGCGAACCACACTCTTGGCCACCGGGGTGCCACTAGAATCACAGGCACCCCCTCCAGAGCAATCTTGCGCAGAACCCTGCTCAGCAGGGGGAACAGTGGAAATACATACAGGAGCCGAAACTCCTTCCATGACATGGACAGGGCATCCGTGCCCAAGGCCAGAGGGTCCTGAGACAGGGACACGAAGTCCGGGAGCTTGTGGTTGTGACGGGACACAAACAGGTCCACATCCGGTAGACCCCAACGGTGACACAGGGACTGGAATACCCTGTTGCAGAGGGACCACTCTCCCTGACGGGACGTCCCCCTGCTCAGAGCATCTGCAAGCAGATTCTCCGCCCCCGGAATGTAAACAGCCGAAATGCATTGTACATTGGCCTCTGCCCATGTCAGAATCTGAGACACCTCCCGGAGGGCACCCTTGCTTCGGGTCCCTCCCTGATGGTTGATGTAGGCAACCGCCGTCCTGTTGTCTGAGCGTACCTGGACCGACAGACCCCTCAGGTGTTGGGTCAACCGCTCCAGTACCAACCGGACTGCCCGCAATTCCAGAATGTTGATGGGTAAATGGGCCTCCTGAGGACCCCACGTCCCCTGGAAGCGCAGGGACTTCCAGAATCCCCCCCAACCTGACAGACTGGCATCCGTTGTGACCGTCTCCCAGGAAGGGGCCAGAAAAGATCTGCCCCCTATCAAATTCCCGAGGTCCAGCCACCATGCAAGGGACTGTCTGACCGAGGGGGGAAGCACACAGACCCCGTCCAAGGACGCTGGGTTCTTGTCCTATACTGACAGAAGGTGAAGCTGCAGAGGTCTCAAATGGAACTGAGCAAAGGGCACCGCCTCGAAGCTCGCCACCATCAGGCCCACCAGCTGCATTCCCTGCCTGATGGAGGGCTGTGGACACGAGAGCAGGAACCTGGCCTGCGCAGTCAGAGCTTCCACCTTCTGTTGAGGAAGGAATATCCGTGACTGAACCGTATCCAGAATCATTCCCAGGAACAGAGTCACCGAGGATGGGGACAGAGAGGACTTGGGGTAATTGATCACCCAGCCGAAGGACTCCAGGGTGGACACTACCAGTTGAGTGTCCAACTCTGCCTGCCGCAGAGACCGAGAGGTGATGAGGATATCGTCCAGGTAGGGTAGCACGCGAATGCCCCTTAGCCTTATCAGGGACATCACCCCTGCCAGCTCCTTGGTGAACACCCTGGGAGCCGTCGTGAGGCCGAATGGCAAGGCCACAAATTGGTAATGCTGATCCTTCAGTGCAAATCTGAGAAACTTTTGGTGTCCTGGAAACACCGGGACGTGAAGGTAAGCGTCCTTGATGTCTACTGACGTCATGAAGTCCCCTGGGCGCAGGGAGCCAATGGCCGAGAGCAGAGTTTCCATGCGAAAAAGCCTGTTCTTGACAAATTTGTTGAGGATTTTTAAATCCAGAATGGGCCTGACTGACCCATCCTTTTTGGTACTGTGAAAAGGTTGGAGTAGAACCCCGTGCCCCTGTCTCCAAAGGGGACCTTGCAAAAGACCCCTAGATCCCTGCACGGGCAGCAACAAGACCTGGGCTGAGGCAGGGTCCTGAGGGATCCGGGACCCAATGAATCTGGTGGGGGGCCATACAGCAAATTCTATCTTGTAGCCGGAGGACACTACCTCCTGAATCCACCAGTCTGAGACGTGGAGCCGCCAGACGTGCTCAAAGTGCTGCAGACGTCCCCCCACCCTGACGGGCGAGGGCGTCCCCTCATGCCTGAGGGGTCTTGGGAGGGGCTTTGGGCTTGGGACCCCAGGAGGAACCGGGACGGCATCCTCTATTCCTGTGCCAGGAATCTGCGCGGGGCCCCGTGAAGGACACCCCTTTTCCCTGTTTAGCCCCGCGATAGGGGATTGAAAGGGCGCCCTGGCCTCGAAAAGGCCGAATCTGCCGCCGGCGCTGGGGCAACTTGCCCCCTTTGGCGAAGAGGTCTAGACGGTCTCCAAACAGGCGTAGCCCCTTAAATGGAAGCCCAGTAAGGGCTTTCTTAGCGGCATTGTCAGCAGCCCAATGTCGCAACCAAACCGCACAGCGTATAGCTACCGCCAAGGCAGAAGATCTGGCACACATCTTTATAGCATCGTCCGATGCAGACAGGATAAAGTTTATGAACACATCAGTTAGGCAGAGTATTGACAGTATCAGAGGGCAACTCATCTGTGCCATCGAGTGCATTCCTGACCATGGCCCTGAGCGCTACTGCCGTAATGGCTAAGGCGCAAACCGGACGCAAGGTCGCTCCCCCAAATGCAAAGGCATGGCATGCCAATTGATCAATATGCCGGTCTCAGAGTCCCGTAGCGTAGTAGTGTCAGGGGAGTGCATAATAGAGGTGTTAGACAACCCTAGAATAGGAGCATCGACCTCGGGGGGGGGGGGGGGGGGGGCGATGACCAGCACTTAACCAAGTCAGCCGGGAAGGGATACTTTCTATCCTCTATCTCTTAGAGATCCCAGGAAGTCTGCTGGGATGTTCCCATTCCTTAAGCACAAGGCTATTGAAATGGGTTTGCTCGGGAAATTCAAGACGAGCCTTAGCAGTATGAAAAAGCTCATCCCTTTGCCTGGGCACCGCAACAGGGGGAGAGATGGACAAAACTTCAAATATCTGAGCCAGCAATCTGTCAATATCATCAGAGGTACAGTGCTCGGAACCAGATTCGTCATGACCCCTTGACTCCTCGTCGTATGACCCAGAGTCAGAGAACAGCTCCCCTTCGTCCCAGGGGGGTTGGCCGCAAGGCTGCAACAAGTCATCAGATTCCATGGGGAAAAGGGCAGAGTCAGGGGTTAAATGCCGCCTCTTAGCGGTGGCCTTACGCGCTAGCAAGCAATCTTTCAACACTGGCCAGTCTAGTAGCCATATCAGGATGAGAATCCCCGCTTATATTGGGGGTTAGACTCAGGCTTGGGGGAGTAGGTGAAGTGAGGCGAGGTGCAGGCCCAGCCACTGAAGAGGCGGGTAGAACCGATAACACCTGCTGTGCACAAGGAACACAGACCCGTGCATTGTCACCGCTGCTAGGTAAGACCCCACAAGTTACACACAGCCGGGCTTGTCCCGAAGGAACCCCGTTCACAATATCCTGGGACGCCTCCATATGGTGATTGTATCGGCACAATAGGCCAGTAGGGATTGACACTGTAAGCTACCCTGGATGCCCCAATAACCCGCGGGGAAGTGGGAGTAATTTTAATAGTCTCAACCGGGAGATACACCGGGCCGGGAGAAGCCACCGGAATTCACTGTCTGAAAGACATAGGAGGGACAGGAATGTCAGAGCCATGCGCAAGGTGTAATAAAGGTAAGATACAGGTAAGTATAAGGATAATATATGGTCGCCCGCGAGGGCACTTACAGACAGCGGGGGGAGGGCGGTCTTCACCACGCGCGCACGCAAACAAGAATGGCGCCAAAAGATCCTCAAAGGGCGGGCCAGAGCTGAAGGTGACGCGGAGCGCGCCAAATCGTGACGCGGAGCGCGTCAAGTCAGGGCCACTACAGGCTAAGAAAAGCATCAAAAAAGTCAGCGGCTACCAATAAGATTAAAAAGTACACAGCGCGGCTCTGACATCCATTCCCAGTCAAACACAACGCCGAGGCCATAAGCGTGTAATAGGGTACACTGAGGCTGCCATACTCACAAACCCCTCCCCCCCCTTTCTTTCCCCTCGGGCTAGGGGGGGGAACGAGGGAGGATGGCGACCCCTTACACAGGGTCCACCGCTACACGGGGCGTGGGACAATTAAGCGGGAGGGGCATCCCCTAAAGGCTCACCATCAGCCTAAACCGCCTACCCTATGGTGGGGGACTGCGGTGGAGCATGGCTCCGTTAAGCACGCATGGTGCTGCCTACCTTCACCCGACCAGCGCAGCCCAGGCTGGGAGGCACATCACAAACAGGACGGGTGGGAGTAGTCCAACAGGGCCGCAGGCTGTAATAGCCCCGCTCACCTGCGAGAGAGTGATACTTCATGTCTTCGCAGTCAGCACTGCAGAGAAATCTGGGGATTTGTGGGAGGTCCCTGGGTATATGAAGGGCTGGGAGGAGCCAGTTTTTGCATGTCTGCAGTGCACAGCGCCCTCTGGTGGAGGATAACCCAAGTGTAAGTATTATATCTGGAGCAGGACGTACTGTATACTTAGAATAAGTGTCTTTTTTTTTTTTTTTTTTTAACTTTACTCACCTCCGATCCTGTGTCCCCCCGGCGATCTCCGATGACAGCTGACAGTCTGCTCGGGTGTTTGGAGGAGAGAGCCTGGGAGGGCGAGGGCGATCACGGCCCTCTCCCCCTCCCCACCTCTCTCCTCCAACCACCCGAGCAGACTGATTCTTAGTCTCGGGTGCTGGACTTAAGAAGCTGGCTGCTGGTGACATCACAATGATGTCACCCGGCCCCGCCACAGGCGGGGCTAGCAGTCGCGATCCAGGAAGTGGGGGGAGAGGGCGAATTCTGCCCTCTCCTCACCACGGAAGAGGCTGGGAGGCGATCGGAGGCCCCCCCCAGTGACGAGGAGACCTGTCGGGAGGCAGCGCAGCCACAGGTAAGTAAATGTAATTTTTATTTTTTTTTCCTTTACAGTGCTACCGCCGAAGCGGGGGGGGGGGGGCTATTCCGGGGGCTCTGCTAGAGCCATCCGAGCCCCACGGGGGATCGGATGGCACCAAATTAAAGAGGAGACCCGGACGGATCCAACGAGGGGTCAGGTGAGTTTTTTTTTTTTTTTTTTAAATAGCGGGGGGGAAGTCAAGCACGTAACACCTACGGGCTTGGCAGTTAAGGCACGGACATGCGAGCACGTAGGTGTTACGTGCTTGGCACTTAAAGGGTTAAAGGAGGAATGATGGACTTGTCCTTGGAATTATAAACCCATTTAATCAATGGCATCTATCAAAAACAATACACAAATGGGACAACATTATAATCATATACAGATAATATTTGTACTTAGTGCAATTACCTACTTAAAAAAATAGCGGTTTATTATTCCTTATACTCACCAAACTGCCCATCACCTTTAACTAATAATTCAACAACTGAATAGGCAATAGCCGTAGGAGCAGGTATCTCTAGCACTGTATTCTCATCCTGTGAAAAATTCCCATTTTCAGTTACTGATACCTGTAAATACATAGTTACATAGTTAGTACGGTTGAAAAAATACAATTCTGTGATTACTCACCTGTAGAATTGGTATTATACGTATACAGCACGTCCTGTTCCAGAATATTCCTTACTTATGGGACATCCAATATCAGTGTCCGTAAGGTAGGGTGGGATCCCCAAAAGTAACAGCAGACAGTTTAAACCACTGCCGCCTGCAGAACTTTGCGACCAAAGGCAGCATCAGATGAGGCCTTAACATCAACCTTGTAAAACTTAGAAAAAGTATGAACAGAAGACCAAGTAGCGGCCTTGCAAACTTGTTCAACAGAAGCCTGGTGCTGAAAAGCCCAAGAGGCACCAATAGCATGAGGGGAATGAGCAGTAAGGCGGAAGGGAGGATTCTTCTCCTTAGCAGAATAGGCCTGTACCACAGCCTGACGGATCCACTTGCTGATAGTGGACTTAGCTGGAGCCAGACCCTTCTTAGGTCCAGACAGGAGCACAAAAAATATATTTTGTGATTACTCACCTATAAAATGGGTATTATAAGTATGTCTCTCACCCTGCTTCGGAAAGATTCATTACACTTGGGTTTTGTCCAGTAGAGGGCGAACTTCTGCAGAGATGAATAGAAAAAAAAGGAGCCCCTCCCGGCCCATAAATACCTGGGACCTCCCACACATTCCCCAGTATAAGAAAGCAGTAAGGGGACCAGGAAAAGCAAATAAAATCTATGAGCAAAACAGTATCACCAAACAGAGGATACAACTCAGGGTGGGGCGAAGCAGGGTTTGAGACATACTTATAATACCCATTTTACAGGTGAGTAATCACAAAATGGTATTATTCTAAGTATGTCTCACACCCTGCTTCGGAAAGATTCATTACACTTGGGACATCCAATAGCAGTGTCCAAAAAGGGTGGGGATCCCAACAGGCAAAAGTGCACAAATGAAACCCCCTGCCGCTTGTAGAACTTTGCGGCCAAAAACAGCATCCGCTAAGGCCCGCACATCAACCTTATAAAAACTTGTAAAAGGTATGAACAGAAGACCAAGTAGCAGCTGTACAAACTTGTTCAACAGAAGCCTGGTGCTAAAAAGCCCAGAAGTCCCAACAGTACGAGTAGAAAGAGCAGTAAACTGAAAGGAAGAACCCTCCCTTTGGCAATATAGGCCCCAACAAGGACCAGACATATCCATTTAATAATGGTAGACTTGACCGCGCCAAACCCGTCTTGGGCCCAGAGGGCACCACAAACAAAGCGTCCGTCCTACAGAAAAGAGAAGTAGCCAAGAAATAGTACTTCAAACAACAAACAAACATCCAAAAGGTGCAGGCCCCTCTCCTCGTCATTACTAGACTAAGGACACAAGGAAGAGAGAACCACATCCTGGATGAGATGGAAAAACAGATACCAGTTTAGGAAGGAAATCCGGCTTAAAGCGGAAAACCACCTTGTCCTGGTGTCTCAAAGTAAGAGGCCTGAATAGACAGGGCCGCCAACCCAGAAACACAGCGAACAGAGGTAATAGCCACCAAAAAGGCAATCCTTTGCGTAAGCATAGAAAATGAAAAATTCAAATCCCAAACAGGCACAAGGCTTTCGAGGAACAAAGGACCTTAGAAGAAGACCACCAGGGCAGAGACCTGCCCCTTTTAAGGTACTTAAGCTGGAGCCCCAGGCCCAGACCGTGCTGAAGAAAGTCCAAAATCCTAGGGAGCGAAAACACCTAGCAAGGCAAGGCCTAGCCTCACACCAATCAATATAGGACCTCCAAGTCCTGTAGAAGATGTTAGAGGAAGATCACTTCCTAGCCCTGACAAGTGTCTGAATCACAACATCAGACAAAACTTCTTCTATTAAAGTGGACCAACACCCAGGATTTTGACTATCCTGGGTCTTGGTCCACTTCGGTGGGGCACCCCCGATCGGGGTGCCCCGCTGTGTGAAACCCCCCGAACAACTCACCTCTCCCCGCTCCCAGCGCCGATGGACAAGCCGCGGACAAGCGGCTCCTCCGCCGCTGCCTCCCGCGCGTCCCTCTTGACGCGCGCGTGCCCGCGCCGGCCATTCACGGACGGACGGCGCGGGCGCGCGCACGTCTAGAGGGACCAACCAGGACCAACACCCACGGGTGATCGGCCCGGGAATCACCTCCCTCCCCGCGGGACATCCGAGATCGGGATGTCCCGCGGGGTGAAACCCCCCCAAACACCCCAAACTCCTTACCTTATCTTCGGCGGCGGCCGGCCGCTGCCTCCCTCGCGCCCCTCTAGACGTGCGCGCGCCCGCGCCGGCCGTCTGTGAATGGCCGGCGCGGGCACGCGCGCGGCAAGAGTGACGCACGGGAGGCGGCGGCGGAGGAGTCGCTTGTCCGCGGCTTGTCCGTCAGCGCTGGGAGCGGGGAGAGGTGAGTTTTTCGGGGGGTTCGGGGGGGTTTCACACAGCGGGGCACCCCGATCGGGGGTGCCCCACCGAAGTGGACCAAGACCCAGGATAGTCAAAATCCTGGGTGTTGGTCCACTTTAAGACAGAGGAGGATTCAGCAGCCATGCCGTCAAGCCAGCGTTTGTAAACCGTGGTACTAACCAAACCTGTCTTGGCCACCCTGGAGCCACCAGAATTGCTGGCGCACCACCTTGCCCACCATAGAGAAGAGAGGAAACAGGTACAGGAACCCCAGATCCCTCCAGGCAAGAGACATGGCAACCACTGCCAGTGCCAGAGGAACCTGAGACAGAGACCCAAAAGTTGGGAGCTTGTAATTGCAACGTGAGGCAAAGAGAACCACCTCCGGAGTCCCCCACTTGCGACAGAGGGACCGGAATACCTTGTGGTTGAAAGATCATTCCCCTCAGCAAGAAGATCCCCTGCTCAAGGAGACCGCCTCCGTGTTTTCCACTCCCGGAATGAATACCGCTGAGATGCATGAAACCTCGCTCTCCTCTCATGCACCTCCTTGGTGATTGAAGTAAGCGACCGCAGTTCAATTGTCTGATCGAACCTGAACTGGTAAGCCCTGTAAGTGATGCGTCAAGCATGACAGAACCAACCGAATAGCTCTGAGCTCCAAGACATAGATGGGGGAGTGAGCCTCCTGAGGACCCCCCAGCCCCTGGAGCTGAAAATCCGTCCAGAAACCTCCCCAGCCCGACAGGCTGGCATCCGTGGTAACCGTCTCCCAACAAGGGGCCAAAAAGGATCTGCCCCTCATCAGATTTCCTAGCTCCAGCCACCACTGAAGGGAATGCCGAACCCTGGGAGACAGCAGAAGGACTGATCCAAGTACCGGGGACATCCGTCCCAGTTCAGCAATAGATGCAGTTAGAGCGACCTCATGTGGAACTGAACAAAGGGGACCGCCTCGAAAAAAACCACCATCAATCCTACCAGGTACATCCCTAGTCAGATAGAGGGGCAAGGATTGTCCAGGAGAACACGTATCAGATCCTGAACCCTCTGCACTCTTGGGTGAGGAAGGAGCACTCTGGCCTGACTGGAATCCAGATTCATGCCCAGAAATGAGATCTTCCTTGATGGGGAGAGAGAGGACTTTACCAGCGTCGTCACCACCCAGGAGTCCATCTCCACCTGACATAGAAAAGATGCTGTAATGAGTAGGTCGTCCAGATACAGCACAATGTGAATGCCCTGGGCTCTAAAAAGGGCAATTATGCCCGCCAGCCCCTTGGTGAACACCCTTGGTACCGAAGTCAACCCGAAAGGGAGGGCCACAAACTGAAAATGCAGATCTTCCACCACAAACCTGAGAAATCTCTGGCGTGCGGGGTAGATTGGTACATAAAGGTAAACAACCTTGATGTCTATAAATGTCACAAAACCCCCCGACGAAGGGAATTGATGCAAACAACTATGCAAATACATAGAGTAGACTCTGCGGGAAATCAAGGGTTAAAAGTCTCTTTTGGAAAACTTCACCAGCAGTGCTCGTCTCACAACACCATGTGACCCAACCACCAGAATCACATTGCACGTACCAGATTTCTCTTCAAAATAAGCCCATCAATACATGCATCAACTGCAATCAGGAACAATGATCCACAATAATTATCTTCCAGCACGCCAGATAAGGAATCGAGATCCACCAAAATTATCCTCTATTATTTCAAATAAATCGCCTCAATGGTTTCCGGTTTGCAGAGAGGGAATTAAAAAGCCAAACATAGCATAATACCGTTTTCACGTAATAAATAATAAAAACTTTATTGCGCTTACCCCTCAGCAAGTTCAAGCATGCATATAAAAAACACTCCAGCAGTAGTAGTTATCTTTATCCTCCTATGCTCCTCTATGGGTCATCCAAAAGGAACAAGGCCTCACCGCCCCGGCCGTGGGCAATGTAGGCAAAAGAACCCGCTGCTGTAACCAGCCAGACAGAACGCAGTGACGTCGTGGAGGGTCCCGCCCAACGCGTTTCGTCGATTCTGACTTTCTCATTAGGCGAAGGGAATTGATGACTGAGCGCAGAGTCTCCATGCGGAACTTCTGGGATCTGATGAACCTGTAGAGAAGCTCCAAAAACCAAAATGGTTCTGATGGATCCATCCTGTTTGGGAACCGTAAAGAGGTAGGAATAATAGCCCCGGCCTCTCCCTGAGAAAGGCACAGGACATATTCCCAGAAGATTTTGCCCTGCCAACAGGAGCCCCTGCGCAGCCCGGGGGTCCAAGGGAACCCGAGAACTGAGGAGTCTGGGGAAGGTCGGTACTCGAACACCTGGAAAAAAAGTGCCTCAGCCGACTCGACCCCCCACCCGCCAAGGTGAGTGTGCCCCCTCATTGCTGAGCTGGCTCGACAGCGGGCTTGGAACCCCAGACAGGTCCTGGACGGGCCCATCCTCCGCCTCTGCTCCAGGAATCACCCCTGAAGATAGAGAAGGCAGCACCTCTGCCTGCTCTGGCACCGTGAAAGGAAGGATTAGAGGATCCTGCCCCCCGAAAGGAGCGGCGCCGCTTCTTGCGTGGCAGAAGCCTTCCCCCTTCCGCAACTGAATCCAACGTATCTCCAAACAGCCGCATACCCAGAAAGGGTAGCCCTGTAAGTGACTTCTTAGCCACAATGTTAGCCGCCCACTGGCGCAACCAGACAGAGCGTCATATAGCCACAAGCAACGCTAAGGTTCTGCTATACATACATATTTTGTCATCCAAGGCAGACAAGACAAATGGTCATGAACGATACACACCGCATAAGCGCTGCAAATTCATCACTGGCTGGGGTCAGTTGGGACCCCACAACAGGCCCCTAACCACAGACCTGATAGCCACAACCGTGAGTACAGAAGTACAAACAGGCCGCAAGGCAGAACCCACGCCAGCAAAGGCATGTCAAGCCATCTGATCAATACAACGGTCCTCACGAGCCTTAATCATGGTGGCGCCAGGGGAGTGCACCACAGATGTGTTGAACAATCCCAATACAGGTGCATCGACCTCGGGAGGAGACGACCAGCGCTTCACCGCTTCCACCGGAAAGGGATACTTCCTATCCCATTCCTGAGGAAAACCGGGAAGCCGGCTAGGTCCTTGATGAGATGAGACTTCATCTTCTGACTTGCTCGCCGTCTGCAGAGACGATTACTAGGGAATGTGTGGGAGGTCCCAGGTATTTATGGGCCGGGAGGGGCTCCTTTTTTTCTATTCATCTCTGCAGAAGTTCGCCCTCTACTGGACATAACCCAAGTGTAATGAATCTTTCCGAAGCAGGGTGTGAGACATACTTAGAATATACAATTCTGTGATTACTTACCTGTAGAATTGGTATTATGAGTATACAGTACGTCCTGCTCCAAATCTAATACTTACACGTGGGATATACTCCGCCAGATGGCGCTGGACTGCAGAGACATCGAAAATGGGTTCCTCCCGGGGAACTCCCACAAATCCCCAGCATTGAAAAGCAGTTAATGAGAAGCCGGGAGAATTAAACAATCCAAACTATCAACTATAACAATGATAACAATCACCATACAGGGGATCCAAGATAATACAAAACCAAGGGTGGGTTGGAGCAGGACGTACTGTATACTCATAATACCAGGTGAGTAATCACAGAATTGTATTATTGTTAGTATACAGTACGTCCTGTTCCAAATCTAATACTTACATGTGCGACATCCAATAGCAGTGTCCAAAAAGTAGGGTGGGATCCCCAAGAAAAATCATGCAGCAGACAGTTTAAACCACTGCCGCCTGCAGAACCTTTCGGCCAAAAGCAGCATCAGCTGAGGCCCTAACATCAACCTTGTAAAACTTTGAAAAGGTATGAACAGAAGACCAAGTAGCGGCCTTGCAAACTTGTTCAACAGAAGCCTGGTGCTGAAAAGCCCAAGAGGCACCAATAGCACGAGTGGAATAAGCAGTAAGGCGGAAGGGAGGATTCTTCCCCTTAGCAGAGTAGGCCTGAATCACAGCCTGACGAATCCACTTGCTGATAATGGACTTGGCAGGAGCCAAACCCTTCCTAGGACCAGAAGGGACCACAAAAAGAGCATCAGTTTTACTGAAAGGTGCAGTAGCCACCAGATAGTACTTCAGACACCTATCCACATCCAAAGAGTGCAAAACCCTCTCCTTAGCATTGCTAGGATTAGGGCACAATGAAGGAAGAACAATATCCTGATTCAAATGAAAGGCAGACACTACCTTAGGCAGGAAGTCAGGTTTGAAACGAAACACCACCTTGTCCTGGTGTCTCTCATAGTAGGGGGGCTGAATGGAAAGCGCCGTCAATTCAGACACACGCCTGACAGAAGTGATAGCCACCAGAAATACAACCTTGAGCGTAAGAATGGCCAAGGCAGCATCCTGCACAGGTTGAAAGGGAGCACCCTGCAAGGCTGGAAAAAAGTCCTGATCAGAGGGTGCTGAGCAAAGGACTTCTGGAAGAAAATAGCCAGGGCAGAAACCTGACCCTTCAGAGTACTGAGCTGGAGTCCCATCTCCAACCCATGCTGCAGGAACTCCAGAATCCTGGGAATAGAGAACACACGACAGGGAAGAGACTTAGACTCACACCAGTCAATGTAGGCACGCCAAACCCTGTAATAAATGGAAGAGGAAAACTTCTTCCTAGCTTTAATCAAAGTATCCACAACCGAGGAAGACAGCCCCTTCTCCATCAAGATGGAGGTTTCAGCAGCCAAGCTGTCAAAGCCAGAGTTTGTAAAAGGGGATGGCGTAGTGAGCACTGAGTGAGCAGATCTGGCACCAAGGGCAGAGCGTACTGATCTACTGCCAGCTGCACCATGTCTGCGAACCACACTCTTCTTGGCCACCTGGGGGCCACCAGAATTGCTGGCACCCCTTCCAGAGCAATCTTGCGCAGAACCCTGCCCAGCAGGGGGATTGGAGGGAAGACATACCGGAACTGAAAGTCCTGCCATGACATTGCTAGAGCATCCGAGGTCAAGGCCAGAGGATCCTGGAACAGAGAGACAAAAGTTGGGAGCTTGTGATTGTGGCGGGCCGCAAACAGATCCACATCTGGTTGGCCCCAACGGTGACACAGGGATTGAAACACCCTGCTGCATAGGGACCATTCTCCCTGGCGAGAGTCCCCCAGGCGATTTTCCATCCCCGGGATGTACACAGCTGATATGCAGGGGACATTGGCCTCCGCCCAAGTCGGGATCAGAGACGCTTCCTGGAGGGCCCCCTTGCTCTGGGTCCCTCCCTGATGATTGATGTAGGCAACTGCCGTCTGGTTGTCCGAGCGCACCTGAACAGGCAGGTCCCGAAGGTGAGTAGTCGCCGCAGTTCCAAGACATTGATAGGTGTGTGGGCCTCCTGAGGGCCCCACCTCCCCTGAAACTGCAGAGACTTCCAGAAACAACCCCATCCCGGCAGACTGGCATCCCTGGTGACCGTCTCCCAGGAAGGGGTAAGAAAGGATCTGCACCCAACAGGTTCCTTGAGTCCATCCACAACAAGAGGGACCTCCTGACCAGGGGGAGAGCACACAGACCCTGTCCAGGAACGCTGGGCCCTTGTCCCATACTGATAATAGGTGAAGTTGCAGAGGCCTCAAGTGGAACGGAGCATAAGGGACCGCTTCGAAGCATGCCACCATCAGGCCCACCAGCTGCATCCCCTGCCTGATGGAGGGATGAGGACAAGCTAGGAGGGACTAAGCCTGTGCAATCAGACTGTCCACCTTCTGTTGAGGAAGGAAGATCCTTGCCTGAACTGTATCCAGATTCATTCCTAGGAATGGAGTTACCAAGGAAGGGGACAGTGAGGACTTAGGGTGATTGATCACCCATCCAAATGACTCCAGAGTGGACACCACCAGCTGAGTATCCAACTCTGCCTGATGTAGAGCCTGGGAAGTGATGAGAATGTCGTCCAGATAGGGAAGCACGCGGATGCCCTGACATCTGAGCAGAGACAGCACCTTGGTGAAAACCCTGGGAGCTGAAGTGAGGTCAAAGGAGAGGGCCACAAACTGGTAGTGTTGATCCATCAGAGCAAACCTGAGGAACCTTTGATGACCTGGGAACACAGGAATATGAAGGTAAGCATCTTTGATGTCCACAGAAGTCATGAAATCCCCTTAGCGCAGGGAACTGATGGCAGAGCGCAGAGTTTCCATGCGAAAGCGCCTGCCCCTGACAAACTTGTTGAGGATCTTCAAGTCCAGGATGGGCCATCTTTTTTGGGTACTGTGAATAGATTGGAATATATAAAAGCCCTTGCCCTTTTCTCTTAAGGGGGCCTGGCAGATGACCCCCAGCTCCAGGAGGCCTTGCACTGTTTGCACTAGCTCCTGAGTTGACACAGGGTCCTGAGGAATCCGGGATCTGATGAATCTTGGAGGGGGACAGGCAGCAAACTCCAACTTGTAACCGGAGGACACTACCTCCTGAATCCACCGATCTGAGACATGAAGCCTCCAGACGTGAGCGAAGTGCTGCAGCCGTCCCCCCACCCGGATGGGTGAGGGCGCCCCATCAAGCCTGAGGGGGCTTGGGAGAGCATTTTGCTTTGGGACCCCAGGAGGAGCCAGGACGTCCATGTTCTCTGCCCCTACCCCAGAAATCTCCCCGGCCCCAGGAAAGGAAACCCCCCTTCCCTGTCTGGAACCGCGGTAAGGGGAGGAGAAGGAACCCTGACCCCGAAAGGGCCGAGATTGCTGCCTGCGCTGGGGTAACCTGCCTCCTTAGCAAAAAGGTCCAGGCGGTCCCCAATCAGGCGCAGTCCTTTAAAGGGGAACCCAGTGAGGGCCTTCTTGGCAGCGTTGTCAGCAGCCCACTGGCGCAGCCAAACCGAGCGGCGTATAGCCACCACGAGGGCAGAAGTTCTGGCTCACATTCTGATGGTGTCATCCAATGCTGAGAGGACAAAATTTACAAAAACATCACAACTGGAGAGTGCATTGAACACCTCACAAGGCAAATCATCAGGGGCGCTATAAAGCATATTTCGGATAAGGGTTCTAGTGGCCACAGCAGTAATGGCAGAGGCACAGACCGGGCGCAGCGCCGTCCCCGCACATGCAAAGGCGTGGGATGCCAGCTGGTCAATGCGCCGGTCCTCAGCATCCTGCAGGGTAGTGGAGTCAGGGGAATGCATGACAGAGGTGTTAGATGGCCCCTAGGATCGGGGCATCCACCTCAGGGGGGATGACTAACATTTAACCACCTCAGCAGGAAAGGGATACTTCCTATCCCAACTTTTTGGAACCCGGGAAGTTTACTGGGGCACTCCTATTCCTTGAGCACAAGGTTATGGAAATGTGCCTGCTCGGGAAATTCCAAACGTGATTTTGCTGTATGGAAAAGCTCCCCTCTTTGCCTGGGAGCCGCAACAGGGAGAGAGATGGACAGAACCTCAAAAATCTGGGTCAATAATCTGTCAGTGTCATCCGGGGCCCAGGGGTCAGAGCCAGAATCGTCATGACCCCTTGGTCTCTCATCAGATGAGCCTGAATCAGAAAAGAGCTCCCCTTCATCAGACGGGGTATAGCCACAAAGATTCCAAAACTCCTCAATGGGAAAACAGTGACATTAGGCGCTTCTTAGCAGGGGCCTTACGTGCTAAGGACTTAGCAATCAACTGCTCAACAGTAGCCAGTCTAGAAGACACATCAGGCTGAGAATCTCCACTAGTATGCAACTCAGTAGGAGTGAGGTTTAAGCTTGGGGGAGTAGGCGAAGTGAAACGCGGTGCAGCCACTGGCAGGCCAGATTGCAATGCAAGCACCTGCTCAGCACAGGGTACACAGACCCGCGCCTTGTCAGCGTCAGCATGAGGCTGCCCACACGCTACGCACAGCCGGTCTTGTCCTGAAGGGACCCCGGTCACATTATCCTGGGATGCCTCCATATGGTGAGGCATGAGCCAACCAAGCAGGTTAAAGATGGCGTTGGTATACCTCGAGGGGCGGGCTGGTATCATTGATGACGCGAAGCGCGCCATAGACGGGCCCCGCCCCCCCCCCCCCCAAAGAGGCGCAAAGCCAGAACGTGCAAGCAGCCAATGACGGCGCACCAGCGCCTGAGGTAATGCCGCCGCTAAGTGCGGAACCAAGTCAGCGCGCGGCGGCGGCAATATTAAAAAGACAGTAAAGGCAAGTCAGCGCGGCGGCTGACACAAGACAAAACAGAATAAAAAGAGTGTAAAACACAGAATGCATAGCATACACATTTACACACACACACACACACACACCCCTCTTTTCCCCCGAAGGATACAAGGAGAATGAGGGAGGACAGCGGCCACTTAAACAGGGCCCACCGATGGGCAGGGGCAAGGGGCACTAGTGCGGGAGGGGCATCCCATAGAGGCTCACCATAAGCCTGAACCGCCTACCCTTTGGTGGGGGATTGCGGTGGAGCAGCGCTCCTAAGCACCTAACAGCGGTGCTGCCTACCTTTACCCGACCAGCGCAGCCAAGGCTGGGAGGCATATTACTAGTGGAACGGGTGGGAATAGTCCTACAGGGCCGCAGGCTAATAGCCCCGCTCACCTGCGAGTAGAGAGCCATTTCTCGTCCTTTGCAGCCAGACTGCAGAGAAATTCTGGGGATTTGTGGGAGGTCCCCGGGAATTTGAGGGGCCGGGAGGAGCCTATTTTCGATGTCTCTGCAGTCCAGCGCCATCTGGTGGAGTATATCCCATGTGTAAGTATTAGATTTGGAGCAGGACGTACTGTATACTAAGAATAAGAGCATCAGTCTTCCTGAAGGATTCAGTAGCCACCAAATAGAACTTCAGGGTCCTGACCACATCCAGAGAAGTACTAGGATTAGGACACAGAGAAGGCAAAACAATGTCCTGATTGAGATGAAAAGCAGAAACAACCTTAGGCAGAAAGTCTGGCTTAAAACGAAACACCACCTTGTCCTGGTGTCTCTCAAAGTAAGGGGGTTTGATGGAAAGCGTCGCCAACTCAGAAACACGCCTAACAGAAGTAATAGCCACCAAAAAGACTACCTTAAGCGTAATAATGGACAAAGGGGCCCCCTGCAAGGGCTCGAAGGGAGACCCCTGCACGGCAGATAAGACCAAGATCAAGTCCCAGACTGGTAACATAGGCTTACGAGGGGGACGCCCGTGAGTAACCCCCTGGAAGAAGGTCTTGACCAGGGGACGCTGAGCAAAAGATCTTTGGAAGAAAATGGCCAAGGCAGAAACATGACCTTTCAGTGTACTGAGCTGAAGACCCAGATCCAAACCATGTTGCAGAAACTCCAGAATCCTAGGAATAGAAAACACAGGTCAGGGAAGCGACTTGGACTCGCACCAGTCAATATAAGTATGCCAAACCCTATAGTAGATGGAAGAAGAGGAACTTTTCCTAGCCCTGATCATGGTATTAACAACCGAGGCAGGCAGCCCCTTTTCCATCAAGATCGAGGTTTCAGCAGCCAGGCCGTCAAAGCCAGCGTATGTAAATTGGGGTGGTGTAGGTGCCCCTGAGTGAGCAGATTTGGAACCCAGGGCAGGGCGTACTGATCTACTGCCAGCTGCACGATGTCTGCGAACCACACTCTTCTTGGCCAACAGGGGGCCACCAGTATGGCTGGCACCCCTTCCTGAGCTATCTTGCGCAGCACCCTGCCCAGCAGGGGAAATGGGGGAAACACATACAGGAGCTGAAAACTCGTCCAAGACATTGCTAAGGCATCCATGGCTAAGGCCAGAGGATCCTGGGACAGAGAGACAAAGACTGGAAGCTTGTGATTGTGACGGGACGCAAACAGATCCACATCTGGCTGACTCCAGCGGTGGCACAGGGAGCGAAACACCCTGCTGCTGAGGGACCATTCTCCCAGACGAGAGGTCCCCCTGCTCAGAGAGTCTGCCTCCAGATTCTCCACCCCCGGAATGTACACAGCTGAGATGCATGGAACATTGTCCTCCGCCCAGGACAGAATCATAGACACTTCCCTGAGGGCCCTCCTGCTCCGGGTCCCTCCCTGATGATTGATGTAGGCAACCGCCGTCTGGTTGTCCGAGCGGACCTGAACAGCCCCGACCCCGAAGGTGTGGGGTTAAGTGGTCGAGAACCAACCTGATCGCCCTCAACTCCAGAATGTTGATAGGGGTGTGGGCCTCCTGAGGGCCCCAGTGACCCTGGAATTTCAGGGATTTCCAAAAGCCCCCCCAACCTGTCAGACTGGCATCCGTGGTGACAGTCTCCCAGCAAGGGGCCAGAAAGGATCTGCCCCCCCCGCAGGTTCCTTGAGTCCAGCCACCACGATAGAGACCGCCTGGCCAGAGGGGACAGAACACCTGATCCAAGGACACGGGGTCCCGATCCCATACTGACAAGAGGTGAAGCTGAAGAGGCCTCGTGAAACTGAGCATATGGAACCGCCTCTAAGCAGGACACCATCAGGCCCACCAGCTGCATTCCCTGCCTGATGGACGGATGAGGACAAGACAGAAGGAGCTGTGCATGCTCTTGAAAACCCTCCACCTTCTGCTGAGGAAGAAAGATCTTGACCTGAGATGAATCCAGAATCATGCCCAGAAAGTACTTCACCATGGAAGGAGACAGGGAAGATTTGGGGTGGTTGATCACCCAGCCAAATGACTCCAGTGTGGACACCACCCGCTGGGTATCCAGCTCTGCCTGATGGAAGGACTGAGAAGCGATAAGCATGTCGTCCAAGTAGGGAAGAATGCGAATGCCCTGAGATCTCAGCAGAGCCATCACTCCTGCCAGCACCTTGAGAAATACCCTGGGAGCCGAGGTGAGACCAAAGGGCAAGGCCACAAATTGGTAGTGCTGATCCTCCAGAGCGAACCTGAGGATTTTCTGATGACCTGGAAAAATTGGTATGTGAAAATAAGCATCCTTGATGTCTACAGAGGTCATGAAGTCCCCTGGGCATAGAGAATTCACAGCGGAGCGTAGAGTCTCCATGCAAAAGTGTTTGAATCTGACAAATTTGTTGAGGCGCTTTAAATCCAGGATGGGTCTTGATGGACCCGTCTTTTTTGGGAACAGTGAAAAGATTGGAATAGTAGCTTTTGCCCCTTTCCCTCAAGGGCACCCGGCAGATGACTCCCAATTCCAGAAGGCCTTGGACAGCAAGGGACAGACCCTGAGCTGACAGGGATCTGATGAATCTTGGGGACGGCCAGGCTGCAAACTCTATCTTGTAACCGGAGGACACTACCTCCTGAATCCACCGGTCTGAGACATGACGTCTCCAGACATGAGCAAAGAGCCGAAGCCGTCCCCCCACCCGGATGGGTGAGGGCGCCCCTTCATGCCTGAGAGGGCTTGGGGGAGGACTTTGGCTTGGGACCCCAGAGGGGCCAGGGAGGCCACGTCCTCTGCCCCTGCCCCAAAAATCTCTGCGGGCTCCAGCAAAGGAAGCTCCCCGTCCAATTCTGGAACCACGGAAGGAAGGAAGAAAGGCACTTGAACCCCGAAAGGATTGCTGCCTTCTATGCTGAGGTAACTTGCCTCCCTTAGCAAACAAGTCCAGACGTTCACCAAAGAGGCGCGGCCCCTTGAAGGGAAAACCAGTGAGAGCCTTCTTAGCAGCGTTGTCAGCTGCCCACTGGCGCAGCCAGACAGAGTGGCGTGTCGCCACCAACAAGGCAGATGCCCTGCCACACATTCTAATGGTATCATCCAAGGCAGAGATAACATATGCAACAAATTCCTCACAACGCAGAAGAGCTCTATACTCTTCACTACCTGCATCATCAGGGGCCCCATCTAAGAGACTCTTGAGCCGGCTTTTAATAGCAACAGACGTAATGGCAGGGGCACAGACCGGACGCAACACGGTCCCCACACAGGCAAAGACATAGCAAGCCAGCTGATCTATGCGCCTCTCCTCCCCATCCCTCAGGGTAGTAGAGTCAGGGGAATGCATGACGGATGTGTTGGACAACCCCAGAACTGGTGCATCCACCTCGGGAGGACATGACCAACGTTTAACCATTTCAGCAGGAAAGGGATACCTCTTATCCCAACTCTTTGGTACCCCGGGAAGCCGGCTAGGCCGCTCCCACTCTTTGAGCACCAGATTATTAAAGTGAGTTTGTTCAGGAAACTCCAAGCGTGGTTTAACAGTATTTAACAGTATGAAACAGCTTTCCCTGCTGCCGCGGAGCCACGGCAGGAGGAGAGATACAGAGTACTTCAAAAATGTGAGCTAAAAGCCTGTCAGTATCATCTGAAGCCCATGGGTCAGACCCAGAATCGGCACCATAAACCCTAGGTTGTTCCTCATGAGATTCTGAATCAGAAAATAACTCCCCCTCTTCCAGGGGGGTATAACCGGAAAGGTCAAAAAATTCCTCCATAGGAAAGAGTAACACCAGGTGATAAATGCCGCTTCTTAGCAGAAGCCTTACGTGGGCCAGACCCAGCAATAGGTCTCAAAATGCTGGCCACCCGTGCAGCCAAATCAGGTTGAGACTCCCCACTGGTATGCACCTCACTAGGAGTCAGATGTAAGCGTGGGGGGGGTAGGCGAAGCCAGAGGGGGCGCAGCCCCAGCCACCGGTAACCCAGACTGGAGCGCAAGCATCTGCTGGGCGCAGGGTACACACACCCTGAAATCGTCACTTATAGGGGATATCCCACACGCCATACACAGCCTGGCTTGTCCCGAAGGAACCCCAAGCACATTATCCTGAGAAGCCTCCATATGGTGATTATTGTGGCACAACAGGCCAATTGGGATTGACGCTAATAAGGCTACCATGGATGCCCCAATAGCCTGCTAGGGAAGTGGGAGACAAAGGATCACAAAAGTCCTCCAATAAGGAGTTAACGCTAAATAGAGGGGATAGGATCGGGAGAAACCACAAAAAAGTTTGACCCGCCTGCAAGACATAAAGCAAAGATCCCGTAAGCATAATGCAATGAAATACAAAGAAAAGCCAGCCCGTATGGGCACTTACGGACCGCGATAGGGAGACGCCAGACACGCAGCACAGGAGCTCCAAAATGGCACCCGCATATACCTCGAGGGGTGGGCCACGGAGAAGTGATGCGGAAAACGTCATCCGCAAGGCCCGCCCCCCCGAAGAGCGTGAATACACGCCACCGTGACAAGGCCAGCCAATGACGGCGCAGCAGCGCCTGAGGCGATGATAAAAACCCAGTGCAACCAAGGCAAAGCAGGATAACAACATGGATAAATACATAGTTAATACATACATCACCCCCCCCCCCCCCCCCCGAGATCTACCCAGGGAGAGCAAAGGGGAAGCAGCGATCGGCCTAAGAGGAGCCTAACTGAGGGGACAGGGGGCAAACGGTCGCGGGAGGGACATCCCATAAGGCTCACCACGGGCCTGTACCGCCTACCCAGCGGTGCTGCCTACCATCACCCGACCAACGCAGCCTAAGCTGGGAGGCAGTGGAAAGGAATGGGTGGGAATAGTCCTACAGGGCCGCAGGCTAATAAGCTCCGCTCACCTGCGAGTAGAAAGAGCCATCTTCTAGTCATCGCAGCCCAGACTGCAGAGAAGAACTGGGGAATTTGTGGGAGGTCCCTGGTATATATGGGGCCGGGAGGAGCCACTTTTCTGTCTCTGCAGTCCAGCACCATCTTGTGGATGTATTACCCATGAGTAAGGAATATTCTGGAACAGGACGTGCTGTATACTTAGAATAAAGACATATGTCCATCAAGTTCAACCAAGGGTCAAGTATTTTCGTTTTTTATTGGACAACCAATTCATCGGTGGAATACAAGCCCATACAGAGGAGAACCATACAGATGCAACAAATTGGAACACCACGATAACGGCGTTTGAAGTGTCTTCCCCTCATAGGCCCTGGGCAGGTTAAGTACCCCCGGGCCGCGGCGGTAAGTGCTCTGACACTTTTTATGTTCAGTCTTTTTAACTACTTGGATGAACACTGTCCGCACATATATATCGTTTTTATAAGAAGACTCGGTTACAGCTGTCTGGCAAAGAGGGCTGTATCTCATATTACAGCACCCTAGGCCAATCCAGCACAAAATATATACACACCCCTACTCCGGGAGCAAGCCCGAGAAGGGGATACTGTCAATTTTCCTGGTCTAACCCAACACAAAATTAACCCTTTCTCCCCCCCCCCCCCCCAGCACGCCACAAAAGAGATCATCATTAACCATTTTTGGTTAAGAGTCTAAACCTACTATACCCATATTACTAATAGGGACGTGACCCCCTATCAGTGGCAGCAGCTCCCTACCATATCTGGCGCTCCTCACAAAAACACTTTTCCCTCTCTACAATTCTCTAGCTTATAGTAACTGTTAATTTTACTTTATGCTTGAAAAGCATCTAATCCTTTTTTGAAGCGGTCAACTGTTGATGCTGTAAAAAGCTTTTGTTTTCTGTGTGTTCTAATCCACAGATTTATAGTTCTTATGGTAAAAAATACAATTCTGTGAAATACTCACCTGTAGAATTGGTATTATACGT
Organism: Gastrophryne carolinensis; assembly: GCA_027917425.1. Classification (NCBI taxonomy): domain Eukaryota; kingdom Metazoa; phylum Chordata; class Amphibia; order Anura; family Microhylidae; genus Gastrophryne; species Gastrophryne carolinensis. The sequence continues at coordinate 80,078,229 of CM051239.1, read as the reverse complement.
ATACAGTACGTCCTGCTCCAGATATAATACTTACACTTGGGTTATCCTCCGCCAGATGGCGCTGTGCACTGCAGACATGCAAAAAAAAACAGGCTCCTCCCGGCCCTTCATATACCCGGGGACCTCCCACAAATCCCCAGCATTGAAAAGCAGTGAACCAGAAGCCGGGAGAATTTAACCACCAAAAACAACTGGTAATGATAACAATGATAACAATCACCATACAGGGGATCCAGAATAATGCAAAAACCAGGGTGGGGTGGAGCAGGACGTACTGTATACGTATAATACCAATTCTACAGGTGAGTATTTCACAGAATTGTATTATTCTAAGTATACAGTACGTCCTGCTCCAGATATAATACTTACACTTGGGACATCCAATAGCAGTGTCCATAAAGCAGGGTGGGATCCCCAACACAAAAGGCACAGCAGACAGTAAAAGCGCTCTCACCTGCAAACCTTGCTACCAAGAGCGACATGAGCAAAGGCTCTAAGTGTCAACATCATAAAGTCCTTTGAAAATGGAACGAACAAAAAACAAGTAGCGGTCTAGCAAACTTGTTCAACAAAACCTGGTGCTGAAAGGCCCAAGATACCAAGGCACCAGTAGAATCAGAAATAAAGTGAGAAGAAACTCTTCCCCTTAAAGGAATAGGCCTGAGTAACAGCCTGACAAGTTTAAACGCTAACAGTAGTCCAGGAAGAAGCCAAACCTTCCCTAGGACCAGAAGGGACAACCATCCAAGTAAAGGCTAGGCCAAGGGCCGCTTTACCCCTGGAAACAGACGAGATCAGGCACATACAGAGGTAGGTGCCCACAAAACCCAAGGGCATCAGTCCCCCTAAGGGACAAAAGACAATCCAGGAAAAAATTCAAGCACCTGTTGAGGGAAAGTAGATCCCCTTCCCTCAGCGTTATTAGGAATAAAGCACCGAAGAAAGACAATGTCTTAAATACATCAGCCTAAGACACCACCATTGGCAGAAGGTCCGGCGTAAAGCAGAGCACCACCTTATCCTGGTGCATATCAAAGAAAGAGGGCTAGCTAAACAGAGTCGCCCGCTCAGACACACGTCTGACTGAAGTAACAGTCCCAGAAGGACAGCCAGACAGCATCCTGAATCGGTCCAAAAGGAACACCCCGCAGGGTAAACAGAATAAAAATTAAGATCCCAACAGGGACCGTAGAATTAAGTGGGGAACGTGGTGAGCAACCCCCGAAAGAATGCTTAGCCAAGGAAAATAAGCAAAATACTTCTACAGGAAGGCGGACAGGGCAGAACCTGACCCTTCAGAGTACTGAGTTGGAGAGCCAACTCCAAACCATACTGTAATAACTCTAGAGCCCTGGGAACAGAGAACGCCCAACAGGGAAGAGACCTAGACTCACACCAATCCATATGGGTATGCCATACCTCATGAGAGATGGAAGAAGAAGAAGCAGCTTGCTCTTAGACTTCCAATAGTTACTAACACAAAGAAGAGGAGCCTGTCTCCATAAAGATGGAAGAATCAGCAGTCAGGCCAGCTAGGCCAGAGACTGTAGATTGGGGTGACGTAAAGGAGGCCCTGAGCGAACAGGGCGGAACCCCTAGCAGAACGTACAGATCTACCACCCTCGGTATCACGTCTGCGAATCCACACTCCACTAGGCCACCCAGGGGCCACCAGTATCAATGGTCCCCCTACCAGAGCAATTCTGCTCAGAACCCCGCCTAGTAGGAGGAACGGAAATAAGACATACAGACCAGAATGTCCTGTCATAACATTACTAAAGCATCATGACCACGGCCAGAGGATCCAGGGGCAGGGAAACGAGGGGCGAGAGCTTGAAATAGTGACGGGGCACCAAACAGATCCACACTGGTTGAACCTCATAGTGACACAAGGATTAGCACATCCTGTCGCAGAGGGACCTCCACCGGAGCGAATATCACTGATATGCAGGAAACATTATCCTCCACCCAGATCAGGAACATATACCTTCCTGGGGGACCATCCTGCTCCAGGTCCCACACAGATGATTAAGGTAGGCCACAGTCGTCAGACAGACCAAGCGCCGCCAAACAGGCAGGCCATGAAGAGGAGAAGTCAAGCGAGATAGTGCCAACCTGAAAAACTCACTGTTACAATATTGATAGGTGCATGGACCTCCTAAAGGCCCCACCTCCCCCGGACCCGCATGGGGTTACAGAAGAAAACCTCCCCATCCACCTGATGGGTTGGCATCCATGGTGACCGTCTCTAGCAAGGGCAAGAAGGGAACTGCCCCCAGACTGGTTCCTAGATTACATCCACTCCAAGAGGGACTCCTAACCAGGGGGGAAAGGCACACATGACCCTGCTCCAGGGATGCTGGGTCCCTGTCCAGTATGAACAATAGAATTTGCAGAAGGGCCCCAGGTAGAAGAGTATAAGGGACTTCTTCTAATCAAGTCACCAAACGGGCCCACCAGCTGCATTCCTGCCTGGTGAAGGGACGGGAACAGCAAGGAGGGGCTGAGCCCACGCAACCAGATTGTCCACCTTATCGCTGAGGAAGGAAGATTCTCACCTGAACCGAATCTAGATTCATCCCTAGGAATGGAGATACCAATCAGGGGGACAAGGAGGACTTGAGGTGAATGAATACCCATCCAAATGACTCCCAATGGACACCACCAGCCGAGTAGCTAACTCGACCTGACGTAGAGATTGGGAAGCGAAAAAAGGACGACCGGGTAGGTCTCACGCGGCGCCCCTTGGTCTTGTCAGAGACATAGCCACCATCAGTACCTTGGTGAGCACTCTGGAGGCAGAAGAGAGGCCAGATAACAAGGCCACAGATTAGCAGTGTTGGACTTCCAACACAAACCTAAAGAGCCTCGGTGTCTAGAAGACACAGGGATGTGAGCATAAGCATCCTTGATCTCCCCAGACGGCAAGGGCCCCCTGAGCGCAAGGCGCTGATGGCCCAACTCAGATTTTCCATGCAGAAACTGTCTGTAATAGTAGAATTGCCGAAAACCTGTGAATCCAGAAGGGCAGACTGACTCATCCCTTTGGGGAAATGTGAAGAGGTTGGTGTAGCGGCACCTGCCTCTGCCTGTTAACCCTTTCAGTGCCAAGCACGTAGATTGTACGTGCTCGCTTCCACTCCACTTAAGTGCCAAGCACGTAGAATCTACGTGCTTGACTTTCCCCCCCTGCTAGTAAAGAAAATAAAAATCAAAAATACTCACCTGACCCCTCGTTGGATCCGGCTGGGTCTCCCCTTTAATTTGGTGCCATCCGATCCCCCGTGGGGGGTCGGATGGCTCCAGGAGAGCCCCCGGAATAGCCCCCCCCCTGCTTCAGCAGCAGCAGCTGCTAACTGTAAAAAAATAAAAAAAAATAAAAATGACATTTACCTACCTGAGGCCGCGCTGTCTCCCGATGGGTGTCCTCTTCACTGGGGGGGCCTCCGATCGCCCCCCCCCCCCAGCCTCTTCCGTGGCGAGGAGAGGACAGAAATTGCCCTCCCCCCCAACTTCCTGGAACGGGTCTGCTAGCCCCACTAGCCTCATTGTGATGTCACCAGCAGCCCTTTTAATGCCGGCACCGTGAGACAGATAATCAGTCTGCTCGTGTGCCTGGAGGAGGGCAGATGGGGAGGAGGAGAGGCCCCTCCCCAGGCTCTCTCCTTCAAACACACGAGCAGACTGACAGCTGTCATCGCAGATCGCCGGGGGACACAGGAGAGGTGAGTAAAGTAAAAAAAAAATAAAGATCTTTTTTTTCTTATGTGTCTGTGTCTTTTTATTTAAAATGTAACCCCTTGTGAACTGGTAAGGGGTCCATGAGACCCCTTATACCAGTTCACAAGGCTGGGGGATGGCAAGTCACCCGCTTGCCGCAGCGGGTGACTTGCCATTAACCCCCGGCACCCCCATTACCTGCCTCCCCAAAGCCCAGGGGGGGGGGGGGCAGAAGAGCCCGGGCCCAAATAGGCTATGTGGGCTCGTAGGCTGCAGGGTGGGGGGGCCACAAAAGCTGGCCCCCCCACTCTGTGCCTACAAGCCCCCATAGCTGGTCCCGAGCTGGTAATGCTGGGTAAGGGGGACCCCATTTTTAACCCTTAAAATTCAAAAAAAAAAAATGCCGGGAGGGGGGACCATATGTCTTTTTAAGAATTAACCCCTTATGTTCTGTTGCCCAGCAGCTATAAAAGGCTTCCAGCTGCAGCAGGAGAGCAGGAAGCCAGATTGATCAGCGTGAGACACAGGGATGGATGGGAGGTAAGTATTAAAAAGTAAAAAAAAAAAATAAAATAAAATATTTTTTCTTATGTGTCAGTGTCTTTTTTTTTACACTTAACCCCTTGTGAACTGGTAAGGGGTCCATTAGACCCTTATACCAGTTCACAAGGCTGGGGTCTGGCACTAGCAGGTGACTTGCCGTTAACCCCTGCACCCCCAATTACCTGCCTCCCCAAAGCCAAGGGGGGGGGGCAGAAGAGCCCGGGCCCACATAGGCTATGTGGGCTCGTAGGCTGCAGGGTGGGGGGCCACAAAAGCTGGCCCCTCCACTCTGTTCCTACAAGCCCCCATAGCTGGTCCCGGGCTGGTAATGCTGGGTAAGGGGGACCCCATTTCAATTTTGGGGGGATTTTTAAGGGTTTTTAACCCTTAAAATTCCCCCAAAAATGCCCCCCCCTCCCCCCCCCCCCCCCCCCCGGGAGGGGGGACCTTGTGTCATTTTCTTTTTAATTAACCCCTTATGTTTATAGTGTGGATAGTAGTAGAATTTTATTTGTAAATGTTATAAAGTTATTTTTAGTTTGGGGGGTCTCCTGGGCAAGAATGGGGGGGCTACCGATACATATGTGGTACCGTTGTAATCGGGAGAAATTGGGCTTTCACACGCCATATGTTTTTCTCTAATAAAGTAAATGTTTTATTTAAAATAAAGGAGACAATTGTCTAAAACATTTTTATTTATTTTTACACAAAAATATTAAAAAAAACAGTAGAAAAATTACAAACAAGACATTTCATGTTTAAACCTAAACTCTGCTGCAAAATATATATATATTTTTTTTTCCTGAAAATTCCGGCAAAAATCACAGTTAAACATGGCACAGAATGGGGAAAAATGACCTGTCAACAGAGGGTGACAAAATTTAAAGTAGGTTGGCAATTAAAAGGGTTAATAGTACCTATGCATGTTGGGTATTGTTCTGCTCGGAGGACCTTGCTCTTTCAGATTTAGCTTGTTTTTTCTTGTTTGCATATTTATATTTTAGGAAAACATGTTATTTATTCAGTTTTTTCATTTTTTTAGGGAAACCCTGTGCAACCTAAGAATTCTTTGAGGGAAAGGTGAGCCTACTACAACAAGCTGGGTACTCTTAGAAAGCTTAACATGTGTACTTTCAGGGAATATATGGTTTATAGGGGATATTCCAAATGTAAAGGGTTGTTTTGGTTGAAAAATTGCAAGGTGCGCATTTTGTCTGCACAGCTGACATTTTCAAGTAAAATTACTGTTATGCGCATGCTTTACTTTGGGGTGTTTGCCAACTCTTCCCTTGACAGTACCTATGCATGTTGGGTATCGTTCTGTTCGGGGCATGTTTCATTTTTGAGATTTTTCTTGTTTTTTCTTGTTTGCATATAGTTTTTTGGGGGAAAATGTGGCTTGATTCTTCCTTTTTACTCTTTTTTAGGGAAACTTTGTGCAACCAAAGAATACATTGAGGGATTACTTCCAGAACACTAAGCCCGCATAAACAAGCTTGGTACGCCTAGAAAGCTTGAGGTGTGTACTTCCAGAGAATATATAGTTTGTGGGGGGTATTTTAAATGTAAATGGTTGTTTTTCTGGAAAAACTGCAAGGTGCGCATAGCGCATAGCGCAGTTGTATTTTATCTGAAAATCTCCTAAACCTCTGTTTCAGTTTGGGGGAGTCTCCTGGGCAGGAAAGGGTGTCTATCAATACATATGTGGTACCGCTGTGATTGGGAGAAATTAGGGTTTCGCACGCAATCAAATTTTATTGACAAACATATTTTTTATTACAAAAAAACAGTACAAATTGCAAAAAATAGATTTTTTTTATTTTTTTTGCACATATTTCACCAAAAAGTATTGAGAATACACCTAAAAAATGACAAACAAGAGATTGCATGTTGAAGCCCAGACTCTCTTGAAAAAAAACAATATATAATTTTCCTGGGAAATCCCTGGAAATCCTTTCAAAAATCACAGTTGAACATGTGTCGCGCAAAATAGTGAAACATGGTCTGGCAACAGAGAGCGACAAAAGCTGCAGGTAGGCTGGCAGCGAAAGGGTTAAGGGCAAACTGCAAGTGACCTCCAGACCCCGCAGGCCGTGCATGGCCTGCACCAGCACCTGAACAGAGGCAGGGACCAGGAGTACCCTGACAATCTTGGGGGAGGCCACGCAGCAAACTTTATCCTGTATCCGGAGGAAACTACCTCCTGTATCCACCAGATTGAGGCAAGATGCCTCCTGATAGGAGCAAGGTGCTGCAGTCATCCCCTCACCCAGGCGGGCGAGGGCGCCCCATCATGCTTGAGGGGATTTGGTGGAAGATTTAGGCTTAGCCCCGCCGGAGGGCCCAGAATGTTGTCTGCTGCTCATGGGGCAGGAGTCTGCACGAAGACTCCGGAAGGACACCCCTGGTTCTTGTTTAACACTATGGTATGGAGGGGGAGGGGTGTCCCTGTCCCGAGACGGCCGCCTGCGTTGGGGTGATTTGCCCTTTTTTCCAAACAGGTCCAGGCGGGCCCCAAACAGGCGTTGCCCTCTAAAGGGAAGCCCGGTCAGAGTCCTTTTAGCAGCATCATCAGCACCCCACTGTCGCAGCCAGACCAAGCGACGTATAGCCACCACAAGGGCAGAAGTCCTCGCACACATTCTAATGGTGTCATCCATAGCTAAAAGGATAAATCTTACCAATACATCACAACTGGAGAGTGCATTAAACACCTCCCAGGGAAGATCATCAGGGTGATGCTCAAGCATCTTTCTGATGAGGGTTCTGGCGGCCACTGCAGTGATGGCCGCGGCACAGACCGGGCGCAGCGCCGTTCCTGCACAAGAAAAAGCGTGGGAAGCCAGCTTATCTATGCACCGGTGATCGGCATCCCGCAGGGTACTATAAGCAGGAGCTGCAATAAAGGGGGGGGGGTTAGGAACCCCAATGATCGGTGTGTCTACCACAGGGGGCGATGACCAACAATTAACCATCTCAGGGGGAAAAGGGTATTTCCAATCCCAGTCCCCTGGGGCCCCTGGAAGTTTACTGGGGCGTTCCCATTCCTCGAGTACAAGAGCATGGAAGTGAGCCTGCTCTAGAAATTCCAAGCGCGGTGTCGCTGTATGGAAACGCTCCCCTCTCGGCTTGGGAGCCGCGTTAGGGAGAGAGATAGACAGGGCCTTAAAGATCCTAATCAACAAACCAATGGTGTCAAACTGGTTCCAGTCTTTATGGCCAGAATCGTCATGACTCCTCGGCTCCTCATCAGATGAGCCTAAGTCAGAGAACAGCCCTCCTTCATCAGAAGGGGTACAGGCACGCGGAGTAGTGAACTCCTCCGATCCCATAGCAAAGGCAGAAACAGGGGGCGTCAAGGACCGCTTCTTACCAGGGCCCAAGCGCTTTGTCAATCCCGCAATAATTTGGTCAGCCGTAGGCAGTCTGGAAGACGCAGCCGGCTGCAACTCCCCACTCGTATGCGACTCAGCAGCGGTGAGGTTTAAGCCTGGGGAAATAGGAGTATTGAAGCGAGGTGCAGCCACTGGCAATCCTGATTGCAGGACCAGTACTTGCTCGGCGCACGGTGCGCAGACCTGTGCCCTGTCAGCATCAGCGTGGGGATAGCCACACGTTATACACAGCCGGTCTTGTCCCAGAGGGACCCCGGTCACATAATTCTGAGATGCCTCCATATGGTGATTATCAATGCAATATGTGTCAGTAGGGATTTATGCAATAGGCAACCCTGGATGTCCCAAAGACCCGCTAGGAATGTGGGAGAATTGTTTGTAAGCCCGCTACAATGTTAGGCCGGGAGAAGCCACCGGAGTCTTTGACGTCTGAAAGACAGAAGGGGAATAAGAGGTGTCAGTGCCATGCGCAGTAGAAAAAAAATACTAATGATGAGATCACCCGCGAGGGCACTTACAGACCAGAGGAGGAGAAGGACCGCCAACACGCGCGAAGATCAACAAATGGCGCCAACCGAACCTCGAAGGGCGGGCCAGGTTCCCGCCTCCCCCAAAGAGCGCGGCCGAAATAGAAAGAGCAAGCAGCGCGGCTCTGACACCCAGTTGCCAATCAAGGCGAAACTACGGCCATAAGCGTGACAATACAGTACACTGAGACCGCCAAACACACCCCCCCCATTCTTTTCCCCCGAATACGGGGGGGAAACGAGGGAGGATGGCGACCCTTTACACAGGGCCAACCGCTACACGGGGCATGGGGCAATAATGCGGGAGGGACATCCACTAGAGGCTCACTATCAGCCTAAACCGCCTACCCTTTGGTGGGGGACTGCGGTGGAGCATGGCTCCGTTAAGCACGCATGGTGCTGCCTACCTTCACCCGACCAGCGCAGCCCAGGCTGGGAGGCACATCACAAGGAGGACGGGTGGGAATAGTCCAACAGGGCCGCAGGCTGTAATAGCCCCGCTCATCTGCGAGAGAGTGATACTTCATGTCTTCGCAGTCAGCACTGCAGAGAAATCTGGGGATTTGTGGGAGGTCCCCGGGTATATGAAGGGCCGGGAGGAGCCGGTTTTTTTTTTTGCATGTCTGCAGTGCACAGCGCCATCTGGCGGAGGATAACCCAAGTGTAAGTATTATATCTGGAGCAGGACGTACTGTATACTTAGAATAATACAATTCTGTGAGGTGCTCACCTGTAGAATTGGTATTATATGTATACAGTACGTCCTGCTCCAGATATAATACTTACACTTGGGTTATCCTCCGCCAGATGGCGCTGTGCACTGCAGACATGCAAAAACAGGCTCCTCCTGGCCCTTCATATACCCGGGGACCTCCCACAAATCCCCAGCATTGAAAAGCAGTGAACAAGAAGCCGGGAGAATTTAAACCACTGAAACTGGTAACAACAACAATGGTAACAATCACCATACAGGGGATCCAGAATAATGCAAAAACCAGGGTGGGGTGGAGCAGGACGTACTGTATACGTATAATACCAATTCTACAGGTGAGCACCTCACAGAATTGTATTATTCTAAGTATACAGTACATCCTGCTCCAGATATAATACTTACACTTGGGACATCCAATAGCAGTGTCCATAAAAATAGGGTGGGATCCCCAACAAAAAAGGCAACAGCATGCAGCTTAAGCTACTGCCGCCTGCAAAACCTTGCGGCCAAACACAGCATCAGCTGAGGCCCGAACATCAACCTTGTAAAACTTTGAAAAGGTATGAACAGAAGACCAAGTAGCGGCCTTGCAAACTTGTTCGACAGAAGCCTGGTGCTGGAAGGCCCAGGAGGCCCCAATAGCACGAGTAGAATGAGCAGTAAGATGGAAAGGAGGACTCTTCCCCTTAGCAGAATAGGCCTGAATCACAGCCTGACGGATCCATTTGCTGAAAGTAGACTTGGCAGGAGCCAAACCCTTCCTAGGCCCAGAAGGCACAACGAAGAGAGCATCAGTCTTCCTGAAAGCCGCAGTGACAACCAGGTAATACTTCAAATACATGACCACGTCCAAGGAATGCAGAACCCTTTCCTTGTCGTTGCTAGGATTGGGACACAATGAAGGAAGAACAATGTCCTGATTCAAATGAAATGCAGACACAACCTTAGGCAGAAAATCCGGCTTGAAGCGGAACACCACCTTGTCCTGGTGCCTCTCATAGTACGGAGGCTGAATGGATAGAGCAGCCAGCTCAGACACACGCCTAAACGAAGTTATGGCCACCAAAAAGACAACCTTGAGAGTAAGAACAGCCAGAGCAGCATCGTGAATAGGCTCAAAGGGAGCACCCTGCAAGGCAGATAAAACCAAGTTTAAATCCCAAACGGGGACCACAGGTTTACGAGGGGGACGCGCATGAGTGACCCCCTGAAAGAAGGTCTTAACCAAATGATGATGAGCAAAGGACTTCTGAAAGAAGACGGACAGGGCAGAAACCTGACCCTTCAGAGTGCTGAGTTTTAGACCTAACTCCAAACCATGCTGTAAGAACTCCAGAACCCTAGGGACAGAGAACTCCCTACAGGGAAGAGACCTAGACTCACACCAATCAATGTAGGTACGCCATACTCTGTAATAGATAGCAGCAGAAGTCTTCTTCCTAGCCTGCACCATAGTACCTACCACAGAGGCAGACAAACCCAGCGTTTGTAAATTGGGATGGTGTAAGGAGCCCTGAGTTAGCAGATCTGGCACACCTGTCAGATCGTACTGGTCTACAGCCATTTGAACCACGTCTGCGAACCACACTCTTCTTGGCCACCTGGGGGCCACTAGAATCACAGGCACCCCTTCCAGAGCAATATTGCGCAGAACACTGCCCAGAAGGGGGAATGGTGGAAATACATACAGGAGCCGAAACTCCTTCCATGACATGGACAGGGCATCCGTGGCCAAGGCCAGAGGATCTGGAGACAGGAATACGAAGGCCGGGAGCTTGTGGTTGTGACAGGATGCAAACAGGTCTACATCCGGTAGACCCCAACGGTGACACAGGGACTGGAATACCCTGTTGCAGAGGGACCACTCTCCCTGACGGGACGTCCCCCTGCTCAGAGCATCTGCTAGCAGATTCTCCGACCCCGGAATGTAAACAGCCGAAATGCATTGTACATTGGCCTCCGCCCATGTCTGAGCGTACCTGGACCGACAGACCCCTCAGGTGTTGGGTCAACCGTTCCAGTACCAACCAGACTGCCCGCAACTCCAGAATGTTGATGGGTAAATGGGCCTCCTGAGGACCCCACTTCCCCTGGAAGCGCAGGGACTTCCAGAATCCCCCCCAACCTGACAGACTGGCATCAGTTGTGACCATCTCCCAGGAGGGGGCCAGAAAAGACCTGCCCCCTATCAAGTTCCCGAGGTCCAGCCACCACGCAAGGGACCGTCTGACCGAGGGGGGAAGCACACAGACCCCGTCCAAGGACGCTGGGTTCTTGTCCCATACTGACAGAAGGTGAAGCTGCAGAGGTCTCAAATGGAACTGGGCAAAGGGCACCGCCTCAAAGCTCGCCACCATCAGGCCCACCAGCTGCATTCCCTGCCGGATGGAGGGCTGAGGGGCACGAGAGCAGGAACCTCGCCTGCTCAGTCAGAGCTTCCACCTTCTGTTGAGGAAGGAATATCCTTGACTGAACCGTATCCAGAATCATTCCCAGGAACGGAGTCACCGAGGAGGGGGCCAGAGAGGACTTGGGGTAATTGATCACGTGAGGCCGAATGGCAAGGCCACAAATTGGTAATGCTGATCTTTCAGTGCAAATCTGAGAAACCTTTGGTGTCCTGGAAACACCGGGACGTGAAGGTAAGCATCCTTGATGTCTACAGACGTCATAAAGTCCCCTGGGCGCAGAGAGCCAATGGCCGAGCGCAGAGTTTCCATGCGAAAGTGCCTGTTCTTGACAAATTTGTTGAGGATCTTTAAATCCAGAATGGGCCTGACTGACCAATCCTTCTTGGGTACTGTGAAAAGGTTGGAATAGAACCCCATGCCCCTGTCTCCTAAGGGGACCTTGCAAATGACCCCTAGATCCAGGAGACCCTGCACGGCCAGCAACAAGACCTGAGCTGAGGCAGGGTCCTGAGGAATCCGGGACCCAATGAATCTGGTGGGGGGCCGTACAGCAAATTCTATCTTGTAGCCAGAGGACACTACCTCCTGAATCCACCGGTCTGAGACGTGGCGCCTCCAGACATGCTCGAAGTGCTGCAGACGTCCCCCCACCCTGACGGGCGAGGGCGCCCCCTCATGCCTGAGGGGTCTTGGGAGGGTCTTTGGGCTTGGGCCCCCAGGAGGAACCGGGACGGCGTCCTCTATTCCTGTGCCAGGAATCTGCGCGGGACCCAGCGAAGGACACCCCTTTTCCCTGTTTAGCCCCATGGTAGGGGATTGAAAAGGTGCCCTGGCCTCGAAAGGGCCGAATCTGCCGCCTGCGCTGGGGTAACTTGCCTCCTTTGGTGAAGAGGTCTAGGCAGTCCCCAAACAGGCGCAGCCCTTTAAATGGAAGCCCAGTAAGGGCTTTCTTAGCGGCACTGTCAGCAGCCCACTGTCGCAACCAAACAGCGCGGCGTATAGCTACCGCCAGGGCAGAAGATCTGGCACACATCCTAATAGCATCGTCCGATGCAGACAGGATAAAGTTAACAAACACATCACAGTTAGACAGTGTATTGACAGTATCAGGTGGCAACTCATCTGTGCCATCGAGTGCATTCCTGACCATGGCCCTGAGCGATACTGCCGTAATGGCTAAGGCGCAAACCGGGCGCAGGGTCGCTCCCCCAAATGCAAAGGCATGGCATGCCAATTGATCAATACGCCGGTCCTCAGAGTCCCGTAGCGTAGTAGTGTCAGGGGAGTGCATAATAGAGGTGTTGGACAAACCTAGAATAGGAGCATCGACCTCGGGGGGCGATGACCAGCACTTAACCGAGTCAGCCGGATACTTCCTATCCACACTCTTAGGGATCCCAGGAAGTCTACTGGGATGTTCCCATTTTTTAAGCATGAGGCTATTGAAATGGGTTTGCTCGGGAAATTCAAGACGAGCCTTAGCAGTATGAAAAAGCTCACCCCTTTGCCTGGGAGCCGCAACAGGGGGAGAGATGGACAAAACTTCAAAAATTTGAACCAGCAGTCTGTCAATATCATCCGGGGTCCAGTGCTCGGAACCAGACTCGTCATGACCCCTTGACTCCTCGTCATATGACCCTGAGTCAGAGAACAGCTCCCCTTCATCCGAGGGGGTATGGCCGTAAGGATGCAACAACTCATCAGATTCCATAGGGAAAAGAGCAGAGTCAGGGGTTAAATGCTGCCTCTTAGTGGTGGTCTTACGCGCTAATGAGCTAGCAAGCAATCTTTCAACACTGGCCAGTCTAGTAGCCACATCAGGATGAGAATCCCTGCTTGTATTGGGGGTTAGACTCAGGCTTGGGGGGGTAGGTGAAGTGAGGCGAGGTGCAGGCCCAGCCACGGAAGAGGCGGGAAGAACCGATAGCGCCTGCTGTGCACAAGGAACACAGACCCGTGCATTGTCACCGCTGCTAGGTAAGACCCCACAAGCTACACACAGCCGGGCTTGTCCCGAAGGAACCCCGTTCACAATATCCTGGGACGCCTCCATATGGTGATTTAATCGGCACAATAGGCCAGTAGGGATTGACGCTGTAAGCTACCCTGGATGCCCCAATAACCCGCGGGGAAGTGGGAGTAATTTTAATAGTCTCAACCGGGAGCTACACCGGGCCGGGAGAAGCCACCGAAATCCTCGGTCTGAAAGAAGGGAACAAGAATGTCAGAGCCATGCGCAAGGGAGTAATAAAGGAAGATTTAGACAAGCTAACTGGGCAGCACTCGCCTAAAAGCCACTAATGCTAAATATGTCAAAGATGTTCGTGTGCTCACTCAACCCAGCACCAAAATATTTAGAACAAAGCAAAAGAATGGGGGAACCCACCCTCCCCCAAATAGATGCCAGGTATCTACTGAGTTGCACTACTCATAAGTGTAAAAAAGATATGAAAAGTTTATTATTCTTAATGGTTACATAAAAAGACATACTAACATCTATACAAGTAAACAACAAACATGACATTAATATATAAAAACACCAGGGGGCGCCGGGGGTCTAAAATCCAACTCTAATCACAATACCTAAAATCTAATCACCTATATCTATATGTGCAAATCTGCAATCAAATGTGCAATTGTGCTTATACAAGAATTATACAGCAATATAAGACACCAACATCACTATTAATAATCATATAACAGGAGGACAAACCAGGGTGTGCAAGGGAAAAAATATTACCAAAAAATAGTGCAAAGAAATTATAAATGTGCATATACAGACCAACCGGGGTACCCCTGTAGGAGTAAAACGCCAAAAAAAAAAAAAAAAAAAAAGGAGTAATAAAGGTAATATAAAGTCGCCCGCGAGGGCACTTACAGACAGAGGGGGGAGGACGATCTTCACCACACGCGTGCGAGTAAAAAATGGCGCCAAGCGAACCTCGAAGGGCGGGCCAGAGCTGACCGTGATGCGGAGCGCGCCAAACCGTGACGCGGAGTGCGCCAAGCCAGGGCCCCACCCCCCTGGAGAGCGCGAAGCTCCAAAACGCGTAGCCAATAGAGAAAACAGGGCAGTGACGCCTGAAGGAATTGATCGAGTGGATTACCGCAGCAGAGCCACTACAAGCTAACAAAGAGATGCCGCAGCATCTGCAAAGCCACCCCCGCCCATGCAGTAACAACCATATAGGAAAGGCGCGGCGGCGACCAATACAAGTAAAGTAAAAAGTAAACAGCGCGGCTCTGACACTCATTCCCAGTCAAAAGCGATACTAAGGGCATGAGCGTGTAATAGGGTACACTGAGGCCGCCATACTCACAAACCCCCCCCTTTCTTTCCCCCCGGGCTAAGGGGGGAACGAGGGAGGATGGCGACCCTTTTAAACAGGGTCCACCGCTACTCGGGGCTTGGGGCAATGATGTGGGAGGGGCATCCCCTAAAGGCTCACCATCAGCCTAAACCGCCTACCCTTTGGTGGGGGACTGTGGTGGAGCAGGGCTCCATAAGCACGCATGGTGCTGCCTACCTTCACCCGACCAGCGCAGCCCAGGCTGGGAGGCACATCACAAATAGGACAGGTGGGAGTAGTCCAACAGGGCCGCAGGCTGTAATAGCCCCGCTCACCTGCGAGAGAGTGATACTTCATGTCTTCGCAGTCAGCACTTCAGAGAAATCTGGGGATTTGTGGGAGGTCCCGGGGTATATGAAGGGCCGGGAGGAGCCTGTTTTTTTTTTTTTTGCATGTCTGCAGTGCACAGCGCCATCTGGCGGAGGATAACCCAAGTGTAAGTATTATATCTGGAGCAGGACGTACTGTATACTTAGAATAATTATTGTCGTCTCCAAAGATTGAAGCTGTGCCCCTTGTCTTTAGAGAGGATTTTAGCTGATGTATACATTTATAAATGGCCAATAAATACAATAAGTTAATCATGTGCCCCCCTCAGATTACTCCTCTCAGGATTAAATTCCCATGCTCATTCCTCATAAATAAGATCCTTCATACCCCTTATTAGTTTGGCGGCCTTCCTCTCTTTCTCCACAATCTGAGCGTCCTTTATATGCACTGGTGCCCAGAACTGAATGGCATATTCTAGGTAAGGGCGCACCAGTGCCTTGTAAAGAGGCAATATTACATCTTTCTTATGATTTTGCTTCTTTTAATGCATGATAACATCTTGGTCGCCTTAGAAGAAGCTGCTTGGCATTGCATACTGTTATTTAGTGTAAACTGTTATTTAATGACTCTTCCAGCTTTAATCCCCCCCGAGGACATAAGTGGCCTTCAGGTTATTAGATCCTAAATGCATTACTTTAACCTTCTCCACACTGAACAGTCGGCGTCAGCCTGAAGCCTGTGAACATCTTCAACAGACTGCACTGTGCTACATATCTTGGGGTCATCCGCAAAAATAGAGCCAGTGCTCTTAATGCCATCTTCTATATCATTTATAAACAAATTGAATAATAGCAGGCCCAGCACTGAACCCTGGGGTATGCATCTTAAAACCGGGGACTATTGAGAGTAGATATTAACCCCAACACAATTTTAGTCCAGTCACAAACTGTATTCTCTAACCCCAAATACCTCAATTTTCCAAATACGAGACTATGAGGGACATCTACAGCTGTCCAGGCTCAACTCCTTATAGAAGTCAATCAGGTTAGTCTGGCAGCTTCTGTCCTAAGTGAAACCATGCTGGCTGTCACTTAGAATATAATGCATAGTTACATATTCCAGTATGTAGCCCCTTAATGGCCCCTCAAGCAATTTCCCACAATGGATGTTAAGCTTAAAGGTCTGTAATTACCCGGAGAAGACTTAGAGCACTTTTTAAAAATTGGTACCACATTTGCCTTGCGCCAATTTCTTAGTACTATACCAGTTGTTGAGTCTTTGTAAAAATACAAAATAAGTAATGCAAATCAGTTCTTTACATGTTTCATCAACATCTGAATTCATCATTATATATATTATCATTATAGGTACATTGAAGTGAATGGGGCATCATGCACTGACCACCTAAACAGAGAGCTTCTTCTGCGTTCCCTACTCCTAGTCCTTTCCATCAGTAAGGTAAGTAACAAGTAGTCTGCCAGTACTGCCCCATGCAATTATAAAGATAGAAACAATGAAAAAAAAAGCAATTCTGTGAGTACTCACCTGTAGAATTGTTTTTGTTCTTGCATGGCACGGTCCGCTTCGGTATTCATAACAGTTGGGTTAATACGCCACAAGGTGGTGCAGTGGTACTGCAGAAAAGCTGTGGCTTGTCCCGGCTCCCTATAAAAACGGGCTTAACCAGAGAGATTCCCGGTGTAGACAAGAAGCCGGGAGAGAATAAAGTAAAAATGTGAAAAAGGTAAAAACCCCCAATTAACTTGGCACAATCACCATAAAGAGGCAACCAAGAATAACGATAACAAGGGTGGGGCGAAGCGGGCCGTGCCATGCAAGAACAAATTCTACAGGTAAGTACTCATAGAATTGCTTTTTTCTTATTGCATGGCACGGCCCGCTTCGGTATTCATAACAGTTGGGACATCCAAAAGCAGTGTCCAGAGTAGGGTGGGATCCCCAAAGAGTAACGGCCAGTAGTTCAAGTCACTACCGTCTGAAGCACCTTGCGGCCAAAAGCAGCATCCGCTGAGGCCTTAACATCAACCTTGTAAAAAGTATGAACTGAAGACCAAGTAGCGGCCTTGCAAACTTGTTCAACAGAAGCTTGGTGCTGAAAAGCCCAAGAGGCACCAATAGCACGAGTGGAATCCTAAAGGGAGGTTCCTTTCCCTTAGCAGAATAGGCTTGAACCACTGCCTGACGGATCCACTTGCTGATAGTGGATTTAGCCGGAGGAAAACCCTTTCTAGGTCCAGAAGTGAGAACAAAAAGAGCATCAGACTTCTTGAAAGTCTCAGTGGCGACCAAATGAAAACTTCAAAACCCTGACCACATCCAGAGAATGCAGAGTCCGCTCCTTGGAATTAGTAGGATTAGGACACAATGAAGGCAAGACAATGTCCTGATTAAGATGAAAGGGAGACACAACCTTTGGCAGGAAATCCGGCTTAAGCCGGAACACCACCTTATCCTGATGTCTCTCAAAATAAGGAGGTTTGATGGAAAGTGCCGCTAGCTCAGAAACTCCCCTTACAGGAGTGATAGCAACCAGAAAGGCTACCTTAAGAGTCAAAATAGGCAAGGTAGCTTCACGGATAGGCTCAAAGGGAGGCCCTTGCAGAGCAGACAACACCAGATTCAAATCCCATACTGGTAGCATAGGCTTACGGGGTGGACGCACATGAGTAACACCCTGAAAAAAGGTTTTAACCAACCGGTGATTGGAAAAAGATCTTTGGAAAAATACAATTCTGTGAAATACTCACCTGTAGAATTGATATTATTTGTATACAGTATGTCCTGCTCCAGATATAGTACTTACACTTGGCTCCTCCCGGCCCCTCAAATACCCGGGAACCTCCCACAAATCCCCAGCATTGAAAAGCAGTGAATAAGAAGCCGGGAGAATAAACCACCGAAACTGGTAACTATACCAATGGCAACAATCACCATACAGGGGATCCAGAATAATGCAAAAACCAGGGTGGGGTGGAGCAGGACGTACTGTATACAAATAATATCAATTCTACAGGTGAGTATTTCACAGAATTGTATTATTCTTAGTATACAGTACATCCTGCTCCAGATATAGTACATACACTTGGGACATCCAATAGCAGTGTCCATAAAGTAGGGTGGGATCCCCAACAAAAACGACAACAGCAGATAGTTTAAAACCACTGGCACCTGCATAACCATGCGGCCAAGACAGCATGAGCTGAGGCCCTAACATCAACCTTGTAAAACTTTGCAAAGGTATGAACAGAAGGCCAAGGTAGCGCCCTAGCAAACCAGTTCAACAGAAGCCTGGGGCTGAAAGGCCCAAGAGGCACCAAAGCACGAGTAGCGAAAGGAAGATTCTACCCATTGGAGGAATGGTCCTGAGTAACAGCCTGACGAATCCAATCGCTAACAGTAGACTTGGCAGAAGCCAAAAACCCTTCCCTAGGACCAGAAGGGACCATCCCATCCAAGTAATGACCAGGGCCAAAGCCGCCTAACTCCCGAAGCAGACAAGACCGGGCACATTCAGGATGGAGTGGCCGTAGGCCCAAAAGAACATCAGATCTCCTAAGGACACAGTGACTACCAAGGAAAAAACTTCCAACACCTGTTCAAGGAATGCAGAACCCTTTCCTCAGGGTTGCTAGGAATAAGGCAGGAAGGAAGAACAACATCTTGAAACAATGAACATAAGACACCACCTTAGGTAGAAAATCCGGCTTCAGACGGAACACCACCCATCCTGGTGATCTCAAAGAAAGGGGGCTAGATAGACAGAGCCGCCCACCAGACACACGTCTGACCGAAGTAACAGCCACCAGAAGGGCAACCTTGAGGGTAAGAACAGCCAGACAGTATCCTGAATAGGACAAAAGGGAAAAACCCTGCAAGGCAGACAGAATCAAATACAAATCCCAACAGGGACCATAGGATTACATGGGGGACGCACCTGAATACCCCCGAAAGAAGTCTTAACCAAGGAAAACTGAACAAAAGACTTCTAAAGTAAGGCGGCCAGGGCAGAACCTGAACCATCAGAGTACTGAGTTGGAGAATCAACTCCAACTCATGCTGTAATAACTCTAGAGCCCTGGGAACCGAGAACGCCTGACAGGGAAGAGACCTAGACTCACACCAATCAATATGGGTATGCCATACCCAATAACAGATGGAAGGGGAAGAAGAAGAAGCTTGCTCCTAGTCTTCCCATAGTCTCAATCACCGAGACAGATAAGCCTGTCTCCATCAAGATGGATGTTTCAGCAGTCAGGCCGTCTAGGCCAGAGTCTGTAGATTGGGTGGCGTAAAGGGGCCCTGAGTGAGCAGAGCTGGCACTCCTGGCAGACTGTACAGAAACTACTGCCCTCGGTACCACGTCTGCAAACCACACTCTACTAGGGCACCCGGGGGCCACCAGAATCACTGGTCCCCTTACCAGAGCTATCTTGCGCAGAAACCTGCCTAGCAGGGGGAAAGGAGAAAAGACATACAGAACCGAACGTCCAGCCATGACGTTAGGCATCCAGACCACGGCCAGAGGATCCTGGGTAAGGGAAACAAGGCCGAAAGCTTGTGATAGTGACGGGACACAAACAGATCCACAACTGGTTGGATCCCATAGTGACACAGGGATTAACACATCCTGTCGCAGAGGGACCCCCACCGGAGCGAATATCACCGATATGCAGGGAACATTGTCTCCACCCAGATTAGGATCATAGACACTTCCTGGAGGGTCCTCCTGCTCCAAGCCCCTCCCAATAATTAATGTGGGACACTGTCGTCAGACAGACCGAGCGCCCCCAAACAGGCAGGCCCAGAAGAGGAGTAGTCAAGCGAGATAGAACCAACTGAAAACACTCACTGTTTCAAACATTGATAGGTGTATGGACCTTCTAAGGGCCCCACCTCCCCCAGGACCGCAGGGAGTTTCAGAAGAAAACCCCCCCTTTCAACCAGATAGATTGGCATCCATGGTGACCGTTTCCAGGAAGGGGCAAGAAGGAACTGCCCCCAGACAGGATCCTTGAGTTCATCCACTCCAAGAGGGACCTCCTTACCAGGTGGGAAGGCACACAGACCCTGCTCCAGGGATGCTGGATCCCTGTCCTGTATTAACAATAGAAGTAGCAGAAGGGTCCAAGGGGAACTGAGCATAAGGGACCTCTTCTGAGCAAGCCACCAACGGGCCCACCAGCTGCATCCCTGCCTGGTGAAGGGACCGGGGACAGCCATGAGCGACTGAGCCCATGCAACCAGATTGTCCACTTTATTGCTGAGAAGGGAAGATCCTCGTTTGAACCGAATCCAGATTCATTCCTAGGAATGGAGCTACCAATTAAGGGGACAATGAGGATTTGGGGTGATTGATCATCCAAATGACTCCCAATGGACACCACCAGCCGGGTATCCAACTTAGCCTGACGTAGAGACTGGGAAGTGAAAAAGGACGTCCAGGTAGGTCATCGCGCGGACGCCCCTTGGTCTCATCAGAGACATCACCCCCATCAGCACCTGGGTGAGCACTCTGGGAGCTGAAGAGAGGCCAGATAACAATGCCAACATTAGCAGTGTTGGACTTCCAACACGAACCTGAAGAGCCTCGGTGTCCCGAAGGCACAGGGATGTGAACATAAGTATCTTAGAGCTCCACAGACGGCAAGAAGCCCCCTGGGCGCAAGGCGCTGATGGCCCATCTCAGAGTTTCCATGCAGAAACTGCCTGTAATTGGAGAATTGCTGAGAACCTGTGAATCCAGAATGGGCCAGACTGACCCATCCTTTTGGGGGACGGTGGAAAGGTTGGTGTATCGGCCCCTGCCTCTGCCTGTTAAGGCAATCTGCAAGTGACCCCTCAGACCCCTGAACAGAGGCAGGGACCAGGAGTAACCGGGACCTGATAATCTCGGGGGAGGCCGCGCAGCAAACTATCTTGCATCCGGAGGACACTACCTCCTGAATCCACCAGTATGAGGCGTGATTCCTCCTGACAAGAGCAAAGTGCCGCAGCCATCCCCTCACCCAGACGGGCGAGGGCACCCCATCATGCTTGAAGGGGCTTGGTGGAAGATTTAGGCTTAGCCCCGCCGGAGGGGCCAGGGCGTTGTCTGCTGCTCCCGGGGCAGGAGTCTGCGCGAGTCCCCGCGAAGGACAGCCCTGGTTCTTGTTTAACACTATGGTGGGGGGGGGGGAGACGGCCACCTGCGTTGCGGTGACTTACCCTTCTTACCAAACAGGTCTAGACGGGCCCCAAACAGGCGTAGCCCTCTAAAGGGAAGCCCGGTAAGAGTCTCTGCTTGGGAGCCTCACCAGGGAGAGAGATAGCCAGAACCTCAAAGACCCTAATCAACAGATCATCAGTGTCACTCTGGGCCCAGTATTCATGGACAGAATCGTCATGACTCCCCGGCCCATCAGATGAGCCTGAGTCAGAGAAGAGCTCTCCTTCCTCAGAAGGGGTATAACCACGCCGAGTAGTAAACTCCTCAGTTCCCATAGGGAAAACAGTACCATGAGGCGTCAAGTGCCGCTTCTTACCAGGGCCCTTGCACTCTGATAACCTCGCAATAATCTGTTCAGCCGTAGGCCGTCTAGAAGACACAACAGGCTGCGAATCCCCACTTGTATGCAACTCAGCAGGAGTGAGATTTAAGCATGGGGAGATAGGCGAATTGAAATGAGGTGCAGCCACTGGCAGGCCTGATTGCAGAGCCAGTGCTTGCTCGGCACAGGGTACGTAGACCCGTGCCCTGTCAGCATCAGCATGGGGTGGTCCACACGCTATACACAGCTGGTCTTGTCCCAGGGGGACCCCGGTCACATAATTCTGAGATGCCTCCATATGGTGATTATTTAGGCTCAATATGCCAGCAGGGATTGACGCTATAAGCAACCCTGGATGCCCCAAAGACCCGCTAGGGATTCTAGTGGGAGAATTTTACAAGGCCCGCTATCAAATACACCGGGTCGGGAGAAGCCAATGGTGTTCACCAGTCTGAAAGACACAATGAGAAGAGAATGGTGTCAGAACCAAAACACTACAATGAGTATAAGCCGCCCGAGAGGGAACTTACGGACCACAGCAAGCAGGAACGTCCCACGCGAACAGACAATATGGCGGCATGTACCTCGAAGGGCGGGCCAGAGCGAGCCATGACGCAGAGCGCGCCAGAACAGGCCCCGCCCTCCAGAAGAGCACGAAGTCCAACTTCGGCCAATGAGGACACAGAGGTGTCTGAGGTAACACCGCCGCCCCGGCGCGGAACATCCAACGAAGGAAAAAACGCGAGCGGCGGCGGCAGTTACACGAGTAAAGCACAAAAAGGCGCGGCGGCTGACACCATATATATAAAAGTCCAAAGACAGACTAAGTGCCATATACGTGAATATCATACACAGACACTACAGGCACCCGCCCCCTTTCTTCCCCCCTGAACTACGGGGGGAAGAGGGAGGATGGCAACCCTTTGTACAGGGCCCACCGCTACACGGGGCATGGACAATAATGCGGAAGGGGCATCCCCTAGAGGCTCACCATCAGCCTAAACCGCCTACCCTTTGGTGGGGGACTGCAGTGGAGCATGGCTCCATAAGCACGCATGGTGCTGCCTACCTTCACCCGACCAGCGCAGCCCAGGCTGGGAGGCACATCACGAGGAGGACGGGTGGGAATAGTCCAACAGGGCTGCAGGCTGTAATAGCCCCGCTCACCTGCGAGAGAGTGATACTTCATGTCTTCGCAGTCGGCACTGCAGAGATATCTGGGGATTTGTGGGAGGTTCTCAGGTATTTGAGGGGCCGGGAGGAGCCAAGTGTAAGTACTATATCTGGAGCAGGACGTACTGTATACTAAGAATAAAATTGCCAGAGCTGAAATATGGCCGTTTAGGGTACTAAGTTGAAGGCCCTGATCCAAACCATGTTGTAAGAATTCCAGAATCCTGGGAATAGAAAACACCCAACAGGGAAGAGACTTGGACTCACACCAGGCAATGTAAGCATGCCAGACCCTGAAATAGATAAAGGACGAGGACCTCTTCCTAGCCTGAATCATGGTATCAACAACAGAGGCCGGCAACCCCTTTTCCATCAATATGTAGGTTTCAGCAGCCAAGCAGTTGAAGCCAGAGTTTGTAAATTGGGATGGCGTAGCTGCCCCTGGGTGAGAAGATCTGGATCCTTGGGCAAGACATGCCTGTCTACTGCCAACCGCACAACGTCTTCGAACCAAACTCTTCTTGGCCAACAAGGGGCCACCAGAATGGCTGGTACCCGCTCCTGGGCTATCTTGCGCATGACCCTGCCCAGGAGAGGAAACAGAGGGAACACATAGAGAAGCTGAAACTCCGTCCAAGGTATTGCCAACGCCAGAGGATCCTGAGACAGAGAGACAAATCTGGGAAGTTTGTGATTGTGATGGGACGCAAACAGGTCCACATCCGGCTGACCCCAGCGGTGACAGAGGGAGAGAAACACCTGGTTGTTGAGAGACCACTCCCCCAGCCCGACCCCCAAAGGTGAGTAGATAGGCGAGAAAGAACCAACCTGATTGCCCTCAGTTCCAGGACGATGATAGAAGCATGGGCCTCTTGTGGGCCCCACCGACCCTGGAACCTCAGGGACTTCCAGAAGCCTCCCCAGCAGGTCAGACTGGCATTCGTGGTGACCGTTTCCTAGCATGTGGGCAGGAAGGACCTGCCCCCCAGAAGGTTCCTTGAGTCCAGCCACCACGAGAGAGACTGTCTGGCCAGGGGAGACAGAACAAATTCCTGATCCAGGGACACAGGGTCCCAATCCCAAACTGACAAGAGGTGCAACTGAAGAGATCTCATGTGAAACTGAGCAAAGGGGACTGCTTTGAAGCAGGACACCATCAGGCACACCAACTGCATCCCCTGACGGATGGAGGGATGAGGACATGACAGCAGAGCCGGAGCCTGCAGCTGAAGACCTTCCACCTTCTGCTGAGGAAGGAACACCTTGACCTGAGAGGTATCCAGAGTCATGCCCAGAAATGACCTCACCAAGGATGGGGACAGAGAAGACTTGGGATAGTTGATCACCCAGCCGAAAGACTCCAGAGTGGATGTCACCATTTGAGTGTCCCGCTTGGCCTGAGGAAAAGACTCGGCCACAATCAGGATGTCGTCCAGGTAAGGAATGATGCGGATGCCCTGGTTCCTTAGCAGAGCCATCACTCCCGTCAGCACCTTGGTGAACACCCGAGGTGCCGAGGTGATACCGAAGGGTAGAGCCACAAACTGGTAATGCTGATCCTGCAGCTCGAACCTTAGAAATCTCTGATGACCTGGGAAGATAGGCACATGAAGATAAGCATCCTTGATGTCCACAGTGGTCATGAAGTCGCCCGGGTGAGCCGTCCTTTTTGGGGACCGTGAAAAGATTGGAATAGTACCCCTGACCTCTTCCTTGATGAGGCACCAAACAAATGAGTCCGGACTCTAGCAGGCAATGAACCGCCAAAAGCAACCTCTGAGCGGACAGAGGGTTTAAAGACATCCGGGATCTGATGAATCTTGGGGGAGGCCAGGCTGCAAACTCTATCTTGTAACCGGAGGACACTACTTCCTGAATCCACCAGTCTGAGACGTGAAGCCTCCAGACGTGAGCAAAGAGCCGAAGCCGTCCCCCCACCCGGATGGGTGAGGGCGCCCCTTTATGCCTGAGGGGGCTTGGGAGAGGGTTTGGGCTTAGGATTGCAGGAGAGACCTGGACGACCATGGGTTCTGTCACGGCCCCAAGAATCTCTGCGACCACTAGAGAGGAGGGAGCCACGGCCCCCTCTGGGAATGCGAAAGGAAGGGAGCGGGGCAGAGGACCCCCGAAAGGGCCGAAACTGCCTCCTTCGCTGAGGCAGCCTCCCATCCTTGGCTAAAACATCAAGACGTTCCCCAAACAGCCGCAGTCCCATGAAGGGGAGGCCAGTGAGAGCTTTCTTAGCCGCAGCGTCAGCTGGCCACTGGCGCAACCAGACAGAGCGGCGCATAGCCACCAAGAGCGCAGAGGTCCTTCCACACAGCCGCACAGCATCATCCATAGCAGTAAGGATAAAGGCCACAAAATCAGTGCAAAGTAAGAGAGTCCTATATTCCTCCCCCACACTACCAGATGTGATTGTGCCATCAATGAGACGCTTGAGCAGTTTCTTAAGGGCAATAGCAGTAATGGCAGCAGCACATACGGGGCGCAAGCCAGCCCCCACACAGGTAAAAGCATGGCAGGCCACTTGATCCATGCGCCGGTCCTCACCGTCCCTCAGAGTGGTAGTGTCAGGGGAAGGCATGACCGAAGTATTGGACAAGCCTAGCACGGGAGCGTCCACTTCAGGGGGAAATGACCACCTCTTAACAAGATCAACAGGAAAGGAATACCTTTTATCCAAACCCTTGGGCACTGCAGGCAACTTGTTAGGACGTTCCCATTCCTTAAGCACCAAGGTGGTAAAATGTTCCTGCTCAGGGAACTCTAGACGCTGTTTACCAGGGTGAAAAAGCTCCCCCTGCTTTCTTTTAGCTACCTCAGGGGCAGCAATTTCAAAAATATGTGACAGCAGATTATCAGTGTCCATGATTCCTCTCCGGACGCAGACCCAGGGTCACTATCGCAACCCTCTTGCTGGTTCCCTGAGGAGTCAGAATCCTGGGAGAGCTCCCCCATCTCAAGGGGTGACAGTCACCAAGATCATCAATCCCCACATACATCTCAGTAAGGGGAGCAGGCCTGGGGTCCAGGTGTCTCTTCTTGCCAGAGGCCTTCCTAGGAACATTCCTGGCAAGCTGCTTTTCAATGTTAGCCACCCGCAGAGCCAAATCAGAATGTGACTCCCTGCCAACATTCCCCTCACTGGGGCCCAATTGCAGGAGCGGGGGAGTAGGTGAAGCCGAGGTGAAGCCGAGTGAGGCGCAGAGCTGGGAAGTGAAGCAGGCAAACCAGCTTGAAGCGCAAGGACACTTTCAGCGCATGGCACGCACACCGTGACACTGTTACTCACAGAGGATACCCCACACATGGAACACAGCCGTGCTTGCCCCGAAGGGCCCCCAAGCACGCTATCCCCAGAAGCCTCCATATGGTGATTAACACAGGCGCAATTGGGGGGGACCCAAAGGAAAATGAGGGGACACAGTCCCCAAACTACTTACCCCCTCAAAAGCTAGGACAGAAACTCTGCATCCCTATTAGGCTCACCATAAAGCCTATGGCAGGCTACCCTTTGTGTTACAGGGTCTGCGGCTTGGATCTGCGCTCCAGGAGCACTTGACCCTAGTGCTCTTCTATCTTTACCCGATCTGTCAGCCAAGGCTGGGAGGCAGTGAGGGTCCAGAAACGGATGGAAATAGACTTGCAGGGACGCAGGCTTGGTTGCCCCGCTCACCTGCGCAAGAGAGAGAGCCATCTTTTAACTTCGCAGTTCCACTGCAGAGGAAACACTGGGGAACTCTATGGTTAAGCCCGTTTTTATAGGGAGCCAGGACAAGCCACAGCTTTTCTGCAGTACCACTGCGGCACCTTGTGGCGGAATAACCCAACTGTTATGAATACGTAAGCGGGCCGTGCCATGCAATAATAAAAATATATTTTAAACATTGCAAGCCCAGACACCCTTTGAACACCATAAGAGAAAACATAAAAGTTTGTATTGGGAATGGTTGTATGGTTGGATTTCAACAGAGAAAGGGCTCATAATGGCTATTATATGTTTTTTTTTTAATAACATCTCAATAGGATGACCTTTAAAATTATTTCATATATTTAATCTTTGTGATGTTCAGCTTATTTAAGCATTACCTCTGGCAAATGGCTCTACAGTCATAATCATGCAATCATCTTCCTCCCATTACAAAGACATGAAGGTGTAAGGTTTCGGATCAGAAGGCAATAGAACATCTGTTCCAATCACCAGTGCCTGGCATAATAATAATAATTTCATCATCATGCCGCCTCTGCTAGCCTGTAGCATTTGACAGGAACAGCCAAAAATTATTTTTTTAGTGTCCATCTGTAATGTAAAACCTGCAAGCCCTGTCATCTCTCTCTTTTTGAGCCATTACTGTTTTTTTTTCAGGACCGAATATTTGAAGGAATTTTTCAAAGATGAACTCCTATTAAAATCAGCATGCAGTTAAAAAATGAGAAGCTTCTATTCATCATCAAAATATTAAACAAACAGACAACCCTGTTAAAAGAGAAATACAGGGTTTGCCAAGGCCAATCTTCAAAGCCAACTTTAGCTGTATGGTTGTCACTTTTCTTTTAAACCATTTTTCCACATGGGATCAGATCCTCCTCCAAATGGACTTTCAATTCGCTAACATTGCCTGCAGTACTACAGGGTGTCAGTTGATCCTGCTTACAGCCTATATGATTGTATGATCAAAAGAGAAGAACAATACCTGAAACTAAAATTAAGCAATCCAAAGTAGGTCTGATAAAGTTGTAGGGTTCTGAGGGTCAAATTTTTCACCTGTAATGACTGCTCAGTATACCAAAATGGGAGGGGAGAAATGGCAGTGAAAATGAGTGATATGATCCTGGCTGAACTAGGCCCCTTTTCAAACACCAGGTCAGTCTAATTTATTTTGAAAAATGTAAACCATGATGCTAAGCGCATATTATTAAGCTGTAAAAAAATGTGTTGGCTTAAAAACAGCCACAACTCTTGTACTTCACATCAGCCTATTAGGTTATTGTTTCTGGATCAAGAGTAAAGATAATGTGATCATCTCCAATGGTGCAGTATGGTGGTTGCATGGTGAGCATCTGCCATTCTAAAAGTCTTTAAAAAAGTCTCTAAAAATGTCTACAGGAAAAAACATTTTCCAGGTTAAAAATTTTGTATATATTATACGGAGATGCAAATAATACAATTCTGTGATTACTCACCTGTAGAATTGTTATTATGAGTATACAGTACGTCCTGCTCCAGGTAAGAATCATTACACTTGGGTATTACTCCGCCAGATGGCGCTGGACTGCATAGACCGCAAAATTAGCTCCTCCCGGCCCCTCAAATACCCGGGACCTCCCACAAATCCCCAGCATTGAAAAGCAGTCAGCGAGAAGCCGGGGGAGAAAGATAACAGAACCAACTAGTAACTATAAAACAATGATAACAATCACCATACAGGGGATCCAAGGATAATGCAAACCAAGGGTGGGGTGGAGCAGGACGTACTGTATACTCATAAAAACGATTCTACCAGTGAGTAATCACAGAATTGTATTATTCTTAGTATACAGTACGTCCTGCTCCAGATAAGAATCATTACACTTGGGACATCCAATAGCAGTGTCCATAAAGTAGGGTGGGATCCCCAAAGGTAACAACAGACGGGTCAGACCACTGCCACCTGCAGAACCTTGCGGCCAAAAGCAGCATCAGCTGAGGCCCTAACATCAACCTTGCAAAACTTGGAAAAGGTATGAACAGAAGACCAAGTAGCGGCCTTGCAAACTTGTTCAACAGAAGCCTGGTGCTGAAAAGCTCAAAAGGCACCAATAGCATGAGTGAAATGAGCAGTAAGGCGGAAGGGAGGATTCTTCCCCTTAGCAGAATAGGCCTGAATCACAGCCTGACGGAACCATTTGCTGATAGTAGATTTGGCAGGCACCAAACCCTTCCTAGGACCAGAAGGGAACCACAAAAAGAGCATCAGTTTTTTCTGAAAGGTGCAGTAGCCATTAGATAGTACTTCAGGCACCTAACCACATCCAAGGAATGCAAAACCCTCTCCTTGGCGTTACTAGGATTAGGGCACAAGGAAGGAAGAACAATGTCCTGATTCAGATGAAAGGCAGACACGACCTTAGGCAGAAAATCTGTCTTGAAGCGAAACACCACCTTGTCCTGGTGTCTCTCAAAAGTAGGGGGGCTGGATAGAAAGTGCCGCCAACTCAGAAACACGCCTAACAGAAGTGATAGCCACCAAAAAGACAACATTGAGTGTAAGAACGGCCAGGGCAACATCCTGCACAGGTTCAAAGTAAGCACCCTGCAAGGCAGACAAGACCAAGTTCAAATCCCAAACAGGCAACATAGGCTTACGTGGGGGACGCACATGAGCAACCCCCTGGAAAAAAGTCCTGATCAGAGAATGCTGGGCAAAGGACCTCTGGAAGAAAACAGCCAGGGCCGAGACATGACCTTTCAGAGTACTGAGTTGGAGCCCCAGCTCCAAGCCATGCTGCAGGAACTCCAGGATCCTGGGAATAGAGAACACACGACAGGGAAGAGACCTAGCCTCACACCAGTCAATGTAGGCACGCCAAACCCTATAGTAAATAGAATAAGACGACTTCTTTCTAGCCTTTATCATGGTGTCAACAACAGAGGCAGACAGCCCCTTCTCCATCAAGATGGAGGTTTCAGCAGCCAGGCCGTCAAAGCCATAGTTTGTAAATTGGGGTGGCGTAAATGACCCTGAGTGAGCAGGTCTGGCTCCCTGGGCAGAGTGTACTGATCTACTGTCAGCTGCACCACGTCTGCGAACCACACTCTTCTTGGCCACCTGGGAGCCACCAGGATAGCTGGTACCCCCTCCTGAGCTATCTTGCGCAGAACCCTGCCCAACAGGGGGAATGTGGGAAAGACATACAGGAGCTGAAAGTCCTGCCATGACATTGCTAGAGCATCTGTTGCCAAGGCCAGAGGGTCCTGGGACAGGGAGACAAAGGCTGGGAGCTTGTGGTTGTGACGGGACGCAAACACCACATCTGGTTGGCCCCAGCGGTGACAGAGTGTGAAACACCCTCTCGCAGAGGGACCATTCTCCCAGGCGAGAGGTCCCCCTGCTCAGAGAGTCTGATTGCAGATTCTCCAACCCCGGAATGTACACTGCTCCAGGTCCCCCCCTGATGATTGATGTAGGCAACCGTTGTCTGGTTGTCCGAGCGTACCTGAACAGGCCAGCCCCGAAGGTGTTGAGTCAAGTGAACCAGCACCAACCTGATCGCCCTTAGTTCCAGAATATTGATGGGTGTGTGGGCCTCCTGAGGGCCCCACCGCCCTTGGAACTGCAGGGACTTCCAGAAGCCCCCCAACCCATCAGACTGGCATCCGTGGTGACTGTCTCCCAGCAGGGGGCCAGAAAGGATCTGCCCGCCAAAAGGTTCCTGGAGTCCAGCCACCACGAGAGGGACCGCCTGGCTAGGGGGGATAGAACAAGGACCTGGTCCAGGGACGCCGGATGCTTGTCCCATACTGACAAGAGGTGGAGTTGCAGAGGACTCATGTGAAACTGAGCATAAGGAGCCACCTCGAAGCACGACACCATCAGGCCCACCAGCTGAATTCCCTGCCTGATGGAGGGATGAGGGCACGAGAGCAGGGACTGAACCTGCACCAGTAGACTGTCCACCTTCTGCTGAGGAAGAAAAATCCTTGCCTGAACTGTATCCAGATTTATTCCCAGGAAGGGAGTCACCAAGGAAGGAGACAGGGAAGACTTGGGATGGTTGATCACCCAGCCAAATGACTCCAGGGTGGACACTACCCGCTGAGTATCCAGCTCTGCTTGATGGAGGGACTGAGAAGTGATGAGAATGTCATCCAAATATGGCAGCACGTGAATGCCCTGAGCAGAGCCATCACCCCTGCCAGCACCTTGGTGAACACTCTGGGAGCCGAGGTGAGACCGAAGGGCAATGCCACAAATTGGTAGTGCTGATCCTCCAGAGCGAACCTGAGGAATCTTTGATGACCTGGAAAAACAGGAATATGAAGGTAAGCATCCTTGATGTCCACAGAGGTCATGAAATCCCCTGGATGCAGGGAACTGATAGCAGAGCGCAGAGTTTCCATGCGAAAGCGCCTGCACCTGACAAATTTGTTGAGGATCTTCAAGTCTAGGATGGGCCTGACTGACCCATCTCTTTTGGGCACGGTGAAAAGGTTTTAATAGAACCCCTTGCCCCTTTCTCCTAAGGGGACCTGACAGATGACCCCCAGCTCCAGAAGGCTTTGCAAAGCCAGAATTAGAGCCTGAGCTGACATGGGGTCCTGAGACATCCGGGATCTGATGAATCTTGGGGGCGCCCAGGCTGCAAACTCTATCTTGTAACCGGAGGACACTACCTCCTGAATTCACCGGTCTGAGACATGAAGCCTCCAGATGTGAGCAAAATGTTGAAGCCGCCCCCCCACCCGGATGGGTGAGGGCGCCCCTTCATACCTGAGGGGGCTTGGGAGAAGACTTAGACTTGGAGCCCCAGGATGAGCCAGGGCATCTACGTCCTCTGCCCTATCCCTGGCTCCACGGTAGGGGGAAGAAAAGGAGCCCTGGCCCCGAAAGGGCCGAGACTGCCTCCTGCGCTGGGGTAACCTGCCTCCCTTAGCAAACAGGTCCAGGCGTTCCCCAAACAGGCGTAGTCCTTTGAAGGGAAACCCAATGAGAGCTTTCTTGGCAGCATTGTCAGCAGCCCACTGGCGCAACCAAACCGAGCGGCGTATAGCCAACACTAGGGCAGAGACTCTGCCAAACATCCTAATGGTATCATCCAAGGCAGAGAGGACATAAGTCACAAAAACCTCACAACGAGAGAGAGCATGAAACTCCTCACTAGACACATCATCAGGAGCACCCTCTAAGACACTTCTAAGCAGCGCCGTCCCCACACAGGCAAAGGCATGGGACGCCAGCTGATCAATACGCCGGTCCTCACTATCCAGCAGCGTAGTAGAGTCAGGGAGAGGTGTTAGGTAACCCTAGAACCGGGGCATCCACCTCTGGAGGGGATGACCAACGCTCCACCACATCAGCAGGAAAGGGATACCTCTTATCCCAACTCTTAGGGACTCCGGGGAGCCTGCTGAGACGCTCCCATTCTTTGAGCACGAGATTATTAAAATGGGCTTGCTCAGGAAACTCTAAACGTGGCTTAGCAGTATGAAACAATTCCCCCTGATGCCTGGGGGCTGCAACCGGGGGAGAGATACAGTACCTCAAAAATCTGAGCCAACAGCCTATCAGTATCATCTGGGGCCCAGGGGTCAGAGCCAGAATCATCAGGACCCCTGGGCCTCTCATCCGATGACTCAGTCCGATGACTCAGAAAATAACTCCCCTTCTTCCAAGGGGGTATAACCAGACAGTTCCAAAAACTCATCAGCCTCCATAGGGAAAAGAGTGACATCAGGCGTCAAGTGCCGCTTTTTAGCAGAGGCCTTATGCGCCAAGGTATTAGCAAGCAACTTCTCAACACTAGCCAGTCTGGAAGACACATCAGGCTGAGAATCCCCACTGGTATGCAACTCAATGGGAGTCAGATTTAAGCTTGGGGGAGTAGGTGAAGCCATACGTGGCACAGGCCCAGCTACTGGTAAACCAGGCTGCAGCGCAAGCACCTGCTGGGCACAAGGTATACAAACCTGCACATTGTCAGCACTAGTAGGGGAAACCCCACAAGCTACACACAGCCGGGCTTGTCCCGAAGGAACCCCGAGCACATTATCCTGAGACGCCTCTATATGGTGATTATAGCGGCACAATAGGTCGATAGGGATTCACGCTATAAAAGCAACCCGGGATGCCCCAATAGCCCGCTAGGGAAGTGGGAGTAATTTACGCACTAGGCCTCACAAGTTTAATAACTAAATAGAGGGAGTAGGGCCGGGAGATACCAATAGTTTGACCCGCCTGAAAGACATAAGCAAAGAGGACCCCATAAGCAACATGTATAATGACATAGGGTAAATAAAGCCGCCCGCGAGGGCACTCACGGACCACGGTAGGTAGATGCCAGCCACGCAGCAGCCAAATCCAGAGAAAAATGGCGCCGGGTATACCTCGAGGGGCGGGGCGCGGAGACAGTGACGCGGAACGCACCGTTCGCGGCCCCCCCCCCTGAAGAGCGCGAAGCAGCACACGTGACAAGCAGCCAATAACAGCGCATCAGCGCCTGAGGTAATGCCGCCGCCAACCGCGGAACACAGTGGAAGCGCGCGCGGCGGTATTTTCAAAAATGCAACCAGTGCAACCAACTCCGCGCGGAGACCGACACCAACAACAAGCACATAATACAGTGAAGCACCAAGGCATATACACCCCCCCCCCTCGAGAGCTACAAGGGAGAGCGAGGGAGGGCAGCAGCCACTTAACATAAGGCCCACCGATAGACAGGGGCAAGGGGCAATAGGGCGGGAGGGGCATCCCATAGAGGCTCACCATATGCCTATACCGCCTACCCTTTGATGGGGGACTGCGGTGAAGCAGCGCTCCTAAGCACCTGACAGCGGTGCTGCCTACCATCAACCGGACCAGCGCAGCCAAGGCTGGGAGGCACATTAAAAATGGAACTGGTGGGAATACCTTCTCGGAGATCGGGCGGCTTGTTGACCCCGAAGGGAGGTTTATTTTTGTCAAGGTGTTGATACACCACAGAAAGTATACACTTGCTAACCTCTACCTCCCCAATCATGACCAAGTGGGGGCGTTTCGGAGGTACGCGAAAAAACTAGAGGACTTCATGGAGGGGGTCGTGATCCTGGGGGGTGATTTCAACCTAGCGCTAAACCCCTCCTTAGATACATCTGCGGGAAGATCCTCGGTGTCCCTAAGCAAGCTGCAGTCTCTGCGGAGAACCCTACATGACCTACAGCTGATGGATGTCTGGAGACTGGAGAACGGATCTGCTAAAGACTACACATATTACTCACCTGTGCACGGATCGTATAGTCGCATTGACTACATACTACTTAGCCACTATGCCCTACAATGGCATCCCATAACTAGCATAGGACCCTTCCTGTGGTCAGATCACGCGCCAGTCTTCGTCTCTCTTGACCTGCCCGGCGCCGCCCCCAGACAGTGGAGCTGGCGCCTAAATGACAATCTCCTCAAAAAATACCATTTTGTGAGTACTCACCTGAAAAATGGATATTGTTGGTGTGCCACACACCCCGCTTCACTTCTTAAATATTCATCACTTCATGGGTTAATCCACCGCAGGTGACGTAGTGCAGAGAGGAAGTCTTGTAACGAGCCCCCTTCCGGCCTACATATACCTGGTACCTCCCTTCAATCACCAGTATATTCAAAAAGCAGTAAAACAAGGTACCAGTATTCCACCAGTAACCTCCAAAATTAATTTTGATATAAATAAAAAAGGGCTTCACCATATAAATGCTTCGGTAATACCGAAAAGGGCGGGTGTGAAGCGGGGTGTGTGGCACACCAACAATATCCATTTTTCAGGTGAGTACTCACAAAATGGTATTATTCTTGGTGTGCCACACACCCCGCTTCACTTCCTAAATATTCATCACTTCATGAGACATCCAAAAGCAGTGTCCACAAGGGAAGGGCATCTCAAGGCCAGGTGAAGCATAACTTAAATGACTGCAGTCTGCAGAACTTTGCGGCCAAAAACAGCATCCGCTGAGGCCCGCACATCAACTTTGTAAAACTTAGAAAAAGTGTGAACAGAAGACCAGGTGGCGGCCTTACAAACCTGTTCAACAGAAGCTTGGTGCTGAAAAGCCCAAGACGCCCCAACAGCGCGAGTGGAATGAGCAGTAATACGAAAAGGGGGAACTCTTCCCTTAGCAGAATAGGCCGCAGTAACGGCCTGACGTATCCACTTGCTAATGGCAGATTTGGCTGGTGCCAAACCCTTCTTAGGCCCATGGGGCACAACAAAAAAGGAATCCGTCCTACGGAAAGGAGACGTGATAATCAAGTAGTACTTAACACAGCGTACTACATCCAAACAATGCAAAACCCTCTCTTTGTCATTCTTAGGATTAGGACACAAGGAGGGAAGAACAATATCTTGGTTCAAATGAAAAGCAGAAACAACCTTAGGAAGAAAGTCTGGCTTGAACCGAAAGACCACTTTATCCTGATGCCTCTCGAAGTAGGGCGCCTGGATAGTTAAGGCCGCCAATTCTGAGACACGCCGGACAGAAGTGATCGCTACCAAGAAGACAATCTTCTGAGTCAGGGTAGACAAAGCAATATCTTGCAAAGGCTCAAAAGGAGGAGCCTGAAGAGCAGAAAGAACCAAATTCAAATCCCAAACAGGGAGTAATGGTTTCCTGGGAGGCCGCACATGCGTAACCCCCTGGAAAAAAGTTCTAACTAAAGGTTTAAGCGCAACACGCTTCTGAAAAAAGACAGATAAGGCAGAGACCTGCCCTTTCAATGTACTTAGCTGGAGACCAGAGTCCAGCCCTGAGTGTAAAAACTCCAGAATCCTGGGGACCGAAAGGACCCTACAAGGAAAAGATCTTATCTCACACCAAGTGATATAGGCTTTCCAAGTCCTATAGTAGGTGACGGAAGAAGACTTCTTCCGGGCACTGATCAGAGTCTTAATGACTGAATCAGAAAGACCCTCCTCCTTCAGGATGGAGGTTTCAGCCGCCAGGCCATCAAACCCAGCGCTGGTAAATTGAGATAACACAATTGACCCTGAGTGAGCAGATCGGGCCGAAGAGGCAGAATGAACTGGTCCACTGCCAGCCAAACGATGTCTGCGAACCTTATTCGTTTTGGCCACTTTGGGGCCATGAGAACGGCGTACACCCTTTCCAGAGCCAACTTCTGAAGAACTCTGCCCAGCAAGGGCCACGGAGGAAACAGGTATAGAAATCCCAGAGCTCCTCAGTTCAGGGACCTGACGTCCACTGTCAGAGCCAGAGGATCCCGGGAGAGAGACACGAAGCTCGGGAGCCTGAGATAGAGATGAGGGGCCCACAGGTCCACCTCCGGAGTCTCCCATTGGAGACACAATAAGAGAACCACCCGAGGATGGAGAGCTTATTCTTCCAGACGGGGAGAGCACTTGCTCAACCGGTCCGCTACCTGTTCCATCACCTCTGGAATGTAAACCGCCGAGAGACAGGGAACATGGAACACTGCCCATGTCTGGATCAGGGGCATTTCTCTGATGGGTAAGTGGGGCCTCCACTGCCCCTGAAGCCGCAGCTCCTTCCAGTATCTGTCCCATCCCAACAGACTGGTGTCCGTGGTGACACCTCTCCAAGGGAGGGTCAGGAAAGACCTGCCCTATACAAGATTGGTCGAGACCAATCACCACAGGAGGAACTGCCGTACACGGGAGGACAATTGGAAGGACTGATCCAACAACAGAGGTTGCTGGACCCAACACGCTAGCAGAAATAGCTGAAGTGTTCTTGTGCGAATTTGGGCAAAAAAAAGACACACAGCGTCTTGATGAGAGTTCAGGCCGGGATGAACCGACCCCTGAATGGACCGCGAGGGAGGGTGAGACTCGAATTCCAGGTTGTAACCTGTCGACACTACCTCCTGGATCCATCTGCCTAGAACCACATGGTTCCAATTGTAGAAGTGTCGCAATAGTCCCCCCACCCGCACGGGCAGCCCCTCATTGCTGAGTGGGCTTATCAGCAGGCTTGGGCTTGGTGCCCCAGGACTGAGTGGGCCGGCCACGGCCCCTCCCCCGAGTCCAACCTGCGCCACTGGTAGCGGGAAAGGACGTACCTTTTCCCGCTCCGAACCTTTGAAAGGAAGGCCTACCGGAACTTGTCCCCCTGAAGGGACCACGAGGCCTTTTGCATTGTGGCATCTTACCATCTTTTGCGACTGAATCAATTTTCTCCCCAAACAGACGCAACCCCAAAAAGGGGAGGGCTGTGAGTACCTTTTTGGAAGCCGTGTCTGCTGACCACTGACGCAGCCATACTGACCTGCGAATAGCCACCAGCATAGCTGCCGCCTTGCTACTCATAGTCAGCGCATCGTCCTGAGCGGCCAGGACATAAGCCACAAAAGATTCACACTGCTTAAGTGCAGTGAACTGTTTGCAAGCGGGATCAAGATCCTCATATAGCCCCTGAATTAGGGACTTAATTGCCAATAGAAGAAGGGCTGAAGCACATACCGGGCGCAATGCTGACCCGGAATAGATAAAACCATGTCGAGCGTATTGGTCAATCCTGCGATCTTCCCCATCTTTGGGGACAGTGGTCTCAGCAGATTGTACCATAGCCGAGCTGGAGAGTCCTAGTACAGGGGTATCGACGTCCGGAGGGACAGACCACAGCCTCACCAATTCTGGTGGAAAAGGATAACGCTTTTCCCAACTGGAAGAAGAACCACCCTCTCAAAGTGGTGCTGTCTGGGAAAAACCAAACTCGGCTGAGGCTCTTTAAATAACTGACCCTTTGGCGGGGCGGCCGCCTCAGGCGTATCTAAACTCAAAATATTAAACATTTGAGCCAGAATGGAGGGGGTGTCAAAAACAACCCCCTCTGACCAATCGCCGATCTCATCAGCCACATGCTGACCTGTCGGCTCATCTGACTCCGACGGGAGTTCATCCTCGTCAGGGGATCCATCGGACCATTCCACAGGTTCACAAAACTGGTCCTGTGGAGCCGAAGGTACCGGAGTCAGGTGCCTTCGTTTTGTAGCGGTTTTAAACGCTGCTTTAACGGGCATCATTTTCCGGGGGCAGGGCTGTGCTGCTGCCTCGGAATGCGAATCCCCACTTTTGACAGTGTCATGCAGGGTCCGGAATAGGGATGGAGAGGTAGGAGATGATGACGGATGCGATGGCACCGCAGCCGAAGCAACGGACTGGCGCGCAATAGTCTGTTTTGCACAAGGGATGCAAATAAAGATATCATCAGCTGGGAGTGGAACCCCACAACCTACGCACCCCCCAAACGGAACAGCAGAACCGTTTCCGGAATCTACGGAAGCCTCCATATGGTGATTTATGGTATTCGCAATAATGGGACATTTAAGGCATAAGCCGACCCGGGATGCCCCCTTTATTTTAGTAATGTCCCGGAAGGGAGGATTTATATAAATTTTTTTTTTTTTTTAAGTTTAGTAATAGAAACTATATATATATACTTATATATAGTCTATATATAAGTATATAAACATTCAAATCAATCCCAATAATTAGCCAGGCACATAGAGCCGGAGGGCTAGCATAAGCAGGGATCCCAGGATCTGCAAGGCAAGAAAACAACCATCAGATCCTTCACATGTGTATAACATATAAGTATGGCACCAAGTGCCCTTAAATGACGCCCCCTTGATAATAGTGATTTCTCACTGTATTATTAAACAATATCTCCCATTTAACGGCCCCAACGGGAGGGGCCGCTTACCTGTACCGCAATCAGCCGGTAAGCCTGCAGCCAGCAGCCATGAGCCGGCAGAAGACAAAGTGCAGCCGTGCGCCCACGTGCCTTCCTGTTTTGAAGGAAGCTGGGACGCTGGGCACGCCGCTGACGCCGCATGACGTCGGCGCCACGCCCCCGGCGCCGCGTCAGCGGGCCCGCCCCCCCCCTACGCTGATCAGCTGGAACACTTTACAGCTGATCACAGCACGCGCGTCCAGGCAGCGGAGGGGGGAGGGTAAAAACCGCATGTGCTGACAAAGCTCAATGAATGCCAGGCGAGGAGAGGGGAGAGGGGGTAGGGGGCCACAAGCAACCAACTGCCAGAGAGGTGGCCAGCCCATACCCAGCGCAAGCTGCCCTAAAGCAGACCCAAAATATACACATGCTACAGTGAATGTATAAACATGACATATATGTTAACATGCAGTGATACAGTGAAACACACATACTAAAGCACACCCTCACCACCCCCCCAACGGGAGAGAAAGGGGCTACGGGGACCCTCGGGACAGGGGCATCCCATTTCCGGATCACCATGCCGGTTCGCCGCATTGCCCCACGCATGAGGTCGAGCGGTAGGAGATAAGCTCCTAGGCACTTAAAGTGCCATCTACCATTTGCCCGGTGAGCAGCCAATGCTGGGAGGCTTCCTATTTCACCATAAAGGTATACAAACTCAAACCGGGCAGAAATAGACCAAAAGGGGGGTGGCGGGGTAAGAATACCCCGGCCTACCTGTAAGCAGGAGACTTCCAACTTCTGACTTGTCAGCAAGCAGAGAGAAAAAATACTGGTGATTGAAGGGAGGTACCAGGTATATGTAGGCCGGAAGGGGGCTCGTTACAAGACTTCCTCTCTGCACTACGTTACCTGCGGTGGATTAACCCATGAAGTAATGAATATTTAAGAAGTGAAGTGGGGTGTGTGGCACACCAAGAATATACGGTCTGTTTGGGTAGAATTCGAGAGGCAATAGCCAATTTCGCTGCTGACCATGCGCAAGATGATTGTTCCCCGACAATACAATGGGAGGCGCTAAAATGCGTGCTCAGAGGGATCTTTATCCAGGAGGGCTCGAGGCTGAAGCGTGAGAGATCAGCACTGATCACCAAAACGCTACAAACCATACACGAGCTGGAGATGAAGCATAAGACGGACCCATCCCCCGAGCTACTATCTGAGCTTTCGCTCAACAGGAATAAGCTGCTAAGAATGTATGACCAGATCCATCTACGATATAGGGACCGGATGCACGCCTCGATGTACATGCATGCAAATAAATGTGGCAAGCCTTTGGCCAGGTCTCTTAGTGACAAAACCGCAGCATCGTTCATTCCGTGCATCAAGGCGAAGCGGGGGGAGAGTATCGTGGACCCAGCTAAGATCCCGGAGGTGTTCAGAGACTTCTATAGTGGTCTTTACAACATCCAGCCGACCGCGGTGCCGGAGGCGGAGTTAGATATGGGTATACAGGACTACGTGGCTGAGACTCCGCTCCCGGTGATCTCGGAAGACTCCTCAGCGGAGTTAGAGATCCCTTTCACGGAGTCGGAGGTCCTGAAGGCCATCAAGGAAGCACCCACTGGGAAAAGCCCAGGTCCGGATGGCTTCACACCAAGATTCTACAAGACATTGGCGGACTGTCTGACTCCTTTCTTGGTGAGGGCCTTCAACCATGTGGAGGGATCCAACCCTCTTCCTAAGCAAGCCTTAGAAGCCACGATAGTTGTAATCCCAAAGCCCGATAAAGATCCGTCAGTGTGTGGCAGCTACAGGCCTATTTCTCTACTTAACGTAGATTTAAAGCTGCTGGCTAAAATTATAGCCGTCAGGCTTCAACCGCTGATCCCGAACCTGATACACCTGGACCAGGTGGGCTTTGTCCCAGGCCGTGAGGCTAAGGATAATACAAACAAACTGCTGAACATCATCTCCTACGTTCGGGACAGGGGTATACCAACATGCCTGCTGACTTGCGACGCTGAGAAGGCGTTTGATAGAGTGAGCTGGCGTTTTCTCCAAGCCACTCTGGAACAAATTGGCCTAGGCCCCAATATCCTCTCCAAAATTATGGCTCTATACAGAGGCCCGACTGCACGGGTCAGGGCCAACGGCATTTTATCGGAGCCCTTTGGCATCGCTAACGGCACTCGCCAGGGCTGCCGCCTCTCGCCTTTGCTATATATCCTGACCATGGAACACCTGGCCATAGCAATCAGGAACAACCCTGACATTAGGGGTGTGGAGTGCGAGAGTCAACAATACAAAATGTCGATTTTTGCCGATGACCTGCTCCTTCACCTGACCTCACCGATTGTGTCTTTCCCAGCAGTCCTCAAAGAGTTTGAGCGCTTTGGCCGCTTGTCAAACTTTCGAATCAACTATACAAAGTCAGAAGCGCTTAACCTTACCCTGCCCCAGCACCTAATGGAGAATCTCAGAAACAGCTTTCCGTTCAAATGGCAACCCGTCGCAATAAAATACCTGGGGATACGAGTGCCAGCTAACCTAAATGACCTGTTTGAGCTCAACTTCACGGAACTCAAGTCTAAAATCACACGAAGCCTCTCAAAATATGATAGGGGGCGATACTCCTGGTTTGGAAGAATCAATATCCTGAAAATGGATGTTCACCCTAGATTCCTGTACTTGTTCCAGACAATACCACGACACTTCCTTAACCCTTTCGCTGCCAGCCTACCTGGAGTTTTTGTCACCCTTGGTGCCAAACCGTTTTGCACTATTTTGCGCTCCCCATGTTCAAATGTGATTTTTGAAGGGATTTCCCAGGGAAATGATATATTGTTTTTTTCAGCAGAGTCTGGGCTTTAACATGAAATGTCTTGTTTGTAATTTTTTAGGGGTATTCTCAATATTTTTGGGTGAAATATGTGAAAAAAAAATAAAAAAAAAATACATTTTTACAATTTGTAGTTTTTTTTGTAATAAAAAATGTACGTTTTTCAATAAAATCTTATTGCGTGTGAAATCCCAATTTCTCCCAGTTACAGCGATACCACATATGTATAGGTAGACACCCTTCCCTGCCCAGGAGACTCCCCCAAACTGAAACAGCGCTTTAGGGAATTTTCAGATAAAATACAACTATGCAATGCAATATGCGCACCTTGCAGTTCTTCCAGAAAAACAACCCTTTACATTTGAAATACCCCCAACAAACTATATATTCTCTGGAAGTACACACCTCAAGCTTTCTAGGCGTACCAGGCTTGTTGATGTGCCCATAGTTTTCTGGAAGTAATCCCTCATTGTATTCTTTGGTTGCAAAGAGTTTCCCTAAAAAAAGGATAAAAAAGCAGAATCAAAGCCACATTTTCCTAAAAAACTATGTGCAAACAAGAAAAAACAAGTTTAGTCTGAAAAAGCAACATCCCCCGAACAGAACGATACCCAACATGCATAGCTACTGTCAAGGGAAGAGTCGGCAAACACCCCAAAGTAAAGCATGTGCGTAACAGTGATTTTACTTGAAAATTTCAGCTCTGCAGACAAAGTGCGCACCTTGCGATTTTTCAACCAAAACAACCCTTTACATTTGGAATATCCCCCATAAACCATATATTCCCTGAAAGTACACATGTTAAGCTTTCTAAGCGTACCCAACTTGTTGTAGTGGGCTAATCTTTCTGGAATTAATCCCTCAAAGAATTCTTTGGTTGCGCAGGGTTTCCCTAAAAAATGGATAAAAAAGCTGAATAAAAAACACCTTTTCCTAAAATATAAATATGCAAACCAGAAAAAAACAAGCTAAGTCTGAAAGCGCAAGGTCCCCCGAACAGAACAATACCCAACATGCATAGCTACCTTTAACCATTTTAATTGCCAGCCTACTTGAGATTTTGTCACCCTCTGTTGACAGGTCATTTTTCCCCATTTTGCGCCATGTTTTGCGCCATTTTTGCTGGAATTTTCAGGAAAATTATACATATATTTTCTGCAGCAGAGTTTAGGCTTTAACAAGAAATGTCTTGTTTGTAAATTTTATTTTGTTTTTTACAATATTATTAAGTAAAAAATAAATAAATAAATAAATAAAAAATTTTTTAGAAAATTGACTCCTTTATTTCAAATAAAAAATGTATTTTATTAAGGAAAACCGTATTGCATGTGAAACCCCCATTTCTACCGATTAGAACGGTACCACATATTTATCGGTAGCCCCCCGTTCCTGCCCAGGAGACCCCCCTAACTGAAACAAGTACCGTATTTTTCGCCCTATAAGACGCACTTATTTTTCCCCAAAAGTGGGGGAAAAATGTCAGTGCGCCTTATCGGGCGAATGTAAAAAAAAAAAATAAATAAATAAATAAAAACTCACCCGTCCCCGGCGCTCCCGCGTTGTCTGGCACAGTGCGAGAGGCCAGAGGAGCGGCGGGGGCTCTGTCCCGGCCCCGCCGCTGCGATCGCTATCTTTTCAGGCAGCGATGACAGCGGCGGGGCCAGAGACAGAGCCCCCGCCGCTCCTCCATCTGCTGCCGGGCTCAGAACACACGCGAGCACGTAGGTCCCGGCAGTGGGTGGGCGTGGCCTGCACCGGCGCAGGCCACGCCCGCCCGCTGCCCGGACCTTCGTGATCGCATGTGGAGAAGCAGATGGAGGAGCGGCGGGGGCTCTGTCTCTGGCCCCGCCGCTGAAAAGACAGCGATCGCAGCAGCGGGGCCGGGACAGAGCCAGCTCGTGAATGGGGTGGGCGTGGCCTGCGTCGACGCTGCGGCGCAGGCCACGCCCACCCCATTCACGGAGCCGGCCGCTCAGCGCAGCGGTGTCAGCGGACAGGTGAGTTTAACTTTTTTTTTTTAATATCGCGCCTGCCTATACTAATGGGGGGAGGGGGGTGGGAATGGGGGGAGAGGGGCCACACTGCCTATGGGAATGGGGGGAGGGGTATGCCACACAGCCTATACTAATGGGGGCAGGGGGATGCCACACAGCCTTTGGGAATGGGGGGAGGGGTATGCCGCACAGCCTATGGGAATGGGGGGAGGGGTATGCCGCACAGCCTATGGGAATGGGGGGAGGGGTATGCCGCACAGCCTATGGGAATGGGGGGAGGGGGATGCCACACAGCCTTTGGGAATGGGGGGAGGGGGATGCCACACAGCCTTTGGGAATGGGGGGAGGGGGATGCCACACAGCCTATGGGAATGGGGGGAGGGGGATGTCACACAGCCTATGGGAATGGGGGATGCCACACAGCCTATGGGAATGGGGAGAGGGGGATGCCACACAGCCTATGGGAATGGGGGGAGGGGGATGTCACACAGCCTATGGGAATGGGGGATGCCACAC
The DNA here is from genome assembly GCA_027917425.1 of Gastrophryne carolinensis. Classification (NCBI taxonomy): domain Eukaryota; kingdom Metazoa; phylum Chordata; class Amphibia; order Anura; family Microhylidae; genus Gastrophryne; species Gastrophryne carolinensis. Next base: position 80,034,846 of record CM051239.1, on the reverse strand, counting down.
AGCCTATGGGAATGGGGGGAGGGGGATGCCACACAGCCTATGGGAATGGGGAGAGGGGGATGCCACACAGCCTATGGGAATGGGGGGAGGGGGATGCCACACAGCCTATGGGAATGGGGGGATGCCACACAGCCTATGGGAATGGGGGGAGGGGGATGCCACACAGCCTATGTGAATGGGGATGCCACACAGCCTATGGGAATGGGGAGAGGGGGATGTCACACAGCCTATGGGAATGGGGGATGCCACACAGCCTATGGGAATGGGGGGAGGGGGATGTCACACAGCCTATGGGAATGGGGGATGCCACACAGCCTATGGGAATGGGGAGAGGGGGATGCCACACAGCCTATGGGAATGGGGGGAGGGGGATGCCACACAGCCTATGGGAATGGGGGGAGGGGGATGCCACACAGCCTATGGGGAGAGGGGGATGCCACTCAGCCTATAGGAATGGGGGGAGGGGGATGCCACACAGCCTATGTGAATGGGGATGCCACACAGCCTATGGGAATGGGGAGAGGGGGATGCCACACAGCCTATGGGAATGGGGGAGGGGGTGGCCACACAGCCTATAATAATGGGGGGAGGGGGATGCCACACAGCCCATGCTAATGGGGAGAGGGGGATGCCACACTGCCTATGGGAATCGGGAGAGAGGGATGCCACACAGCCTATACTAATGGGGGGAGGGGGAAAGCCACACAGCCAATGGGAATGGGGGAAGAGGAATGCCACACAGCCTATACTAATGGGGGGAGGGGGGGATGCCACACAGCCAATGGGTATATGGGGAATGGGAGGGGGGATGCCACACAGCCAATGGGTATACAGGGAATGGGATGGGGGCATGCTACACTGTCTATGGGAATTGGATAGGGGAATGCCACTGTCTGTAATGGTGCGTTTTTGGTTTAAATTTTTTTTTTCTTATTTTCTTCCCCCAAATCCTAGGTGCGTCTTATGGGCAGGTGCGTCTTATAGGGCGAAAAATACGGTACTTTATAACATTTACAAATAAAATACAACTACCATCCACACTACAAAGGGTTAAATCGAGAAAAAAAATGACATAGGGTCCCCCTTCCTGGGGGGGGGACCCCATTTTTTGGGGGGATTTTTAAGGGTTAAAAACCCTTAAAAATCCCCAAAAAAATTGACATGGGGTCCCCCTTACCCAAAGTAACCAGCCCGGGACCAGCTATGCAGGGCTTGTAGAAACAGGGAACAGGGGCCAGCTTTTGTGGCCCCTGGCCCTGCAGGCTACAAACCCGCATAGTCCGTGGGCCCGGGCTCTTCTGCCCCCCCCTGGGCTTTGGGGAGGCAGGCAATGGGGGTGCCAGGGGTTAATGGCAAGTCACCCGCTAGTCACAGGTGACTTGCCACCTCCCCCAGCCTTGTGAACTGGTATAGGGGTCATGGACCCCTTACCAGTTCACAAGGGGTTAAATGTAAAAAAAAACACAGACACACAAAAGAGAAAAAAATATTTTATTAATTTTTTTTTTACACTGTACTCACCTCCCATCCATCCTGGAGCACTGTGTCCCTCGGCGATCACTGGCTTCTGCTCACCTGCTGGAAGCCTTTTATAGCTGCTGGATGACAGAACACAAAGAGTTTATTAAAAAAAAAAATGACATAGGGTCCCCCCTCCCAGGGGGGCGGACCCCATTTTTTTTTGGAATTTTAAGGGTTAAAAACCCTTAAAAATCCAAAAAAAAAAAAATGAAATGGGGTCCCCCTTACCCATCATTACCAGCCCGGGACCAGCTATGGGACCAGCTATGGGGGCTTGTAGGCACAGAGTGGGGGGGCCAGCTTTTGTGGCCCCCCCACCCTGCAGCCTACGAGCCCACATAGCCTGTGTGGGCCCGGGCTCTTCTGCCCCCCCCTGGGCTTTGGGGAGGCAGGTAATTGGGGGTGCCGGGGGTTAATGTTGTGAACTGGTATAAGGGGTCTCATGGACCCCTTACCAGTTCACAAGGGGTTAAATGTTAAATAAAAAGACACAGAGACATAAGATATAAAAGATCTTTATTTATTTTTTTTTTTACTTTACTCACCTCCGATCCTGTGTCCCCCGGCGATCTCCGCTGACAGCCTGCTCGTGTGTTTGAAGGAGAGAGCCTGGGGAGGAGGGGGGGGGCGATCTCAGCCCTCTCCTCCTCCCCATCTGCCCTCCTCCAGGCACACGAGCAGACTGATTGTCTGTCTCACGTCCCGGCATTAAGAGGGCTGCTGGTGACATCATAAGATGTCACCTGGCCCCGCCCCCCAGGGGGCGGGGCTAGCAGACCCGTTCCAGGAAGTGGGGGGGGGGGAGGGCAATTTCTGCCCTCTCCTCGCCACCGAAGAGGCTGGGGGGGCGATCGGAGGCCCCCTCAGTGAAGAGGACACCCATCGGGAGACAGCGCGGCCTCAGGTAAGGAAATGTCATTTTTTTTTTTTTTTTTTTTTACATTTAGCAGCTGCTGCTGCCGAAGCGGGGGGGGGGCCTATTCCGGGGGCTCTCCTGGAGCCATCCGACCCCCCACGGGGGATCGGATGGCACCAAATTAAAGGGGAGACCCGGCCGGATCCAACGAGGGGTCAGGTGAGTATTTTTGATTTATATTTTTTTTACTGTCAGGGGGGAAAGTCAAGCACATAGATTCTACGTGCTTGGCACTTAAGTGGAGTGGAAGCGAGCACGTAGAATCTACGTGCTTGGCACTGAAAGGGTTAAATACATTCAGTCAGCCTTCCTTCAATTCATATGGGGCTCTCGGAAGCCTAGAATCCGGTTTGACGTGCTCGCCAGGCCCAGGGGCGCCGGGGGGACCGGTGCACCCGACCTGAGGCTTTATCATGCAGCCTCTGTTTTGATGAGACTTGCGGATTGGAGATACAGGGGCGGAGAGAAGCTCTGGGTTCAATTAGAAAGAGACCTTATAGGCTTCAACCCGAGTACGATCCCATGGATGCCCACACCGGATAGGAGGGGTCTCCCCTTCCTGGTTCAGCACTTCTGTCTGGACCAGGATCCAGAGACAGGGAGAACTGGTGAGCAACCCGGGTTCCTTGACCCCCTTATTTAATAATCCAGAGTTCCCCCCGGGGCAACGAGCCTCTCGGTTCCTGGCCTGGCACGAGTCGGAGGACGTCAGACTAAGGGACGTGCTGGTGGGGGGAAGGCTCCCCTCTTTGAGTGATCTTGAGGCACGGGGTGGGGGTTTCCGGATGTCGTGGCTCCTGCATCGCCAACTCACAGCTTTTTTTGCCTCGGGAGGACGCCTTCAAGGCGCCTCTCGCCCTCTGACTCCAATGGAGGACTACCTCACACAGCCCCAACCGCTAGATCATGTGATATCTCGGTTTTGTGCTCTGCTGGTTTCCTCAAGACATGCCTCGACGCTGGGGTACCTCACAAAATGGGAAAGAGACTTGGGGATCTCTATCACCAGCGAAGAGGCCCACAAAATTTTCGCACTGACACACGGACTCTCCTGTGCCAGCTCAGCACAGGAGAGGAGTTATAAAGTCCTTGCGCGGTGGTACAGGTGCCCAGCGGACACTGCAATCTTCTCACCGAATGAGACAGGATTGTGCTGGAGGTGTGGCGCATCCCGGGGGGACATCCTCCACATATGGTGGAGGTCGGGGGAACCACCGAGGCGTTCCTAGCGACCTGGACGGGCTGGACCATGTATAGAGAGTCGGACGCGGCAAAGGCCCTTTTGGCGGTAGACGCTTGATGAGATCGGGGGCGAACCCCTTTGTCTGCTATGGGTCTGGGTGCTGGCCCTGGAGGGGCGAGGGGCTGGGGCCCTCCCTCCCCTTACCCGTCCCCCTTGCCTCCCCTGAGCTCCCCCTCTTGCCCCCCCTCCTCTGCCCCCCCCCCCTTTTTTTTTTTTTTTCTCTTTCTTTCTCCCTCTTCTTCCCCTTCGGGCCCCTCTTCGCCCTTGCTCTTACTCCTATTTTGGACTCCCGCTGCCTCCCACGAGGTGGCCTCTCCCCTTCATTTTTGGCATTCTTGGAGCCGTGCCTGTCATGGTGATCGTGCGGGGCGACCGGCTGGCCTGCCCTCTCCTCTTCCCTGCGGAGTCGAGTCTGTCTGCCCTGTGGCGAGGGGGGAGACCCGCTGTGTTGCTGTGATGGGAGGTGATGGTGATGCGCTTGCCCTCCCCCGGGCTCTTCATGATTCACGCGAGATGGGGCCATATGGTGGGGGGGCGTCGGGCCTGCCGGTGCCACGTGCGTCCTGCTCGCAATGGGGCGCTGGTGGGGGGGCGTGGGGGATGGCATGCCTGGTTGGGGGGCCGGGCTCCCTCCCCTGGCGACGCCTCTTCCTGGGGCTGTTGGGGGGGGGTCGGAGCCGCCATACATGGGGGCGAGGAGACGGGACCTGTCTTTCTCCTCTTACTTGAGCATATCCCTTGTACGCATGCGTAACTAATGTATATTTATGCCTACACTAATAGACATTGGATACTGTGTGTGTTTTTGTTTTTGTGTTTTCTTTCCCTGTTTATGCAGCTAATAAAAAAGAGATTAAACTAAAAATGGAACGGGTGGGAATAGTCCTACAGGGCAGCAGGCTAATAGCCCCGCTCACCTACGAGAAAAGAGAGCCATCTTCTTGTCCTTCACAGTCCAGACTGCAGAGAAATTCTGGGGCTTTGTGGGAGGTTCCGGGTATTTGAGGGGCCAGGAGGAGCCAATTTTGTGGTCTCTGCAGTCCAGTGCCATCTGGCGGAGTAATACCCAAGTGTAATGATTCTTACCTGGAGCAGGACGTACTGTATACTAAGAATAAAGACTAAAAGTTAGAAAGTTCCATGGAAGGCACTTTTTGATTTCAGACTTGGATGCATCTTTTGGGTTGCAACAAAAAAACCTTTTAATCCAGCAACGGTCAGCGATCGTACAGTCATATAAACTGCCTAATGCTGCCACATTTTTAACTGTTTTAAATGTAGTGGGTTTTAAACCCAGGAATAGCCCTACCAGCAAGAAAACTAGAATTACTATATTTGGTTTGTTCAAGGGATTTAATTTCTCCCCACAAAAAGACAATTCTGTGAGTACTCACCTGTAGAATTGCTTTTACCATGCATGGCACGGCCTGCTTCACAAAGTCATTACATCTGGGTTATTCCGCCACAAGGTGGCGCAGTGCACTGCAGAAGAGTTGTGGCTCCTCCCGGTACCATATAAAAACAGAATCACCATAGACTAATCCAGTGTTGACAAGCAGTTACTCAAGAAACCGGGAGAAAATAAAGTAACAAAACCCCAACTAACTTGAAACAATCACCATAAAGAGGCAACCAAGAATAACGATAAGAAGGGTGGGGTGAAGCAGGCCATGCCATGCATGGTAAAAGCAATTCTACAGGTGAGTACTCACAGAATTGTCTTTTTCCCTTTGCATGGCACGGCCTGCTTCACGAAGTCATTACATCTGGGACATCCAAAAGCAGTGTCCATAAAGTAGGGTGGGATCCCAAAAGAGTAACAATAGGCAGTTTAAACCACTACCGCCTGAAGTACCTTGCAGCCAAAAGCAGCATCAGCTGAGGCCCTAACATAAACCTTGTAAAACTTGGAAAAAGCATGAACAGAAGACCAAGTTGCGGCCTTACAAACTTGTTCAACAGAAGCTTGGTGCTGAAAGGCCCAAGACGCACCAATAGCTTGAGTGGAATGAGCAGTAACCCTAAAAGGAGGAACCTTCCCATTGGCAGAATAGGCTGCTCCACCGCCTGACGGATTCACTTGCTGATAGTGGATTAGCCGGAGGCAAACCCTTCCTAGGCCCAGCAGGAAGAACAAAAAGAGCGTCCGATTTCCAGAAAGACTCAGTTGCAACCAAATAAAACTTCAGAGAGTGAAGGGTCCGCTCCTTGGAATTAGCAGGGTTATGACACAAAGAAGGCAAAACAATGTCCTGATTGAGATGAAAAGCAGACACAGCCTTAGGCAAGAAATCTGGCTTAAGCCGAAACACCACCTAATGAGGTTTGATGGAAAGCGCCGCCAGCTCAGAAACTCGCCTGACCGAAGTAATGGCTACCAAAAAGGCCAGCTTAAGAGTCAGAATGGACAAAGCAGCCCCACGGATAGGCTCAAAGGGAGGACCCTGCAGAGCAGACAACACCAGATTCAGGTCCCAAACCGGTAGCATAAGGTTACGTGGCGGACCCACATGAGTAACTCCCGGGAAAAAAGTCTTAACCAACCGGTGATTGGCAAAGGATCTTTGGGAAAAAATTGCCAGAGCTGACACCTGTCCCTTAAAGGTACTAAGTTGAAGGCCCATATCCAAACCATGTTGCAAAAATTCCAGAATCCTGGGGATAGAAAAACACCCGACAAGGAAGAGACTTGGACTCACACCAGGCAATGTAAGCATGCCAGATCCTGTAGTAGATGAAGGACGAGGACTTCTTCCTAGCCCTAATCATGGTATCAACAACAGAAGCCGGCAAGCCCTTATCCATCAAGATGGAGGTTTCAGCAGCCAAGCCGTTAAAGCCAGCGTTTGTAAATTGGGATGGCACAGTTGTCCCTGAGTGAGAAGATCTGGATCCTTGGGCAGGGCATACTGATCTACTGCCAACTGCATGACGTCTGCAAACCACACCCTCCTTGGCCAACAGGGGGCCACCAGAATAGTTTGCACCCCTTCCTGGGCTATCTTGTGCAGCACCCTGCCCAACAGAGGAAACGAAGGGAGCCGAAACCCCTTCCAAGGCATTGCTAGCACATCCGTGGCGAAGGCCAGAGGGTCCTGTGACAGAGAGACAAAGAATGGAAGCTTGTGATTGTGACAGGACGCAAACAGGTCCACATCCGGCAGACCCCAGCGACGGCACAGGGAGCGAAACACCCGAAAATGTGGGGTCAATTGCGCGAGAACCAACCTTACCGCCCTCAGTTCCAGAATGTTGATAGGAGTATGGGCCTCCTGGGGCCCCCACTGACCCTGCAATTTCAAGGATTTCCAGAAGCCCCCCCAACCAGTCAGACTGGCATCTGTGGTGACAGTCTCCCAGCAAGGGAACAGAAAGGTCCTGCCCACCAAGAGGTTCCTTGAGTCCAGCCACCATGAGAGGGACTGTCTAGCCAGGGGGGACAGAACAAATACCTGATCCAAGGACACAGGGTCCCGATCCCACACTGATAAGAGGTGTAGCTGAAGAGGTCTCATGTGAAACTGAGCATAGGGTACCGCCTCGAAGCAAGACACCATTAGGCCCAGCAGTTGCATCCCCTGCCGGATGGAGGGATGAGGACAAGAAAGAAGAAACTGGGCCTGAGCTTGAAGACTCTCCACCTTCTGTTGAGGGAGAAAAACCTTGACATGAGATGTATCCAGAGTCATGCCCAGAAAGGACCTCACCAGTGACGGGGACAGAAAAGACTTGGGATGGTTGATCACCCAGCTGAAGGACTCTAGTGTGGACACCACCATCTGGGTATCCAGTTCTGCCTGATGGAAGGACTGAGACGCGATCAGAATGTGGTCCAAATAAGGATGGATGCGAATGCCCTGAGATCTCAACAGAGCCATCACGCCCGCCAGCATCTTGGTGAATACCCTGGGAGCCACAAATTGGTAGTGCTGATCCTCCAGAGCGAACCTGAGAAATTTCTGATGACCTAGGAAGATTGGTACATGAAGGTAAGCGTCCTTGATGTCTACAGAGGTCATGGAGTCGCCCGGGCGCAGTGTATTGATTGCTGAGTGTGGGTCTCCATACGAAAATGCTTGAATCTGACAAACTTGTTGAGGCTCTTTAAATCCAGGATAGGCCTGAGGGACCCATCCTTTTTGGGAACCCGTGAATAGATTGGAGTAGAAGCCTCTGCCCCTTTCCCTGAGAGGCACTGGGCAGATGCCCCCAACTCCAGAAGGTTTCGGAGCCGACAGAGGGTTTTGAGCCATCTGGGATCGGACGAATCTTGGGGGGCGGCCAGGCTGCAAACTCTATTTTGCAACCGGAGGAAACCACCTCTTGAATCCACCTGCGTAGCCTTCAGACGTGAGCAAAGAGCGGAAGCCGTCCCCCCACCCGGATGGCTGAGGGCGCCTCCTCATGCCTGAGGGGCTTGGGGGAGTATTTGGGTTTCGGACCCCATGAGAGACCGGGACGTCCAGGTCCTCTACCCCTGGCCCAATAGCCTCCACGTGCCCCAACAAAGGACGCCCCTCGACCAGCCATGGAAGCGTGGAAGGAAGGGAGAGAGGCACCAGTCCCCCGAAAGGGCAGAGTTGGCCTTCTACGTTGAGGCAGCCTACCGCCCCTGGCAAACAGGTCCAAGCACTCACCAAAGAGCCGTAGCCCCTTAAAAGGAAAACCAGTGAGAGCCGTAGCCAGACAGAGCTTTGTATAGCCACCAAAAGGGCAGAAGTCCTACCACACATTCTAATGGCATCGTCCATGGCAGAAAGAACATATGCAACAAATTCATAGCAAAGTAGGAGAGATCTATAATCCTCCCCTCCCGCGTCATCAGAGGCCCCATCTAAGAGACACTTAACAAGCCCTTTAATAGCAATAGCCGTTATGGCACAGGCACAAACCGGGCACAGTGCAGTCCCCACACAAGCATGACAGGACAGCTGATCCATGTTCCGGTCCTCACCATCCCGCAGTGTAGTAGTGTCAGGTGAGTGCATGACTGATGTATTAGACAACCCTAGGACGGGGGCGTCCACCTTGGGAGGACAGGACCAACATTTAACCACATCAGCAGGAAAGGGATACCTCCTGTCCCAACTCTTGGGCACCCCAGGTAGCTTACTAGGCCTTTTCGACTCTTTGAGCACCAGATTATTAAAGTGATTCTGCTCAGGGAACTCCAAGCGTGGTTTAACAGTATGGAAAAGCTCACCCTGCTGCTGTGGAGCCACGGCAGGAGGGGAAATACAAAGCACTTCGAAAATGTGAGTCAGTAACCTGTCAGGGTCATCTGAAGACCATGGGTCTTCTCCAAAAGGAGACCCGTTACCACCATATAACTTAGATTGTTCCTCAGAAGATTCTGAATCAGAGAATAATTCCCCCTCCTCGAGGGGGTAAAGGCTAGAAAAGGAGTAAAATACCTCATCCTCCACAGGAAATAGGGACGCAGCGGGAGATATTTGCCGCTTCTTGGCAGAAGCCTTACGCGGGGCTGACCCAGCAGTATGCTTTCAATGCTGGCCACCTGTGAAGCCAAGTCATACTGAGACTCCCCGCTAGTGTGCCCCTCACTGGGAGTCAGATGCAAGTGTGGGGGGTTAGGCGAAGCAGAAGGGGGCGCAGCACCGGGACCCGTAGCAGACGACCCAGGCTGCAGCGCAAGTACATGCTGGGCGCAGGGCAAACATACCCTGACACCCTCACTAACAGGGGATACCCCACACGCAACACACAGCTGGGCTTGTCCCGAAGGAACCCCAAGCACATTGTCCCCGGAAGCCTCCATATGGTGATTTTAGATACAGGCGCAACGGCCAGTACAGGGACACAGCTAGCAACAGCCACCTTTTTTGGGATGCCCCCCAAAGCCCGCTAGGGAAGGTGGCAGATTGGTAAGGGGCAGGGCTCGGGAGAACCACAGTCAAAGGTGACCCACCTGCCAGACACAAAAGTACAAAATAAACATCCCCAGCGCATACAGAGTAAAGCAATATAAAAAAAACCCCGTAAGGGACTCACGGACCAGGCGGACAGATCGTCTAGAGAGGTAAAGCACAGCCAGACAGCGTCGCAGCACCGCAAGGACGAGGCCACAAAATGGCGCCGACAGCAGTACCTAGAGGGGCGGACCGCGAGCGCATGACGCAGAACGCGTCAAACCGCGGTTCCTGTCCCCCCCCCCCGGAGAACGCAAAACTGTGATCACGTGAGATGCCGGCGCCATGACAGAACCAAAAAATACATAGCGCCAACCACCGCGGAGCGCCGTACAATGGCCCGCACACACACCAATAATAAAAAATAACACACACAAATCATGGACCCCCCGGGCGCCCCCGGCCAGACGAGCGGCCACAACAAAGGGGTCGCGCACAACCTTTTAGAGGGGAAGGGAGGCAGGGAGAGGGAACAAGGACCCAAGATTCGAGGCTGGGGCATCCCAATGAGGCTCACCATAAAAGGCCTGTCACCGGCTACCCTTTGGTACAGGGTCTTGCGGCCCGGAGCAGCGGTCCTTCAGCACCTGACCCTAGTGCTGTCCTACCTTCACCCGAACTGTCAGCCGAGGCTGGGAGGCAGTGGGTCCAGAACAGGTGGAAATAAGCCTGCAGAACCCTAGGCTTGAAAAGCCCCGCTCCCTGCGCAATAGAGAGCCATCTTCTATCTTCGCAGTCCAGACTGCACAGAAACACTGTAAATTGGTGGGAGGTTCCTGGCTATTTATGGGGCCGGGAGTGGCCACATGTCTTTCTGCAGTCCACTGCTCCACCTTGTGGCGGAATAACCCAAGTGTAAGGAATTACTGGAACAAGGCGTACTGTATACTTGGAAAAACACTCACCCCCTCAGAAGCTAGGACAGGAACTCCGCATCCCTAGTAGGCTCACCATAAAGCCTATGGCCGGCTACCCTTTGTGGTACAGGGTCTGCGGCTTGGAGCAGCGCTCCTTGAGCACTCGACCCTAGTGTTCCTCTACCGTCACCCGATCCGTCAGCCGAGGCTGGGAGGCACAGAGGGTCCGGAAACAGGTGGAAATAGCCATGTAGGCTCGCAGGCTTGATTGCCCCGCTCACCTGCGCAATATAGAGAGCCATCTTCTATCTTCGGAGAGTCACTGCAGAGAGAACACTGGATTAGTCTATAGTGATTCCTTTTTCATATGGTACCGGGAGGAGCCGCAACTCTTCTGCAGTGCACTGCGCCACCTTGTGGCGGAATAACCCAGATGTAATGACTTTGTGAAGCAGGCAGTGCCATGCAATGGGAAAAACTGTTTTTTCTTCCAGACTTTCAAGTAAGAGTTATGTGTAGTTCGTTGTTTAGATCTTAAGAGTATTTGAACTACCCGTTTGGGTCTCCTTGGTAATAAGGTAGTCCTCTTAAATGCCAAGCTGTCCGTTTGAGACTTGGCACCTGAGGATGATCTACCTTACCTTGAGATAACAGATCTGGTATAGGTGTGGGTAACCAGGACAGATCCACCAGAAGTTCCATCAAGAGAGGATACCAGGTTTTTTTCAGCCAATCCAGGGCTATAAAGATAGGTTCCATTTGAGCCCTCCGGATTTTCCTCAGGATCCTTGAGATCAACAAGAACAGAGAAAAATGGTCCAAAAGACCTAGTTCCATCCAAGATTGGGTTTCTCCGCCAGAGGATTGTCTCAGGGATTTAAAAAAAAAAAAAAATCCTCCACCTTCCTGTTGGACCGAGATGCAAATACATCTATTTGGGGATTGCCCCATCTTAGTGTGAGTTGATAGAAAATGTCTGAACCCATTCTGCTGCATTCAAGGTGTGTTTTCTCATGAAGTCTGCTTTAGTGTTCTCTGGGCCCCGCAGATGAACTGCTTTCAAGGAAAACAGGTTGATTTCATCCCGGGTAAAAATTTCCCTGATAAACCTGGAGGTCTATTGTGGCCATCCACATGTCCTTTCTTACAAGTGACTGTAGTAGCTATGGACTCCATTGAATTTCTTATATGAATCAAATTTGTTTAAGGGCTTCAGGTTGATAATCTGATCTTTCCATTCAGTTTTAACACAGGCAATACCGTGGAATAAAACCCCATCTCCTTCTCCTGTTCTGGCACAGGAAGAAGAACAAGTTGTCATATTAGATACTGAATGAAGTCATGTATTGCAGACTGAAGGGTAGGGGAATGATCAGGGCAGGCTCCAGGTTGGGGGGGGGGGGGTTGAAAGAAGGGGCATCCCTTTTGTGTGAGGGTGTGTAGGTACAAAGTAACAAAATGGCTACTGCATGGCTTATGCTTGGCTTATGCTTAAGGGGATTGCTTTAAGATTCAAGGGTGAGAATAACGAAGTAACCGTTATCTCTGGGAATGCAATGTGCCGACAGCAGAACATAACAATCTGTTTTCTGTGAAATGTCCATGGGTAGGTGAATGTCTGGAAAATCCCATGACACACAATGGGGTGATGTACAGCCACCCCCAGCACACACCCCGGACAGCAAGGTGTTGATACAACTACTCCAATTAAAAAGCAAATGTCCACTTTAGAACCTTATTAGGAGCCTTTCCCCGCCTATACCTTATCATGCTTTATATACTAAAAATCGTGATGTAATAAACAGTTCACACCGATAATAGCTGTTATGTGTCTTGGTGTGGGCTCCGGACGTCGGAAGTGTGAAGGTAACTCTGGTCTACAGACAAATAAGGTAATCCCAGGTAGAGGACTCAGCGGGAGTCGCTCTTAGGTATCTGCCGGGAAATAGGGGCAGATTTTTTTTCAGGGGTGTTGTTTCCTTACACCCGCACTGCGCCGCGCTGCCAAGCCTGCGGGTGTAAGGAAACAACACCCACAACATGTCAGCTCCCAGTGGGCCCCCCTGGGGGCCGAAGGCCCCTGGCAGCTGCCCCACTTTGCCGCCCGCTGGTGCTGGCCCAGGGAAGGATGCATGGGAGTCAACACAAACAAGGTAGGTGGAATGAACTTGTTGTTATAGGACCCCATGTGTCTACAAACTGTTATCTACCACTGATCTGTGAAAGATTGTCACTGTTTTGGAGTAGAGGACTGTCCTGATTTGCATTGAACAGGAAGCCCTTATCTGATCTATCCTTCTGGACAAAGCCGCTGATGTGAGGTGAAAGCTCCCTCCACTGCTGCGTCACACACATAGTGCACTGCCTTCTGTATAGTTGGCATATAAACTAATAAGTCCTTTTAAGGGGTACCCTTAGATATAGATACATTAAGTTGGATACCCAGTGTCTAAGTGATCTAGCTAAAGCTGTATTTGCAATGCTTGACTTCATGCCTACTGCTGAAGTGTCCCAGCATCTTTAAAGCATGATTCTCCATTTTTTTCTCCATAGGGTATTTAAAGGATGCTGTATCCTCCATAGGTCCGATTTTCTGACAATTTTTTATACTACTGCATCAGCTATCAGGGCCCTATACCAGTTGTTTCAATCCTCTGTGGACAAGGGGGAACCTCTGTTCAAAGGATTTAGGAATGAAGAGTTTGCGGTCAGTGAAATTCTACTCCTAAGTTATAATGTCCTTAATGAATTTATCAATAGAAAAGGTCCCAGGTTGAGGTTTTATACAGTCCTTCATACAGCTCATGTTCTGCAGAGCCGTAGCCAGACAGAGCTTTGTATAGCCACCAAAAGGGCAGAAGTCCTACCACACATTCTAATGGCATCGTCCATGGCAGAAAGAACATATGCAACAAATTCATAGCAAAGTAGGAGAGATCTATAATCCTCCCCTCCCGCGTCATCAGAGGCCCCATCTAAGAGACACTTAACAAGCCCTTTAATAGCAATAGCCGTTATGGCACAGGCACAAACCGGGCACAGTGCAGTCCCCACACAAGCATGACAGGACAGCTGATCCATGTTCCGGTCCTCACCATCCCGCAGTGTAGTAGTGTCAGGTGAGTGCATGACTGATGTATTAGACAACCCTAGGACGGGGGCGTCCACCTTGGGAGGACAGGACCAACATTTAACCACATCAGCAGGAAAGGGATACCTCCTGTCCCAACTCTTGGGCACCCCAGGTAGCTTACTAGGCCTTTTCGACTCTTTGAGCACCAGATTATTAAAGTGATTCTGCTCAGGGAACTCCAAGCGTGGTTTAACAGTATGGAAAAGCTCACCCTGCTGCTGTGGAGCCACGGCAGGAGGGGAAATACAAAGCACTTCGAAAATGTGAGTCAGTAACCTGTCAGGGTCATCTGAAGACCATGGGTCTTCTCCAAAAGGAGACCCGTTACCACCATATAACTTAGATTGTTCCTCAGAAGATTCTGAATCAGAGAATAATTCCCCCTCCTCGAGGGGGTAAAGGCTAGAAAAGGAGTAAAATACCTCATCCTCCACAGGAAATAGGGACGCAGCGGGAGATATTTGCCGCTTCTTGGCAGAAGCCTTACGCGGGGCTGACCCAGCAGTATGCTTTCAATGCTGGCCACCTGTGAAGCCAAGTCATACTGAGACTCCCCGCTAGTGTGCCCCTCACTGGGAGTCAGATGCAAGTGTGGGGGGTTAGGCGAAGCAGAAGGGGGCGCAGCACCGGGACCCGTAGCAGACGACCCAGGCTGCAGCGCAAGTACATGCTGGGCGCAGGGCAAACATACCCTGACACCCTCACTAACAGGGGATACCCCACACGCAACACACAGCTGGGCTTGTCCCGAAGGAACCCCAAGCACATTGTCCCCGGAAGCCTCCATATGGTGATTTTAGATACAGGCGCAACGGCCAGTACAGGGACACAGCTAGCAACAGCCACCTTTTTTGGGATGCCCCCCAAAGCCCGCTAGGGAAGGTGGCAGATTGGTAAGGGGCAGGGCTCGGGAGAACCACAGTCAAAGGTGACCCACCTGCCAGACACAAAAGTACAAAATAAACATCCCCAGCGCATACAGAGTAAAGCAATATAAAAAAAACCCCGTAAGGGACTCACGGACCAGGCGGACAGATCGTCTAGAGAGGTAAAGCACAGCCAGACAGCGTCGCAGCACCGCAAGGACGAGGCCACAAAATGGCGCCGACAGCAGTACCTAGAGGGGCGGACCGCGAGCGCATGACGCAGAACGCGTCAAACCGCGGTTCCTGTCCCCCCCCCCCCGGAGAACGCAAAACTGTGATCACGTGAGATGCCGGCGCCATGACAGAACCAAAAAATACATAGCGCCAACCACCGCGGAGCGCCGTACAATGGCCCGCACACACACCAATAATAAAAAATAACACACACAAATCATGGACCCCCCGGGCGCCCCCGGCCAGACGAGCGGCCACAACAAAGGGGTCGCGCACAACCTTTTAGAGGGGAAGGGAGGCAGGGAGAGGGAACAAGGACCCAAGATTCGAGGCTGGGGCATCCCAATGAGGCTCACCATAAAAGGCCTGTCACCGGCTACCCTTTGGTACAGGGTCTTGCGGCCCGGAGCAGCGGTCCTTCAGCACCTGACCCTAGTGCTGTCCTACCTTCACCCGAACTGTCAGCCGAGGCTGGGAGGCAGTGGGTCCAGAACAGGTGGAAATAAGCCTGCAGAACCCTAGGCTTGAAAAGCCCCGCTCCCTGCGCAATAGAGAGCCATCTTCTATCTTCGCAGTCCAGACTGCACAGAAACACTGTAAATTGGTGGGAGGTTCCTGGCTATTTATGGGGCCGGGAGTGGCCACATGTCTTTCTGCAGTCCACTGCTCCACCTTGTGGCGGAATAACCCAAGTGTAAGGAATTACTGGAACAAGGCGTACTGTATACTTGGAAAAACACTCACCCCCTCAGAAGCTAGGACAGGAACTCCGCATCCCTAGTAGGCTCACCATAAAGCCTATGGCCGGCTACCCTTTGTGGTACAGGGTCTGCGGCTTGGAGCAGCGCTCCTTGAGCACTCGACCCTAGTGTTCCTCTACCGTCACCCGATCCGTCAGCCGAGGCTGGGAGGCACAGAGGGTCCGGAAACAGGTGGAAATAGCCATGTAGGCTCGCAGGCTTGATTGCCCCGCTCACCTGCGCAATATAGAGAGCCATCTTCTATCTTCGGAGAGTCACTGCAGAGAGAACACTGGATTAGTCTATAGTGATTCCTTTTTCATATGGTACCGGGAGGAGCCGCAACTCTTCTGCAGTGCACTGCGCCACCTTGTGGCGGAATAACCCAGATGTAATGACTTTGTGAAGCAGGCAGTGCCATGCAATGGGAAAAACTGTTTTTTCTTCCAGACTTTCAAGTAAGAGTTATGTGTAGTTCGTTGTTTAGATCTTAAGAGTATTTGAACTACCCGTTTGGGTCTCCTTGGTAATAAGGTAGTCCTCTTAAATGCCAAGCTGTCCGTTTGAGACTTGGCACCTGAGGATGATCTACCTTACCTTGAGATAACAGATCTGGTATAGGTGTGGGTAACCAGGACAGATCCACCAGAAGTTCCATCAAGAGAGGATACCAGGTTTTTTTCAGCCAATCCAGGGCTATAAAGATAGGTTCCATTTGAGCCCTCCGGATTTTCCTCAGGATCCTTGAGATCAACAAGAACAGAGAAAAATGGTCCAAAAGACCTAGTTCCATCCAAGATTGGGTTTCTCCGCCAGAGGATTGTCTCAGGGATTTAAAAAAAAAAAAAAATCCTCCACCTTCCTGTTGGACCGAGATGCAAATACATCTATTTGGGGATTGCCCCATCTTAGTGTGAGTTGATAGAAAATGTCTGAACCCATTCTGCTGCATTCAAGGTGTGTTTTCTCATGAAGTCTGCTTTAGTGTTCTCTGGGCCCCGCAGATGAACTGCTTTCAAGGAAAACAGGTTGATTTCATCCCGGGTAAAAATTTCCCTGATAAACCTGGAGGTCTATTGTGGCCATCCACATGTCCTTTCTTACAAGTGACTGTAGTAGCTATGGACTCCATTGAATTTCTTATATGAATCAAATTTGTTTAAGGGCTTCAGGTTGATAATCTGATCTTTCCATTCAGTTTTAACACAGGCAATACCGTGGAATAAAACCCCATCTCCTTCTCCTGTTCTGGCACAGGAAGAAGAACAAGTTGTCATATTAGATACTGAATGAAGTCATGTATTGCAGACTGAAGGGTAGGGGAATGATCAGGGCAGGCTCCAGGTTGGGGGGGGGGGGGGTTGAAAGAAGGGGCATCCCTTTTGTGTGAGGGTGTGTAGGTACAAAGTAACAAAATGGCTACTGCATGGCTTATGCTTGGCTTATGCTTAAGGGGATTGCTTTAAGATTCAAGGGTGAGAATAACGAAGTAACCGTTATCTCTGGGAATGCAATGTGCCGACAGCAGAACATAACAATCTGTTTTCTGTGAAATGTCCATGGGTAGGTGAATGTCTGGAAAATCCCATGACACACAATGGGGTGATGTACAGCCACCCCCAGCACACACCCCGGACAGCAAGGTGTTGATACAACTACTCCAATTAAAAAGCAAATGTCCACTTTAGAACCTTATTAGGAGCCTTTCCCCGCCTATACCTTATCATGCTTTATATACTAAAAATCGTGATGTAATAAACAGTTCACACCGATAATAGCTGTTATGTGTCTTGGTGTGGGCTCCGGACGTCGGAAGTGTGAAGGTAACTCTGGTCTACAGACAAATAAGGTAATCCCAGGTAGAGGACTCAGCGGGAGTCGCTCTTAGGTATCTGCCGGGAAATAGGGGCAGATTTTTTTTCAGGGGTGTTGTTTCCTTACACCCGCACTGCGCCGCGCTGCCAAGCCTGCGGGTGTAAGGAAACAACACCCACAACATGTCAGCTCCCAGTGGGCCCCCCTGGGGGCCGAAGGCCCCTGGCAGCTGCCCCACTTTGCCGCCCGCTGGTGCTGGCCCAGGGAAGGATGCATGGGAGTCAACACAAACAAGGTAGGTGGAATGAACTTGTTGTTATAGGACCCCATGTGTCTACAAACTGTTATCTACCACTGATCTGTGAAAGATTGTCACTGTTTTGGAGTAGAGGACTGTCCTGATTTGCATTGAACAGGAAGCCCTTATCTGATCTATCCTTCTGGACAAAGCCGCTGATGTGAGGTGAAAGCTCCCTCCACTGCTGCGTCACACACATAGTGCACTGCCTTCTGTATAGTTGGCATATAAACTAATAAGTCCTTTTAAGGGGTACCCTTAGATATAGATACATTAAGTTGGATACCCAGTGTCTAAGTGATCTAGCTAAAGCTGTATTTGCAATGCTTGACTTCATGCCTACTGCTGAAGTGTCCCAGCATCTTTAAAGCATGATTCTCCATTTTTTTCTCCATAGGGTATTTAAAGGATGCTGTATCCTCCATAGGTCCGATTTTCTGACAATTTTTTATACTACTGCATCAGCTATCAGGGCCCTATACCAGTTGTTTCAATCCTCTGTGGACAAGGGGGAACCTCTGTTCAAAGGATTTAGGAATGAAGAGTTTGCGGTCAGTGAAATTCTACTCCTAAGTTATAATGTCCTTAATGAATTTATCAATAGAAAAGGTCCCAGGTTGAGGTTTTATACAGTCCTTCATACAGCTCATGTTCTGCAGTTTTGGCTATAACCTGCTGATCTTTTTTCACATTGTCCTCCATGGCTCCTAAGAGTTTCCTATGCCCTGCATTCTCTGACATCAGGACATCTTTGAAAACAGGACAGGGAATCACTGACGCTAGGGGGAGGGGTTTACCCATTTCCATACTGACCATGCACCCGCACCCTCTGCCCTTTGCAACAGGTCTGTTGAGCACCAAGATCTTCCATAGCCCACTGGCCGATGGAGGTGCCGGTAACTGGGCAGGGGGTATCCACTCCCACGCTAATATTAGATTGCTGTGGCTTCTTTTGTTTACCAGGGGGAGCCAACCGATACACTTGCACAATTTTTTGCACAATTTTGCAGAATTGCACAGCTAAATATGGTGCTGAATTGTACTGAGGAAAAAACTCATGAGAAAAGGTGTTTTCTCTCAAAATACGAGAGTAAAAAAAAATATGATGCTGACTAAACCCTAATGTCGTGGAAACCTGTGCTGAAGAGACCAAAAACAGGCCTCTTTAGGTAGTTTTCCACATCCCCTAATCCAATTCTTCTCCTTTCACCACCTTTAAATATCATTCTTCTGAACCTGATCCATCATCAAGCACTATGCACAACACTACTGCACTCAAAAATATAAGATATCAGCTGCTGACTGGGCCATACAGCTTGTATATACTCCCTTTTTTGCTAAGATGGCTGGACCAAGCAAGCATGTCTTACATTTTGTGTCACTCTTATTACTATCATAGATTGCCCACAAGAGTTTACACTCTTCTTGTTTTAATTGCTGACAGATTATTATTATTCTGATAAAACAGAGCTTCAACACTTAATTTATAAAGATTGTTATCTTCTTTTTGTATGCCCCTTTTGTGCTGTATACCACTTTAATGAAGCTTGCTGCTACTGCCCTGTCTTGTGCCATTTCATGAATATAAAGAGCTCCTATATTTTCACAACATATTGTTCTCACAACTTTTATCATGTTTGTTCCCTGTGTTTTCAAATTCCCCACACCTTCCTTGCACAACATATTTGTTTTCCCCTCCTCATTTACCATGTTTTAATTCGATGCAAAAAAAATAAAGTACTTTATCAAGTACCAAGGAAGTCTTGTCAGTCAACTAATAAAACCATAGTCAAAACACACAAAACAACCGTTTAAAGTGAATGAACCACACAAAAAAATTGGGAAGTTAGACCTCCGCAGATCAGGCTGTGGGGTACAGGTAAGTCTGCAGCCTTGTATGACCAGTGATAATAGTACCACCGATTGGGAACCCCTGGTGCAGAGGAAATAAATGAATGAGGCAAAAATCTTTCATGTTTACACACCATTTATAAATATAGACTATGGTTTTGTTAATTTCTAAAAATCCAAAAATGTCAGGTTACTAGATTGGAAGTAAACTGTTGCAATGCAAAGAGGTTGATAACACATTACATTGCTACGAAGCTTATGCTATGCAGTTGTCTAAAGTGGGCTGAATGAAGCAGCAGGTTTGGAAAAAGCACCCTATGGGGTATGCTAAAACAACCCAAAGGGTGCTGTGGTTTCCAAACTTCCCAAAAAATATCCTTACCTCACTAGACAGATAATGTACCTCACCTGTAAAAAATGTCCCATTGCATGTGCAGGTTATTTTTTTGGGAAATATTAGAAGAAACATTTTCAACTAGCCGGGAGAGGTCATGTAAATCAGAGGGGTAAAGACATGTCTTACCACTGCATAACTCCAAGTAAATACACCATAATGTTTTTTTTTCATCAGATCTTTCAGCAGGATAATATCACATTGTGATTTTTTTTTTTTTTTTTTTTACACGTCGGGTCAGTTCATAGGAGTATCACATGTATAAAATCAATCATACCTTCACAATTTTGGTTTTCAAACCTAGCTTTCCACCAAAACTTTCTTCAGTTTTTGTGTGTTCTGAAATAATACATTTCTGAGTGGTTATGATTTTCTCTTTCAGGATGCACAAGACATCATTCCTATACTCATGTAGCTGCTGTATGACCGGGTGATGCAAATTTAGCTTGCTGAAAAAAAAAATACATTAAATCATGAACAATAAAAATGAAAACATCTGTGTTCAGGTTCTCATTAACCAATAACCCGGGGGTGGGGGGATAACAAAATATTGGAACTTATAGTATCTTTTTCAACTGTTGACATACAACCTTTCAACAAATACCAGATCAGCACCTCATCCAAAGCCCTGCACCTAGAGCTACTTACACCCTTGCTTACTCCAGTAGAACTTTTATTTTTATACTCTATACCCTAAACAGTGATACTCAACTGGCGGACCAGGGTCTAAATGCAGACCTCGGCGACAGATTTCAGGACTCCTGCCCTGACAGCCCTGCACTCAGTTGTTTCTGTGTTGCTGTGTTCAGAGCTGTCCCCTTGATCGTCGATGTAGTGCTTAGTCTCCCTGCCAGTGTCATGGCTGCCTGACTCCTAGCATTGCAATATAAAGTACTGCACGGACGGGAAGGCATTGCAAGGTACACACAAACTTTGTTCCTCAGTCTCTTTACCCCATCCAATCCTTTCCCCCCTGCCCCAGCTCAGCCTCTTCCATCCCGTCCCCATCAATTCCGGCTCCCCAGCTTTGCCCCATCCATTAATGTCCCCCCAGCTCTGCTCTCTATAGCCCTTCCCCCATTGTGCTGATTTCTAACTTTCCACCCCCGCAACAGCCCTCTGTCTGGACCTTCACCTCTCACTGGATACCTTTAAATGGACCTTTCCAAGAAGTGGTTGAGTACCCCTGCCCTAAAGGTTTCCAGATTCTTCAGTCATCAGAGTATGATAAAAGTTCTGGTAAAAAGTGCCATTCACAACTAACATGGAAGGAGCAAGGATGGGTACTAAGTACTAATAGCATGGGGTGGGGACTGGGTCGGGTTGGATCTGAAGTCTGTTGGGAAACTCCACATTGTAAATAGAAGACAGATAGTTGTATAGATTACCTCTTGATTCAAAAAACATTTTATTGCAAGTGGACAATATATGGCCAACGCTTAAAGTCATTTTCCAGGCATAGCTAAAAAATAAAAAGCTCTAATGATCCAAATGCTCCCCATTTTTTTATCTTAACTGAAGCTTATTAAGTAGAATCCCAGCGCTGGCGGAAAAAAATTAACCTTGGCCAGATTCAGTAACAGCTATGCTACATATACGGTTTTTCATGGATGGATGAACAATCCCTTTAACCTTTATATAAATATTTTTTGAAAAATGAATAACACATACCATACATTTTCAAAGGGCTACATGTGGTTCATTAGAAAGGCTATGCCAGGACAGTTCTCTAGGGACCACAACACCCAACATGTCTTAAAGTGGGCCAAAACCCATGATTTTCACTATCCTGGGTTTTGGTCCATCCCCCTGGGGCACTCTGGTTCCCCCGCTGTGTGAAATCCCATTGTTCGCCCAGTAAACTCACCTCTCTTGGTCCAATGGCACATGCGAAGCACCTTGTACAATCAGCCTAATGTGCTTAATTAATATGTGCAGCTGGAGAAGCTGGATGGAATCCCCTTTGCACACATTGCCGATGCGCGGCGTCAAACACAAACAGGATGCAGGTGATGCGGGTGCCAGCCGCATGCCTAGAGTTTGTCAAAAAGGTGAGAATTGTGTGTGAAGGTCAGGGTTTCACACAATGTGGTATCCCAATTGGGGATGAGGGAATCAGCCAGCCCTGGAGTCTAATAGACTGTCTGGCAAGGATGGCCTTGGAACCTACAGTCCAATGACCAAGACTCTACTCTGTATTTCATTTAGGGGCCTTCCCAGTCTTCTGTAGTGTCCCCTCCCCGATTGCCCGTCGCTTCCACAGTACTGAAAACAAACCGCCCCCACAATCCATCACAGGGATCATAGCACGCCCCTCCATTCACTGCACTTCATAGTCTGTGACAGATGGCCGGGGGTCGGCCATCATAGATACTATGGAACCGGCGGACAATCAGGTCGGGCTCTGTGGGTCTTAGATTGGGCAATCCGGAAAATGTCAGAGTGCCAAAGTAGTAGTGATCCTCTGCAGCGCATAAAAGGTGAGTTTAGCCTTTTTGTTTT
This sequence comes from Gastrophryne carolinensis, assembly GCA_027917425.1. Taxonomy (NCBI): domain Eukaryota; kingdom Metazoa; phylum Chordata; class Amphibia; order Anura; family Microhylidae; genus Gastrophryne; species Gastrophryne carolinensis. Next base: position 80,012,546 of record CM051239.1, on the reverse strand, counting down.
TATGCCTGGTCAATGACTTTAAGGGTCTGGACAAACAGGAAGTGGTTCCCTGGTCCAGATGGTACAGTGGCACTTGATAGCAGAGGAGTGGTCAGACGTAGAGGAGAAAGCGGGATAGTCAAAGTCCAAGCTAGGGGTCAGGGGCCGCAAGAAAGAGTTACCCTTTAAAACAAAGCCGAATGGTGGTGGGCAGGTAGCCCAACTCTATATCAAAGTGCTGGCAGCAAACACGTTAGGCACAAATAATTGACGATAACAGAAAGGCAGTCCAAGGGATCACAATATGAAGTATACAGGGACAGGGGCATAGGATGTACAGCTTAGAAAATATTCTGGTGCCCTTTTGGCACCAGGAAGTTCATTTAAAAGGGCCCTGCGCATGCTCAGTAGATGTTCACCCATCAACTCACATGCAGGTTGATTAATTTGCACATGCTCAGTAGGTGCACACTTATTAGAGCCTGTGCAAGATGGTTAACCCTGCGTGTTTCTACTACGATTGAATATTAGTGGACAGCAGATACTTGACATCCATGACACTTAACTTCCTACATTCCAAACCTGACGTACTTTGTGTGTGTGTGTGTGTGTGTGTGTGTGTGTGTGTGTGTGTGTGTGTGTGTGTATACACACACACACATTGTTTGCTACAGATGTCCCTTAGTACAATCCACTTATTTCATAATGTTTACAAATAGTGTAAAGCTTACAAACACGCGCAGCATGTATAAAAGTGTACAATGTGTAAAAGTGTCCCCCTTGTGGATCAAAGCATGCACTGCATGGATAGTGAATACACAGTAAAAATACTGCAGCCAGAAAACTGGGGCTGCTAAAAAATCCTAAAAAATTTCCTGCCACAGTGAACTAACAGCAAATTTACAGTTTTTCCCACCACTGGACAATCAATGGGTGTAAATAAGGTTGCCCAGTAGGCAGCTTTTCTTTCCACCCTTTCTTTTTAAGGCCTTTGTAAGCCAGCTGCCTGGAGCACATTTTATCTCCTTTAGGCATAAAGGAGAATACTGGATGCAGAGACAAAACTCATCATGGCCTATTAAAGTTGACCAAAACCTGGGATGCATGCGCAGTGGGCTCTCAGACTTCAGGGACAGTTTTGATCTGCTTTAATAAAAACCTAAAGTCAAACTGCCCATACAATCTCCCTTTTTTCTACCAGTCTCCCTAATCCTGGGGTGTCCATGCTCAGCTGCAATCTCCAGCCCGCTCCATTTCAGCAATAGAGGGGGCTTGCCAGGTCTCGCTCTACCCCACCCTCAATTGCAGTGAATGGACTGTATGCCTCCAATCATCGAGAGGGAGTAGGGGCTGCCTTTCGTCAAGATGAGCATGGAGACCGCGTGACTTAAAGCGGACCTTGGCAAGAATTTGCTCCCCTAAAGCCCTTTTGACGATCAGTGGAATATGCTGTTTGAGAGGGCTTAACTCCATGCATATGATGTGGAACAGCTGCACTCCTAGAATTACATGGGAACGGCCAGCTTGGAGCATATCGGAGAGCCCTGCTTACACATGAGCATGAGTGGGGGGATGGGGGACAGCCTTTGCTAGAATATAGATACACTGCGGTTGATCTGGGAACTTCCTTATGATCAGCCCAACCGACCAGAGAGATTTTATCTGTTTCCACCCAGGATGAGATACAATCATTTTCTAGTAGGCTGCATTGTTGTAGAGATCAGCATGGCTGCAGTGTGCCTGTGTGATATTTTTTCTCCACACAATACAGGCTGTCAGAAGCTTGGGATTTTGCTATAAGCAGCCTACAGCAATGTGAGAGAGATTTACCTCAAAAAAGTGATAAGCATGTCTATAATGTTACACACACTCACATGCTGAATCACCAGCTGCTGGAGTGGATGAATGGGGATTACCAGCACAAAATACACATGTCCTGTTCCATTTTGATGAATGCTGCAAGAAAGGAAGAATAAATCTTTCCATTGGACATTAGAAAAACATCATAGGGCTCAAACCTTTTCTAACCCTTGTCTGGACCTAAATTAGTCCCTCAACTCAGCCCTAAAAAGTTTAAAAAAAGATAAGCAGGAGCACAGGAGGTATGTCCCAGGTCATGCCCCCTTTTTATTTGAAATAAGCAGACCTAGCAGCAGAAATCCATCTCTGCTTTTTCTAAATAAAAAAGGCAATTTAAAATAGTGGGGTTCAGCATTGACCCCCTTCTAAAGAAACCCCTTCACAGAACATCTTACATGTCAATGAAATACTACCTACTTTCATTCTTGTCCTCTGCTTCAAACTGCATTGTGGGAGGCCTAGTTTTCTCTAAAGTCTGCGTGTTGGTATAATGTCCATATTATATAAATGCTGAGTGGATATTGTTACTTTTTAAAAAAACACTAAGGTTTAAAATACAAATGCAAACACTAAAAATATTCTCTTTATACTGATGTGCTACAAAGACAGATGCACAAACATCAATGCCGATGTCTTTGTACTTCTTTACATGACAAAAGCAAAGCATTAATTTTTGATGAATTGACCAATAAAAATCAAAAGAAAAAAGCATTACATTAAAAATGCAGCAGTCAGAAGGTGGAAGCAGAGAAAGCACAGCCAATAACAAGAGCTTCCTGCAACATTGTGCTGCGTTCTTGTATACTTCAATCCAATAAACATTATATAAATGTAAAGCATAAATGTAAAGCATGTTCTGTATTGTACCCAGCTGTTGTGGTGGGGGGGGGGATCTATGCCGCAGTGCAGGCTTAGCCTTCCAAGTTTTTTTTGTTAAAAAGGAAAAGATAAGTAATTGTATCCTTAAAAGGATAGCTAAGCACCTTCCAACCAGAAAGCTTGATACTTGTTTATGGCATATCACTGTTTGTCCACTGGTCCGCCAAATCTTACAGTCAGCGGTTACATATGGGGCTCCTAATGGGTGGGGTGGGGGGCTGTGCAAGCATTCCAAGCTGGAGACTCTCTTTAAATGGAAGGCACACAGAAAACAGACATAGACCTTGTTATTCAGTGCCAGGCATAGTCCTGGCCCACATCGACACTAAACTAACCTATGTTTTCAATCACACCAACAATCAGCTCTGCATTGGAAAGATAGTCATCTTTTCTTGGAGAAATGGTATCAGATGTGGGATGTGAAACAGCTGCACAAGTGTGGCAGCCATATCTCCTCCACAGTGGTTTTATTGGTTCTCCATGAAGCAAAGCTCTATGGAGAAAAGGTGATCATCTGCTAAATTGAGAGCTCGCAAGCAGCGGGAGTAGGTGGGTTATGGTCCCTACATGGCAGACACTTGCCAGGGAGCATTAGGGTCAACTTTATATAATTTAGCTATTTCATACAATCCCATTCCCAAAGGTGTGTACAATCAAGCTGTCCATGCACTTGCACCTGGAGCATCCTGTCGGGATGCCTCTATAGTTAAAGATCCCTGGGAAACAAAAATTGGACATTAGGGCTTTTATGATAGGGATATGAAATAGCAATGAACTTTAGAGAAGCATGTCTCCTATTGAATGAGCTGTTGATTCTGCATATGTGTAGCTATTAACTGTCTCCCAATGAACACAGTTCTGCTAGAAAAAAGTTAAATAATATGTCTCTAATGCAGTGCTATTGATGGTGTGAGGGGTAGGTTATTTAAGCTTGTGAGGCTGGTTTCATACTAGTGAAATTTTGGGGCACTCATGCTTTCGTGCCAGTGCCCTGCAATCGCTGTGTTCAGCGCTAGTACTCTCCACTCACATGGAGGGGGATTGCTAGCGCTGCGCCTCCGGATGCTGCTTATGGGGCTTTTGCGAATCGCTCCCCAAAAATCCAAAGGATATGTGAAAGTGCCAATAGACTACTATAGGCAGCTTTACATAGGCGACTGGGCTGCTTGCCCGAAAACGCAAATAAGTTGAAAACGCACTGGTGTGAAACCAGTCTCACTGTCTGGACAACCAAATTAATGTATCATGTAAAAATAAACCTCTGGTAGGTGTGAACACTGGGTTCTTTAGAGATGCTTTATCATCTCTGATGCACCAGTCTGGGCTTTTACTCATTTCATTAGCACATAGAAAAAAGGATTATTTAGGTATAAGTTCTGGGACTGTGTCTATTGTTTTAATTTGATGCTGTGTTAATGATAGCTGACACCCAGGTGTGGGCAGCTAATCATGTGAAGCTAACACTTTGGTAAAAGTTCCATCCTAATCTCATGAGATTTAAACTACTCTATAAAGGATACCGGCCTCAATAAAAATACAATTCTGTGATTACTCACCTGTAGAATTGTTATTATGAGTATACAGTACGTCCTGCTCCAGATAAGATTCATTACACTTGGGTATTACTCCGCCAGATGGCGCTGGACTGCAGAGACCGCGAAATTGGCTCCTCCCGGCCCCTCAAATACACGGGAGCTCCCACAAATCCCCAGCATTGAAAAGCAGTTAACGAGAAGCCGGCAGAAAGATAACAGAACCAACTAGTAACTATAAAACAACACACACCTAGTGTAAAACTGTATGGCACACACTATTTAATAAAAGACATCAATGCACTCACATGGTAACTTAACACTTGTAAAATCAGAGGATGGCTCTCACCGACTCCCCACACAATAAGATCTGGCCAGATCAAAACGATAGCAAAGATAGAGATGCCGCCTGCCGCCGCGTTTCGTTGCCCTTGGCAACTTTTACAAGGCTAGCCATCCTCTGATTTTACAAGTGTTTTAAGCTTTATTTCCATGTGAGTGCATTGATGTCTTTTATTAAATAGTGTGTGCCATACAGTATTACACTAGGTGTGTGTTTTCTGTTCTATGTTGCATTCACTGGCGTGGTGTTCTATGTGGAGTCTGTTCGGAGGGTCCTTGCACTGACCGGAGGAGTGGAACAGTTGATTTATTTGGATCTGAAGGGGCAAGGATTCTTAGAACTACGGATGTGAAAGAAATCATATGTAAACAGACCTGCGGAAGTAGTGCTTGCACATGCACTTTGGGACAACATACTGGTAACTTAGTAAGCTCTGTGTATATACTGAACATCTGATTGAACTCTATGGACAAAGAGTTTCACACGTAGAGCATCCCTTCTTTAAGATTTTCATTGAAGATTTATTGGAACTTGCTTTGCCTCCAAGCGCGGTATTTTAACCATTTTATAAAACAATGAAAACAATCACTATACAGGGGATCCAAGGATAATGCAACCAAGGGTAGGGTGGAGCAGGACGTACTCTATACTCATAATAACAATTCTACATGTGAGTAATCACAGAATTGTATTATTTTTAGTATACAGTACGTCCTGCTCCAGATAAGAATCATTACACTTGGGACATCAAATAGCAGTGTCCATAAAGTAGGGTGGGATCCCCAAAGGTAACGACAGACAGGTCAGACCACTGCCGCCTGCAGAACCTTGCGGCCAAAAGCAGCATCAGCTGAGGCCCTAACATCAACCTTGTAAAACTTGGAAAAGGTATGAACAGAAGACCAAGTAGCGGCCTTGCAAACTTGTTCAACAGAAGCCTGGTGCTGAAAAGCCCAAGAGGCACCAATAGCACGAGTGGAATGAGCAGTAAGGCAGAAGGGAGGATTCTTCCCCTTAGCAGAGTAGGCCTGAATCACAGCCTGACGGATCCATTTTCTGACAGTAGATTTGGCAGGCGCCAAACCCTTCCGAGGACCAGAAGGGACCACAAAAAGAGCATCAGTTTTTCTGAAAGGTGCAGTAGCCACCAGATATTACTTCAGACACCTAACCACATCCAAGGAATGCAAAACCCTCTCCTTAGCGTTACTAGGATTAGGGCACAAAGAAAGAAGAACAATATCCTGATTCAAATGAAAGGCAGACACTACCTTAGGCAGAAATTCAGGTTTGAAACGAAAAACCACCTTGTCCTGGTGTCTCTCATAGTAGGGGGGCTGAATGGACAGCGGCGCCAACTCAGACACACACCTGACAGAAGTGATAGCCACCAGAAACACAACCTTGAGCGTAAGAATAGCCAAGGCAGCATCCTGCACAGGTTCAAAGGGAGCACCCTGCAAGGCTCACAGAACCAAGTTCAAATCCCAAACAGGCACCATAGGTTTACGTGGGGGGCGCACATGAGTGACCCCCTGGAAAAAAGTCCTGATCAGAGGGTGCTGAGCAAAGGACTTTGGAAATAGAAGGAAAGGAAATAGCCAGGGCAGAAACCTGACCCTTCAGAGTACTGAGCTGGAGTCCCATCTCCAACCCATGCTGCAGGAACTCCAGAATCCTGGGAATAGAGAACACACGACAGGGAAGAAACTTAGACTCACACCAGTCAATGTAGGCACAAAGCCAGAGTTTGTAAATTGGGATGGCGTAGTGAGCCCTGAGTGATCAGATCTGGCACCAAGGGCAGAGCGTACTGATCTACTGCCAGCTGTACCACGCCTGCGAACCACACTCTTCTTGGCCACCTGGGGGCCACCAGAATTGCTGGCACCCCTTCCAGAGCAATCTTGCGCAGAACCCTGCCCAGCAGGGGAATTGGGGGGAAGACATACAGGAACTGAAAGTCATTCCATGACATTGCTAGCACATCCGAGGTCAGGGCCAGAGTATCCCTGGACAGAGAGACAAAAGCTGGCAGCTTGTGATTGTGGCGGGACGCAAACAGATCCACATCTGGTTTGCCCCAACGGTGACACAGAGATTGAAACACCCTGCTGCATAGGGACCATTCTCCCTGGCGAGAGGTCCCCCTGCTCAGAGAGTCCGCCAGGTGATTTTCCACCCCCTTGCTCCGGGTCCCTCCCTGATGACTGATGTAGGCAACTGCCGTCTGGTTGTCCGAGCGCACCTGAACAGGCAGGCCCTGAAGATGAGTAGTGAAGCGAGCCAGAACTAACCTGATCGCTCGCAGCTCCAAGACATTGATAGGTGTGTGGGCCTCCTGAGGGCCCCACCTCCCCTGGAACCGCAGGGACTTCCAGAAACCCCCCCAACCTGACAGACTGGCATCCGTGGTGACCTTCTCCCAGGAAGGAGCAAGAAAGGATCTGCCCCCCAACAGGTTCCTGGAGTCCATCCACCACAAGAGAGACCTCCTGACCAGGGGGGGGAGCACACAAACCCTGTCCAGGGACGCTGGGTCCTTGTCCCATACAGACAATAGGTGAAGTTGCAGAGGCCTCAAGTGCAACTGAGCATAAGGGACCGCTTCGAAGCACGCCACCATCAGACCCACCAGCTGCATCCCCTGCCTGATGGAGGGATGGGGACAAGCTAGGAGGGACTGAGCCTGTGCAATCAGACTGTCCACCTTCTGTTGAGGAAGGAAGATCCTTGCCTGAACTGTATCCAGAATCATTCCTAGGAATGGAGTTACCAAGGAAGGGGACAGTGAGGACTTGGGGTGGTTGATCAGCCATCCAAATGACTCCAGAGTGGACACTACCAGCTGAGTATCCAACTCTGCCTTATGTAGAGACTGGGAAGTGATGAGGATGTCGTCCACATAGGGAAGCACGCGGACGCCCTGACATCTGAGAAGAGACATCATGCCAGCCAGCACCTTGGTGAACACCCTGGGAGCTGAAGTGAGGCCGAAGGGCAAGGCCACAAATTGGTAGTGTTGATCCATCAGAGCGACCCTGAGGAACCTTTGATGGCCTGGGAACACAGGAATATGAAGGTAAGCATCTTTGATGTCCACAGAAGTCATGAAATCCCCTTGGCGCAGGGAAATGATGGCAGAGCGCAGAGTCTCCATGCAAAAGCGCCTGCCCCTGACAAACTTGTTGAGAATCTTTAAGTCCAGGATGGGCCTGACCGAACCATCCTTATTGGGTACTGTGAATAGGTTGGAATAAAAGCCCTTGCCTTTTTCTCTTAAACGGACCTGGCAGATGACCCCCAGCTCCAGGAGGCCTTGCACTGCTTGCACTAGCTCCTGAGCTGACACAGGGTCCTGAGGAATCCGGGATCTGATGAATCTTGGAGGGGGATTGGCAGCAAACTCCAACTTGTAACCGGAGGACACTACCTCCTGAATCCACCGGTCTGAGACATGCAGCCTCCAGACGTGAGCGAAGTGCTGCAGCCGTCCCCCCACCCGGATGGGTGAGGGCGCCCCATCATGCCTGAGGGGGCTTGGGAGAGGATTTAGCTTTGGGACCCCAGGAGGAGCCAGGATGTCCACGTCCTCTACCTCTACCCCAGAAATCTCCCCGGGCCCCAGGGAAAGAACCCCCCCCTTCCCTGTCTTGCACCACAGTAAGGGGAGGATAAGGAACCCTGACCCTGAAAGGGCAGAGGTTGCCGCCTGCGCTGGGGTAACCTGCCTCCCTTAGCAAAAAGGTCTAGGCGGTCTCCAAACAGACGCAGTCCTTTAACCCTTAAAACGCCAGCCACGTAAAATTTACGTGGCTGCCTCTCCTGCAGTTAACTGCCAGCCACGTAAATTTTACGTGCCTGACTTTCCCCACTAATAGTAAAAAAAGTTTTAAAAAAAGTCACTTACCTGACCCCTCGTTTGATTCAGCCGGGTCTCCTCTTCAAGATGGTGGTCTCCGATCGTTCATCGGACGTCCTCCGGCTGCAGGGGAGGGCCCGGAATAGGCTATGCGGCTATGTGGGCTAGTAGCCTGCTGGGCCAGGGGCCACCAGCGCTGGCCCCTGCGCCCTGTTCTACAAGCCCCCATTGCTGGCCTGGGTCAGTAACGCTGGGTAGGGGGGACCCTAGGTAATTTTTGGGGGGATTTTTAAGGGTTTTTAACCCTTAAATTTCCCCCAAAAAAATGGGGTTCCCCCCCCCCTATGTCAATTTTTTTTTAAATTAACCCCTTATGTCCTGTCGGCCAGCTGGTAATAAATGCTTCCAGCATTTTGTGGTGTGTGTTTTTTTTTTAAGTGGACCAACACCCAGGATTTTGACTATCCTGGGTATTGGTCCTTTTCCCCGGGGCATCCCGATCGGGGATGCCCCGCTGTGTGAAACCCCCCCGATCCCCCACAATAACTCACTTCACCCGGGTCCTACGGCGCATGCGCGGCCGCTCGTCCAATCAGCGCGCTCAGAGGGGCTGAGTTATGGAAGTCTAAGACGTCTAAGCTCAGCCGCTCTGAGCGCGCTAGCGGGTGCATCCCCCACTTCCCTCTAACAGGGAGCGTAAATAGCCGGCGTGGGCACGTGCCCTACTAGAGGGATAGCGGGGATGCGGCCCGCGCATGCGCCGTAGGACCGGGATTCAAGTAAGTGGTAGCGGGTGTTCCGTGGGGTGTCACACAGAGGGGCATCCCGATTTTGGATGCCCCAGGGGGAGGAAATAGAACGGTTTGGGAATCTTATAGATTCCCGGGCCGATCAGCCCTGGGTTTTGGTCCACTTTAACCCATTGTGAACTTGTAAGGAGTCCATGAAACCCCTATACCAGTTCACAAGGCTGGGCGGCTGTCAAGTCACTGATTTAGGAGAAGCGGGCTTATACCTGGCAGGGTGGGGTGGCCACCAAAGCTGGCCCCTGCGCCCCCGGTTCTACAAGCCCTGCATAGCTGATCCCCAGGCTGGTTATGCTGGGTAGGGGGGACCCCATGTCATTTTTATGGGAATTTTTACGGGGTTCTTAACCCTTAAAATAAAAAAAATGGGGATTACCCCCCCCCCCCCCCTCTTGGAAGGGGAACCCCACGCCAATTTTTTTTCTTGATTTAACCCTTTATAGTGTGGATTGTAGTTGTATTTTATTTTTACATGTTATAAAGTGTTTTTTCAGTTTGGGGGGGGTCTTCTGAACAGTAACGGGGGGCTACCGATACATATGTGGTACCGTTGTAATCGGGAGAAATGGGGCTTTCACATGCAATATGGTTTTCTTTAAAAAAAAAAAGGTTTTATTTGAAATAATGGAGACAATTTTCTAAAAAATATTTTTTTTATTTTGTTTTGTTTAATTTACTCAAAAATATTTTAAAAAACAGTAAAAAAATTACAAACAAGACATTTCATGTTAAAGCCTAAACTCTGCCGCAAAAATAAAATAAATAATTTTCCTGGAAATTCCTGCAAAAATCACAGTTAAGCATAGCGCAAAATGGTGAAAAATTACCCGTCAAGAGAGGGTGACAAAACCTGAAGTAGGCTGGCAGTTAAAAGGGTTAATAGAACCTATGCATGTTGGGTATCGTTCTGCTCGGGGGACCTTGCGCTTTCAGATTTTGTTTTTTTTTTGTTTGCATATTGATATTTTAGGAAAACTCATTTTTTATTCTGCTTTATTATACATTTTTTAAGGAAACCTTGTGCGACCAAAGAATTCTTTGAGGGATTACGTTCAGAAAGATGGGCCCACTACAACATGCTGGGTACGCTTAGAAAGCTTATCATGTGTACTTTCAGGAATGTATGGTTTGTGGGGGGTAATCCAAATGTAAAGGGTTTTTTTGGCAGAAAAAGCACAAGGTGCGCACTTGAAAGTTGAAGTTGAAATTTTCAAGCAAAATTACCATTGTGCATATGCTTTACTTTTTGGTGTTTGGAAACTCTTCTTTTGACAGTACCTATGCATGTTGGGTATCGTTCTGTTCGGGGGATGTTGCTTTTTCAGATTAACTTGTTTTTCTTGTTTGCATATATTTTTTTTTAGGAAAATGTGGCTTTGATCCTGTTTTTTTTTATCCTTTTTTAGGGAAGCTCTGTGTAACCAAAGAATACATTGAGGGAGAACTTCCAGAAAACTGTGGCAACATCAACAAGCCTGGTACGTCTAGAAAGCTTGAAGTGTGTATTTCCAGAGAATATATCGTTTGTGGGGGGTATTTCAAATGTAAAGGGTTGTTTTTATTAAAAAACTGCAAGGTGCACATAGCGCTTAGCATAGCTGTATTTGATCTAAAAATCTCTTAAAGTGCTGTTTCAGTTTGGGGGAGTCTCCTGGGCAGGAAAGGGTGTCTACCAATACATATGTGGTACCGTTGTAACTAAGAGAAATTGGGATTTCACACGCAATAAGATTTTATTGATAAACTTACATTTTTTATTAAAAAAAAAAACTACAAATTGTAAAAAATAGATTTTTAAAATTTTTTTGCACATATTTCACCCCAAAATATTAAAAAAACACTTGAAAAATGACAAACAAGACATTTCATGTTAAAGCTCAGACTCTGCTGAAAAAAACAATATATAATTTTCCTGGGAAATCCATGGAAATCCCTTCAAAAATCACAATTGAACAAGGGGAGCGCAAAATAGTGCAAAATGGTCTGGCAACAAAGGGTGACAAAAGCTCCAGGTAGGCTGGCGGTTAAAGGGAAAACCAGTGAGGGCCTTCTTGGCAGCGTTGTCAGCAGCCCACTGGCGCAGCCAAACCGAGCGGCGTATAGCCACCACGAGGGCAGAAGTTCTGGCACACATTCTGATGGTGTCATCCGTACAATGTTTACAAAAACATCACAACTGGAGAGTGCATTAAACACCTCACAAGGCAATTCATCAGGGGCACTATCAAGCAAATACCTGATAAGGGTTCTAGTGGCCACAGCAGTAATGGCAGAGGCACAGACCGGGCGCAGCGCCGTCCCCGCACATGCAAAGGCGTGGGATGCCAGCTGATCAATACGCCGGTCATCAGCATCCCGCAGGGTAGTAGAATCAGGGGAATGCATGACAGAGGTGTTAGATAGCCCTAGGATCGGGGCATCCACCTGGGGGGGGGGGGGGATGACCAACATTTAACCACCTCAGCAGGAAAGGGATACTTCCTATCCCAACTCTTTGGAACCCCGGGAAGTTTACTGGGGCGTTCCCATTCCTTGAGCACAAGGTTATGGAAATGTGCCTGCTCTGGAAATTCCAAACGTGATCTTGCTGTATGGAAAGCTCCCCTCTTTGCCTGGGAGCCTCAACACGAAGAGAGATAGACAGAACCTAAAAAATCTGGGTCAATAATCTGTCAGTGTCATCCGGGGCCCAGGGGTCAGAGCCAGAATCGTCATGACCCCTTGGTCTCTCATCAGATGTGCCTGAATCAGAAAAGAGCTCCCCTTCATCAGACGGGGTATAGCCACACAGATTCATAAACTCCTCAGTTCCCATAGGGAAAAATACAATTCTGTGAAATACTTACCTGTAGAATTGGTATTATACGTATACAGTACGTCCTGCTCCAGATATAATACTTACACTTGGGTTATCCTCCGCCAGAGGGCGCTGTGCACTGCAGACATGCAAAAACAGGCTTCTCCCAGCCCTTCATATACCCAGGGACCTCCCACAAATCCCCAGCATTGAAAAGCAGTGAACCAGAAGCCGGGAGAATTTAACCACCAAAAACAACTGGTAAAGATAACAATGATAACAATCACCAGACAGGGGATCCAGAATAATGCAAAAAAACCAGGGTGGGGTGGAGCAGGACGTACTGTATACGTATAATACCAATTCTACAGGTGAGTATTTCACAGAATTGTATTATTCTAAGTATACAGTACGTCTTGCTCCAGATATAATACTTACACTTGGGACATCCAATAGCAGTGTCCATAAAGTAGGGTGGGATCCCCAACAAAAAAAGCACAGCAGACAGAAAAAGCACTGTCACCTGCAAACCTTGCTACCAAGAGTGACGTGAGCAAAGGCTCTAACGTCAACATCATAAAAACCTTTGAAAAGGTACGAACAAAAAACAAGCAGCGGTCTAGCAAACTTGTGCAACCAACCGTGGTGCTGAAAAGGCCAAAAGATACCAAGGCACCAGTAGAATCAGGAATAAAGTGAGAATAAACTCTTCCCCTTAAAGGAATAGGCCTGAGCAACAGCCTGACAAAATCAAACGCTAAGAGTAGCCCAGGAAGAAGCCAAACCTTCCCTAGGACCAGAAGGGACATCCATCCAAGTAAAGGCTAGGCCCAAGACCGCTTAACCCCTGGAAGCAAACGAGATCAGGCACATACAGATGTAGGTGCCCACTAACCACTAAGGGACAAGAGACAATCCAGGAAAAAATTCCGGCACCAGTTGAGGGAAAGTAGATCCCCTTGCCTCAGCGTTACTAGGAATAAAGCACAGTGAAGACAATATCTTAAATACATGAGCCTAAGACCCCACCTTAGGCAGAAGGTCCTGCGTAAAGCGGAACCTCACATCTTGGTGTATATATCAAAGAACGAGGGCTAGCTAAACAGAGCCGCCCGTTCAGGCACACGTCTGACTGAAGTAACAGCCCCCAGAAGGACAAACTTAAGGATAAGAACCGTCAGACAGCATCCAGAATAGGGCCAAAGGGAAACACCCCGCAAGGCAAACAGAATTAAATTAAATCCCAACAGGGACCCTAGAACCACGTGGGGGATGAACCTGAGCAATCCCCGAAAGAAGGCTAAACCAAGTTAAAAAAACTGAGTAACGACTTCAACAGGAAGGCGGACAGGGCAGAACCTGAACCTCCAAAGTACCGAGTAGGAGAGCCAACTCCAACCCATACTGTAATAACTCTAGAACCCTGGGAACAGAGAGCGCCCAACAGGGGAGAGACCAGGACTCACACCAATCAATATGGGTATGCAATACCCCACAATAGACGGAAGAAGAGAAAGAAGAAGCCAACTCCTAGGCTTCCAGAAGTCACAGTCACCCAGAAGATAAGTCCATCTCCATCAAGGTGGATGAATCAACCGTCAGACCATCCAGACCAGAGTCTGTAGATTGGGGCGAAATAGAAAAGGGGGGCCTGAATGAGCAGGTCACCACTCCTGACAGGACGTACAAGTCCGCTGTCCACAGAACCACATCTGCAAACCACACTCCACTAGGCCACCCAAGGGCCGCCAGTATCAATGGTTCCCCCTTCCAGAGCAAACTTGCACAGAACCCTGTCAAGCAGGGTGAATGAAGATAAGACACACAGAACAGAATGTCCAGTACTAAGCCTCATGACCAAGGTCAGAGCAATCTGAGACAGGGAAACAAGGGCCTAGAACCCATGATAGCGACGGGCCCAGAAAGATCCACACTAGACGGATCACATAGAGACACAATAATTAGCACATCCTGTCGCAGAAGGACATCCACAGGAGTGAACATCGCAGATATGCAGGAGATGCCGTCCTTCACCCAGATCAGGGTCAGAGTACCCTCCTGGGGGATCATCCTGCTTCCTAGTCCACACAGATAATTGATACAGGCCACTGTCGTCAGACAGACCAAGGAGCCCCCAATAGCCAGATCCCGCAAGGGAGAAGTCCAGCGAGATAGAGCCAACCTGAAGGCCTACCGCTTCAAAAAAAGACAGGTGAATGGACCCTTAAAGGTCCCACCTCCACCGGAACCACAGGGGAATTTAGAAGAAAAAAGTCCCCCCTCCGTCGACCTGATAGATTCGGTATCCAACTACAGGAAGACGCAAGGAAGGGGGCGCCCCCTGACTGGTACCTCTAGTACAACAGTCTCAGGGGAAACCACCGTACCAAGGTGGAAGGGTACACAGACCCAGCTCCAGGGAAGCTGGAACCCAGTCCAGCATTTACAATATGAGCTGCAGAATAGCCCAAGGGCAATGAGCATAAGGGACAACCTTTGAATAGCCACCAACAGGCCCACCAGCTGCAATCCAGCCTGGTGAAAGAGACGGGAACAGCAACGAGGGACCGAGCCCATGTAACCAGACTGTCCACTTTATAGTAAAGGAAGCAGGTTCCCGCCTGAACCGAATCCAAGTTCAACCCTAGGAACGGATACACCAAATAAGGGGACAATGAGGAATTGAGGTGATTGAGCACCCATCCAAAGACTCCCAAAGGGCAACACCAGCCGAGTAACAAACTCGGCCTGACGTAGAGATTGGGAAGCAAAGAGGGACGACCAGGCAGTTCCTCGCGCGGACGCCCCCTTGGTCTCAGTATAGATATCACCCCTGTCATCGCCTAGGCGATCACTCTAGGAGCAGAAAGGAGGCCAGATAACAAGGCCACAATCAGCAGTGTTGGAGTGCCAACACTCACCTGTAAGGTTCTTGGTGCCCGGAAGGCACCATGGCAATGAAATAAGCGTCTTAGGTCCCCACAGACGGCAAGAGGTCCCTGGACACAGGGCACTGGCGGCCCAACTCAGAGGAACCATGCAGAAAAATCCTCCTGTGAATGTAAATTGCCTCACCTATGGAAGGCCATAATGGGCAGAGTGTCTCCTCCTTTTGGAGGAATGTGGAAAGGTTGTGTAGAGGCCCCTGCCTCTGTCTGTTAAGGGCAACCATCAGGTGACCCCAGACCTCGCAGGCCGCGCGAGGCCTGCGCCAACACAAGAAGAGAGGTAGGGACCAGAAGCATCCTGAATATCTCGGGGAGGGGCCGCCCAGCAGACACTATCCTGCATCCAGAGGAACTTCCTCTTGACTCCATCAGAACGAGGCATGATGCCTCCTGATAGGGGCAAGCTGCTGCGGCCATCCCCTCGCCCAAGCAGGCGAGGGCGCCCCATCATGCTTGGGGGGTTTTGGTAAAAGGTTTGGACTTAGACCTGCCGGAGGGACCAGGGCGTTGTCTGCCACTCCTGGGGCAGGGATCTATACCAAAAAGCTGGAAGGACACCTCTGGTTCGGGTTTGACACTAACATAGGGGGGTGGAGAAGGCCAAGAAGGCCGAGACCGCCTTCTGTAAAGGGGTGTTTTGCCCTTTTTCCCAAACAGGTCCAAATGGGCCCCGAATATGCGTCGCCCTCTAAAGGGAAGCCCAGTACGAATCTATTTTGTAGCATCGTCAACACTCCACTGTCGCAGCCAGACCAGTCTGCGTATAGCTACCGCAAGGGCAGAAGTTCTTGCGCACATGCTGATGGTGTCATCCAGCGCCAACAGGATAAATCTTACAAATACATCACAACTGGAGAGTGCATTAAACACCTCCCAGGGGAGATCCTCAGGTTGATGATCAATCAACTTTCTGATGAGGGTCCTAGCAGCCACTGCAGCGATGGCCGCGGCACAGACCGGGCGCAGAGCCGTCCCTGCACAAGAAAAGGCATGGGAAGCCAGCCTATCAATGCGCCGGTCCTCAGCATCCCGAAGGGTACGATAAGTAGGGGCCACATAGAGGCTCACTATATGCCTATACCGCCTACCCTTTGGTGGGGGACTGCGGTGGAGCAGCGCTCCTAAGCACCTGACAGCGGTGCTGCCTACCATCACCCGGGCCAGCGCAGCCAAGGCTGGGAGGCACATTAAAAATGGAATGGGTTGGAATAGTCCTACAGGGCCGCAGGCTAATAGCCCCGTTTACCTGCGAGAAGAGAGAGCCATCTTCTTGTCCTTCGCAGTCCAGACTGCAGTGAAATTCTGGGGATTTGTGGGAGGTCCCGGGTATTTGAGGGGCCGGGAGGAGCCAATTTCGCGGTCTCTGCAGTCCAGCGCCATCTGGCGGAAAATGTAATGAATCTTATCTGGAGCAGGACGTACTGTATACTAAGAATAATAAAGTAATCTTTCTGCCCAGTGACCATCCTCACACAGGGGGTACAGTACACATTAGCAGGAGAACGCCATCATATTCAAAAGTCTGGGAGGGTTATGCTTAGGATAGAGTCAGCACAGCAGTAGCAAATAAGTCGCACTAAGGGGGCAGCTGGAAAACTCAGAATTCAACCCTTAAGTACTCCTGAGGCAGTGCTTCCCTCGAGCTGAGCAACTACACCTCAGCATACATGAATTAAATGCAAACCTGCTGATCTATAGGGGTGACCCATACAGAGATGACCCAAGTATCTAGAGCAGGTATACTCAAGCACTTCTTGTTCACTTACAGGCATCCAATGAGAGGTGAAGGTCCGGGAATCGGTCTGTCCACGGGGGGGGGGGGGGGGGGGGCTCATAGTTAGAAATCAGAAATGCTGCTGCCCCCCACCCAAGGAAGCCTATTGGGCACTGCAGAGGAGCAGCTAGGCTTTCTGGCACCCGGGACAAAGATTCAAAATGGCACCCCCAACTGTGCTCAGGGCCTCCTTTGGCGCCCCCCTGACCTGCTGCACCCCTGCCCCCCCCCCCCCAAGCTACACCCCTGGGGCACTGGGGAACCTACAGTTCTGGTCTGCGGCACGCGGTGCATTCTGTGCAAGTGACGTACAGGGCTGGACAAGATCTGGGAGAAGGGATGGATGGGCAGAACTAGAAAGACAGGAATTAATGGGCAGAGTTGGGGGCAGGTAGTTGGCCAAAGCTGGAAGAAAGAATAATGGATTGGCAAAGCTGGAAGGCCAGGATTGGATGGGCAAAACTGGGAGGACTCGATGGGGGAGCTGAGGGGGCAGGGATTGGATGGGCAATGCAGGGAAGACCAGAATGGATGGGGCAGAGCCAAGGGTACAGGGATGGATGGGGCAGAGCTTAGGGGACAGGGATGGATGGGGCAAAGCTTGGGGGGACAGGAACGGATGAGGCAAAGCTGGGGGAACAGGAATGGATGGGACAGAGCTGTGGGATGGAGATATTTGGGGCAGAGAGACTGAGAAACTAAGTTTGTGTGTACCTTGCAATGCCCCTCTTTCAATTTCCCCCCGTGTAGTACTTCATATTGCAATGCTAGGTGCCAGGGAGCATGACACTGGCAGGGAGAATAAGCACTACATTGCTGATCAAGTGCTGGGCACAGCAACACAGAAGCAACTGACCGCAGGGCTGTCAGGACAGGAGACCTGAAATCTGGCGCTGAGATCCGCATTTGGACCCTGGTCCCCCAGTTGAGTACGGCTGATCGAGAGCACACAGCAGCAAACAGGTGGATTAGGATGGCTGGCTCAAGGCTGTGGTGGTACAGCAAATCATACAAAGCAAGCGACAAGTAATAAATTTACTGCATTGTAGAACCACAAACTTCGTCCCTTCTAGCTTCACATTATATTCTATCAATTTGGAAGAAAAAAGGCTTTAGTGATAGAACACAGATTTCCAGTTACTGAAATGTCCAGGCTTTGAGCAGTTGCTATGAACAGTTGCTGAAGGCATATGGCTTGCGCCTACTCAATGACAACAGACTAATATTTACACCGGGCATTTATCCAGAGCCACAGTGTCCAAACATGTTAAAACAGCAATGTGACAAAACATGTTATTGATGCCTTTTTAAAGCTGAGCAACAGAGCCAGACAAGTGACAGCACAAAAATACAATTCTGTGATTACTCACCTGTAGAATTGGTATACAGCACGTCCTGTTCCAGAAGATATTCCGTACTCTTGGGTTATACATCCAGTAGATGGCGCTGGGCTGCAGAGACAGAAAAGTGGCTCCTCCCGGCCCCATATATACCAGGGACCTCCCACAAAATCACCAGTATTGAAAAGCAGTTAAAATGAGACCGGGAGAACTATAACCAATATATAAAAATTTGAACATAAGAACAATCACCATAAAGAGGTAACTAAAGATAATGATAACAAGGGTGGGGTGGAACAGGACGTGCTGTATACGCATAATACCAATTCTACAGGTGAGTAATCACGGAATTGTATTATTCTAAGTAAACAGCATGTCCTGTTCCAGAAGATATTCCTTACTCTTAGGACATCCAATAGCAGTGTCCGTAAGGTAGGGTGGGATCCCTAAAAGTAACAGAAGACAGTTTAAACCACTGTCGCCTACAGAACTTTGAGGCAAAAGCAGCATCAGCTGAGGTCCTAACATCAACCTTGTAAAACTTAGAAAAACAGGCCTTGCAAACTTGTTCAACAGAAGCTTGGTGCTGAAAAGCCCAAGAGGCACCAATAGCACGAGTAGAATGAGCAGCAAGGCGGAAGGGAAGCTCCTTCCCCTTAGCAGAGTAGGCCTGTATCACAGCCTGACGGATCCACTTGCCGATAGTGGACTTAGCCGGAGCCAGACCCTTCTTAGGTCCAGACGGGAGCACAAAGTGCGTCAGTCTTCCTGAAGGATTCAGTAGCCACCAAATAGAACTTCAGGGTCCTGACCACATCCAGAGAAGTACTAGGATTAGGACACAGAGAAGGCAAAACAATGTCCTGATTGAGATGAAAGGCAGAAACCACCTTAGGCAGAAAATCTGGCTTAAAACAAAACACCACCTTGTCATGGTGTCTCTCAAAATAAGGGGGTTTGATGGAAAGCGTCGCCAACTCAGAAACACGCCTCACAGAAGTGATAGCCCCCAAAAAGACCACCTTAAGCGTAAGAATGGACAAGGGGGCTCCTTGCAAGGGCTCGAAGGGAGACCCCTGCAGGGCAGATAAGACCAAGTTCAAGTCTCAGGCTGGTAACATAGGCTTACGTGGGGGACGCACGTGAGTAATCCCCTGGAAGAAGGTCTTGACCAGGGGATGCTGAGCAAAGGATCTTTGGAAAAAAATAGCCAAGGCAGAAACATGACCTTTCAGAGTACTGAGCTGAAGACCCAGATCCAAACCATGTTGCAGAAACTTCAAAATCCTAGGAATGGAAAACACACGACAGGAAAGCGAGTTAGACTCGCACCAGTCAATGTAAGTTCGCCAAACCCTGTAGTAGATGGAAGAAAAGGACCTTTTCCTAGCCCTGATCATGGTATTTACAACCGAGGCAGGCAGCCCTTTTTTCATCA
This sequence comes from Gastrophryne carolinensis, assembly GCA_027917425.1. Taxonomy (NCBI): domain Eukaryota; kingdom Metazoa; phylum Chordata; class Amphibia; order Anura; family Microhylidae; genus Gastrophryne; species Gastrophryne carolinensis. The sequence goes on along the minus strand of CM051239.1, from coordinate 79,992,988 downwards.
AGATGGAGGTTTAACAGCCAGGCCGTCAAAGTCAGCGTTTGTAAATTGGGGTGGCGTAAGTGCCCCTGAGTGAGCAGATCTGGAACCCGGGGCAGGCCGTAGTGATCTACTGCCAGCTGCACGAAGTCTGCGAACCACACTCTTCTTGGCCAACAGGGGGCCACCAGTATGGCTGGCACCCCTTCCTGAAACGGGGGAAACACATACAGGAGCTGAAAACTCGTCCAAGACATTGCCAAGGCATCCATGGCCAAGGCCAGAGGATCCTGGGACAGAGAGACAAAGACTGGAAGCTTGTGATTGTGACGGGACGCAAACAGATCCACATCCGGCTGACCCCAGCGGTGGCACAGGGAGCGAAACACCCTGCTGCTGAAGGACCATTCTCCCAGACGAGAGGTCCCCCTGCTCAGAGAGTCTGCCTCCAGATTCTCCACCCCCGGGATGTACACAGCTGAGATGCAGGGAACATTCTCCTCCGCCCAGGACAGTATCAAGGACACTTCCTTGGGGGCCCTCTTGCTCCGGGTCCCTCCCTGATGATTGATGTAGGCAACCGCCGTCTGGTTGTCCAAGCGGACCTGAACAGCTCGACCCCGCAGGTGTGGGGTTAAGTGGGCGAGAACCAACCTGATCACCCTCAATTCCAGAATGTTGATAGGGGCATGGGCCTCCTGAGGGCCCCACTGACCCTGGAATTTCAGGGACTTCCAAAAGCCCCCCCAACCTGTCAGACTGGAATCCTTGGTGACAGTCTCCCAGCAGGGGGCCAGAAAGGATCTGCCCCCCAGCAGGTTCATTGAGTCCAGCCACCACGATAGAGACCGCCTGACCAGAGGGGACAGGACAAACGCCTGATCCAAGGACACAGGGTCCCGATCCCATACTGACAAGAGGTGAAGCTGAAGAGGCCTCGTGAAACTGAGCATATGGAACCGCCTTGAAGCAGGACACGATCAGGCCCACCAGCTACATTTCCTGCCTGATGGATGGATGAGGACAAGAAAGAAGAAGCGGAGCTTTCTCTTGAAGACTCTCCACCTTCTGCTGAGGAAGAAAGATCTTGACCTGAGATGAATCCAGAATCATGCCCAGAAAGGACTTCACCATGGAAGGAGACAGGGAAGATTTGGGGTGGTTGATCACCCAGCCGAATGACTCCAGTGTGGACACCACCCTCTGAGTGTCCAGCTCTGCCTGATGGAAGGACTGAGAAGCGATGAGCATGTCGCCCAAATAGGGAAGAATGCGAATGCCCTGAGATCTCAGCAGAGCCATAACTCCTGCCAGCACCTTGGTGAATACACTGGGAGCCGAAGCGAGACCGAAAGGCAAGGCCACAAATTGGTAGTGCTGATCCTCCAGAGCGAACCTGAGGAATCTCGGATGACCTGGAAAGATAGGTATGTGAAAGTACGCCTTCTTTGATATCTACAGAGGTCATGAAGTCCCCTGGCCGTAGGAAAGTCACAGCTGAGCGCAGAGTCTCCATGCGAAAGTGTCTGAATCTGACAAATTTTTTAAGGTGCTTCAAATCCAGGATGGGGCTGATGGACCCATCTTTTTTGGGGATGATGAAAAGATTGGAGTAATAGCCTTTGCCCGTTTCCCTCAAGGGCACCGGCAGATGACACCCAGTTCCAGAAGGCCTTGGACAGCCAGGGACAGACCCTGAGCTGACAGGGGGTTTTGAGCTAACCGAGATTTGATGAATCTTGAAGGCGGCCAGGCTGCAAACTCTATCTTGTAACCGGAGGATACTACCTCCTGAATCCACCGGTCTGAGACATGACGCCTCCAGACATGAGCCAAAAGCCGAAGCCGTTCCCCCACCCGGATGGGTGAGGTTACCCCTTCATGCCTGAGGGGGCTTGGGGGAGGACTTAGGCTTGGGACCCCAGGAGGGGCCAGGGCGGCCACGTCCTCTGCCCCTAAAATCTATACGGGCTCCAGCAAAGGAAGCTCCCCGTCCAATTCTGGAGCCCCTGAAGGAAGGAGAAAAGGCACCTGAACCCCAAAAGGACCGGGGCTGCCTTCTACGCTGAGGTAACTTGCCTCCCTTAGCAAACAAGTCCAGACGTTCCCCAAAGAGGCGCAGCCCCTTGAAGGGAAACCCAGTGAGAGCCTTCTTAGCAGCGTTGTCAGCTGCCCACTGGCGCAGCTAGACCGAGCGGCGTATCGCCACCAACAAGGCAGATGCCCTGCCACACATTCTAATGGTATCATCCATGGCAGAGAGGACATATGCAACAAATTCCTCACAACGCAGAAGAGTTCTATACTCTTCACTACCTGCATCATCAGGGGCCCCATCTAAGAGACTCCTGAGCAGGCTTTTAATAGCAAAAGCCGTAATGGCAGAGGCACATACCGGACGCAGCGCGATCCCCACACAGGCAAAGGCATCGCAAGCCAGCTGATCAATGCGCCTGTCCTCCCCATCCCTCAGTGTAGTAGAGTCAGGGGAATACATGACGGATGTGTTGGAAAATCCCAGAACTGGTGCATCCACCTCGGGAGGACATGACCACTGTTTAACCATTTCAACAGGAAAGGGATATCTCTTATCCCAACTCTTTGGCACCCCGGGGAGCCCGCAAGGCCGTTCCCACTCCTTGAGCACGAGAATATTAAAATGAGTTTGTTCAGGAAACTCAAAGCGTGGTTTAACAGTATGAAACAGCTCCCCCTGCTGCCGCAGAGCCACGGCAGGAGGAGAGATACAGAATACTTCAAAAAATGTCTGTCAGTATCATCTGAAGCCTATGGGTCAGACCCAGAATCGGCACCATACACCCTAGATTGTTCCTCAGATGATTCTGAATCAGAAAATAATTCCACCTCTTCCAAGGGGGGTATAACCAGTAACGTCTTAGCAGAAGCCTTATGCGGGCCAGAGCCGGCAATATGTCTCTCAATGCTGGCCACCCGAGCAGCCAAATCCGGTTGAGACTCCCCACTGGTTTGCACCTCACTAGGAGTCAGATGTAAGCGTGAGGGGGTAGGCGAAGCCCGAGGGGGCGCAGGCCCAGCCACCGGTAACCCAGACTGCACCCTGACATCATCACTTATAGGGGATACCCCACACGCCACACACAGCCGGGCTTGTCCTGAAGGAACCCCAAGCACATTATCCTGAGAAGCCTCCATATGGTGATTATTGTGGCACAATAGGCCAATTGGGATTAACGCCAATAAGGCTACCCGGGATGCCCCAATCGCCCGCTAGGGAAGTGGGAGTTAAGGGAATACAAAAGCCCTCCAATAAGAGTTAACACTAAATAGAGGGGATGGGACCGGGAGAAACCACAAAAGTTTGACCCGCCTGCAAGACATAAGCAAAAAGATCCCATAAGCAATATGCAATACAAAGAAATACAAAATAAATCAGCCCGCAGGGGCACTTACAGACCGCGATAGGGAGACGCCAGACACACGCAGCAGAGAGCTAAAATGGCGCCCGCATATACCTCGAGGGGCAGGCCGCGGAGACAGCGATGCAGAACGCGTCAGCCGCAAGGCCCGCCCCCCTGAAGAGCGCGAACAAGCGCCCACATGACAAGACCAGCCAATGATGGCGCAGCAACGCCGGAGGCGATGTCGCCACCGACCGCGGAGCGGAGTACAAGCGTGCGGCGGCGGCAAAAGAAACCAGTGCAACCAATTCAAAAGGGATCATCACATAAATCATATAGACAAGACATGCACCACCCCCCCCCCCCCCCGAGATCTACCAGGGAGAGCGAAGGGGAAGCGACGGCCAGCCTAAAGGGAGCCAATTGCGGGGACAGGGGGCGAGGGGCATAAGACGCGGGAGGGGAATCCCATAAGGCTCACCATGGGCCTGTACTGCCTACCCTTTGGTGGGGGACTGTGGTTGGAGCAGCGCTCCTTAGCACCTGACAGCGGCGCTGCCTACCTTCACCCGAACCAGTGCAGCCTAAGCTGGGAGGCAGTAAAAGGAAACGGGTAGGAATAGTCCTACAGGGCCGCAGGCTAATAGCCCCGCTCACCTGCGAGTAGAGAGAACCATCTTCTAGTCATCGCAGCCCAGACTGCAGAGAAGAACTAGGGATTTTGTGGGAGGTCCCTGGTATATATGTGGCCGGGAGGACCCACTTTTCTGTCTCTGCAGTCCATCGCCATCTACTGGATGTATAACCCAAGAGTAAGGAATATCTTCTGGAACAGGACGTGCTGTATACTTAGAATATATTGTGCTCACCATCCACAGAAACAGAAGGTGAACATAAAACAGCCAAATATGACTTTTTTAAAAAGGTAGATAGACACTGATGCTACTGCATGCAAAATTATGTAGTATTCAGAATGTGGGAAGAGCAGCATATATATAAAATGTACTAACAGAGCAAGCTGTGCTCTGATGGTGATCTCTGTCCAAGACTACCTATGGTAACACTCCTCCCGGGTCACACAGGCTGTGTCTGTCCTCCTACTTCAAGTAGTAGCAAACGGTGTAGATACAGGCCTCCAGGAGGAACAACAAGGGACCATGCGAAACGTCTACCCCTAAGGGAACAACAGACCACGAACAATGTTAATGATGGCTATGACAAGCAAAAACAACAAGGGAGGCAGAAGTGTTCAGAAATGGTAATAGAAAAACAAATTTTACAGGCAAGTACACAAAGATATTGTGCTTCCTCTCATTTCATGGGACGTCCCAAAACTGTTGCCATCAGGGTGGAAACCAACAGCATACATAAGTAACAACGCCAAATGCATTCATTAGAACCAGTACATCTCGATCGCACAACAGTAGTCTAGACCCCTGGAAGGGGCTGAACCACTGCCTGCAACAACTTATGGCCAAATATGGGATAAGCAGATGTCCCCACTACCACCGCATCAAATGCCAGGTGCCTGTGATACAAAATTGATTCACTGAGGCCTGATGTCTAGTAGAGTGAGCCATAACCCAGAACGTTGGCTTCCTACTTTTGCGGGTATACACCTTCACCACAACCTGTCTGATCTATTTGCCAATAGTAGATTTTAAAGCTAACAAACATCTCCTTGGCCCCCCAGGAACCAACAATATGTCTTGTTCTGCAGTTTTGTGCCCCCCAGATAGAAGCTCAGAGCCCTAACCATATCCAGGGCATGTATCGGCATCTCTTAGCAGTGCACCGTCTTTGGACACATAATGCCCTTATTTAGTTAAAAGCAGACATCTTCAGCACACAAAACAATCTCTCTCAGACAAATAAATGTCTTTTTGTACTTGTGTAAGATCAGCCAGCTGAAATACTCCCAACAGAGTTAAGCAGGAACAACACCCATGTTTCACAAAAAGGGTGTTGTTCCAGGTGAAGGGATGCATCCCCACTGCCGTGTGTCAGCATCCACCTGCTCACGGTGGCCAATCACAGCGCTGAATTTCTCCAAGGAAACACTGAGAAAGGCAATGCGCAGGTGGGCATTGGCAATCAGGAACCCTCCCAGCGCCCAGAACAACTCCCATTTAGTGAAAAATGGATGTTGTCCCGGTTTATTGACCACAAAAATCAACGACGGAAATCAGCACCTCTACCATCACAGATCAAAGGAAGCCCCCCTGCAGCACCAAAGGCACCAGATTCAGGTCTCAAATAGGCACCAGATCACTACATCTTCAATACAGAATGTTGGCCCAAATATAGCGATACATAGCCCCATCCATCCTCCCTTCAAAAAGGTGCAGTCATCCTGTCCCCTTTGCAGAACAGCACCCCTAAAATATGATGTTTTCACCCCCATGCTTCATGATTGGGACTGTATTCTTAAGGGTTGTACTCGACCTTCCTTCAAACACGACGAGAGAAGTTAATATCAAAAAGTTCTATGTTGGCTCCCATCTGATCACATGACGTTTTTCCCATGCCTACCCTGGATCATCCAGTATGGTCAAACCTGAAATGGGCCTGGACATGTGCTGTGTGAGCAGGGTCCCAGCTCACGTCAGGTCATCGACCAGGTCCTTCCATGTATTTTTGAGTGGATTCATG